>CAJHQQ010000061.1:0-457393 GCA_905132885.1 Moricandia moricandioides
AAATCTCTAAAATGGGTATTCGTGGGAGGGAAAGGAGGTGTGGGGGAAGACGACATGCAGTTCGATCCTCCCTTCTCATTATCTCCACCCATCCGGCTCACAATCTCAGTGACGCGTTTCACCAAGGCTTCTCCAATCGAATTTCAATATCAGGAGGTAGATCCTACTGTTGACATGGGTGGTCCTGAAGGGATGGATAGTTTATTCTCTGATTTGCATTAACAATAGGCCATGAGTAACCACTTAAGTTAATCTTCTTCTTGTCTCTGTTTTTGAACAATTTATAGGTGGAAAAGTATTTAAGTTTTTGTTTGCACTCTTTTCATGTGGCCAAAAATACACTTTACAGGCCAAAGGGATCAAACATAATAATCCTTTACTACTTTTATGGTTTGTACAGTGTTTTCAGTTATAATACATCAAAGACTGTCTATTGTTTTTTCCCTGTCAGAAAGGAATAAGTAGTGAAGGGGTGATTTCATCTAACCAAATAAATGTGGGGTTAGGCTAAAGAACAAAAGAAGTGTATAGGTGTGTCCCTTATCGATGAACTCTAAACATGGTGAAAGAAACTTCAAATACAGAACCCGTTTATTAAGAACCACCACTTTGTGCACCACAAAATATGAATCGTTTATTCTTTATATACCCCAATGTGTAAAGTTAAAACCATTCCAATTCTCAACTCTCAATAAATAATATCCACAACCACTGGTTCAGTATTTATATGTCAGTCAAATGGTTAGATTCTCCTGTATGGCTATGAAGGATCCGACAATGTTACCTCCCACGTCCGGGAACGCCTCACTCCCAGGCAGTGGTCGGACTTTACCTTTCCGATCCACTTCCACTGGATATTTTAACAAATGTCCTCTCATGTCTGAGACTTCTTCAGCTGCAAACTGTTCCCAGTTTCTCTCCCCCATTGTTCTCACTTTCCTTACACATTCTATACTCTCTGGTTGCGTGAAACAGTCATCTAGCGTTGCCATATGCTCTGCCCACAGCGACATTCTGTATCCATATATCTGCACACAAAAAACAAACCCAATGATCCAAACTCTAGAACCGGAATATCAACTCGCAACTGGTTCATCTCTATGTGGTTATTATCGGGATGTACCTGACCCCTTGGACCAGATTGTTTCCTTGCCCATGTATGCTGTGGCTGATACGCTCCCATTGCAATCTCTGTATCTCTTGTTCC
Source organism: Moricandia moricandioides (assembly GCA_905132885.1). Lineage (NCBI taxonomy): Eukaryota > Viridiplantae > Streptophyta > Magnoliopsida > Brassicales > Brassicaceae > Moricandia > Moricandia moricandioides. The sequence goes on from CAJHQQ010000061.1 coordinate 1,208, forward strand.
TTCCATTGATCGCTGGTTTATATTTGCCGATCCAATTACTACATATTCATCATCTATGACCATCCCTTTCGAGTGAACATAGATCATGAATCTTCTGCTTTTCCGACTCAATGCCTGCCACACCATCACCATCAGTAAACATCGTCTCAGCAACATGATCAATTTACATGGCAGTCTCTGATTCAGTTTACCTGAGGAGTGTTTGCGTTGCTTGGACTTCCTGTTCCCGAGTTATCGATTCCATCCATCATTTCTCTGTTGCCAAGACAGAAGAAATTGAGGTAATCTTGTGGGGAGAATGCCCCCTCAAGTCCGGTTTCCACTAACGCCTTGTAAATAGTCTCATACATCATCTGCATTGTCTTGTGCTGCAACGATTTACATTCAGTTTCAATATTCTACTTAGTTTTGTGATTTCTATACAACAAGCATTTACTCAAGAGATAAAGTACCTGCCAGTACAGAATCCTCTGGGTAGCAGCACCGGTTGGAACACCTTCTGGCCACATTGGAATGACTATATATGCAGCAAAGCGTTCATTTGCCCTAATCTTTTCAGCTATCTTCAACGCGATCTCCATAGGAATCAAATTATTAGCACCTACACAACAACATTGTATAGCAACGTTGAGAGCCAATACAACTCACAAAAAATATCATCACGAAAAATCAGAGACTGACACAAATAATAAAGTAAGCCAAAGCTTTGTACAAAGTTAAGAAGTAGATGGTAGACAATAACAATTTCGTAGATGTGGAACACGTGACGCAATTTAAAGCACGCAAACAAAACCGTATGATGCCTATCCTAGGATGATGAAGTCCTAATTGCTAGAAAAAACTTAGGTTTCTTTATATTCTTGAAATGAACAAGCAGAGACATGTAACTAAACCTATGTCCTTGTGCGCATTCCAGTTGTAGGAAGACCCGATGAAATACTGATTCTCAATATATATGAAGTGTTGGGCTGCACGAATGGCCTTGACATACGCTGTGTGTATGCTCATATCAATGAGTACGTTCTTCCCACACACCAAGTTCTATCCAAAACAAAAGCTTTTCATGGATTAAATTTTCGAAATATTTACACATCCAAGCACGATACCTAAATATTTACAAGTCACCTTGCAAGTAGCATCTTTTGGATCCTTTGGGAAACCTTTTACCGAGTTTGAATCGATTGAACGGAAAATCTGAATCAAACCAGAAAAACATCAGAGCTTAGCCTACGTAATATTAACAACGACTATATTTTACCAACATAGAAAATATAGTTTTCCTGGACAGTTTCTTTTGACCAAATTTCAAAATATGTATGTTTCATCGACTGTGCATGATAGTCTCCAATGAAACCACAATATAAAGGAATCCTGATGTCAAACGTTATGTTGCTAGTCTAGTCACTAATTAGAATCTGCTCAATCAAGATAGCAGACACATTGGTTGGTTTCACCTAAATGCTAAAGTTCATCAACTCTTTCTATTCATCTCTAACTCCAATGCAATGCTAAAGACTGCAAATCATGGTTTCATTAAAAATAGTCAGCCCAGGTCTTCTAGACAGTATCAGTTTTGATATTCTTACCTGAACATGCCAAGCCTCAGGATCGTTCTCGCTAATAGTAGGGGTATCAGAAACTCCTACTATATCTGGAATCCTGTCGATTCTCAACAACGCATCATCATAGGAAGTCTTAAACTTCTTGATCCCGCTAGGCTTCGCAGCTTTCAACCACCTCTCCTCGAAGTTGGTTAGCACATCATATGCAGCCGGGCCATCAATCTTACTGTGCAAGTCATGCCACGGTTCTCTTGGACATCCAGAAAGGTTTCCCTGATGAGATGATTGACATTTTTAAATACAAAAAAAAATTAAGGTTACCCCATCCAGAATAAAATGATCTGGTACCATAAGTTTATCAATCATCCAGCACAATAAATTTTGATGTTTACAAATGACAAAATCCACCAGGAGGAGCTATGCAAGAATGTGAAGAGCTCAAGAAAAGGATTTGGAGAAGGTTAGGAAGACAAGTCCTTTTGTAAAGAATCATAAACTAGCTATAGGGTTATATACGATACAAAGATCGTAATTTCAGGGAACAAAAAGAACGGACTTCGCTCCTAGCTATCATTCAAGGTGATCGCTTACTTCGTAACTACCAAGAAAGCTACGCTACGCAATACTCTAAAACGAAAGAGGATAATAACAAACTGTACCGTAAAGGTGGGGTTGTGAAAATCATCTTTATGAACTGTTTGTAGTGTCCTAAACAAAGGATGTTGGGGAGTGTCATATCGGCCATCACACAGATCAAGCCCACCTACGAAAGCTACAATTTTCCTTCTGTTAGCACCAGCATCGGCATCCACTATTACGTTTTTTTGGTGGTGTGTATAGATTGTCCCAACTTCCTGATAGACTAAAATTTAATTAGAAGATGGATACCTAGTTTAACAAAAAAAAGAAAATAAAAGAACGTGATACTCTACCCTCTGCTTGACCCAGCTATGTCGCTTTCCAGCATTACGGGGGCAGAGCAGAACTTGAACTGAGGAGTGCTTGAAGAAACGGCGTGTCTCCTCATCATGGGTGGCCATAACGCCATCCTGTACCGTTACCAAGATGAGTCAAAAGATAAAACAAGTATGATACACAAAACATGCCAGATAGATATGGTACATGTCTCCTTTGACTTAATGATTTTACAAGGAAAATTTTTAATAACAAAAAAGAAGAAATGTCAAGAAACGCTCAGAGCCATAGAGAAATGAAACTCTAAATATGTCAGACTTCTACGCACCAGATATGAAATAATAATCAGAAAATAAAGAAGAAGTGGTCACGTACTGTTTTATAACCCAAGATGCTACGTGAAGTTGGATCATCCCAAACTAAAAGCAGGACTCTAACACCTTCTTGGGACTTTGATCTTAGGAGCTCACCAAGAGTACATTCTGACGCCGGACCTACTTTATCCCGAACCAGCCTAACTTTGTGCCAGACTGACCAACCAGTGATATAAATTAAACGCCTCGCCTGGCGTATGGCATCAAACATATCATGCCAACACTTGCCATGTTGGTAAGACATTCCATTGTCTAGTCTTATACCAGGGAGCATGCCTTGAGGGACATGTGCATCTTGGTACAAGGTCACAGTTCCGCCTTTTCTAAGGGGAAAATAAGTTCCAGGCACCCCCTGGTAATCAGGACCAGCCCCAACACCATGATGATAAACACTAAGTTTCTCCATAGGAGTATACTGGATGGATAGTGATAAATTAGCCCCAGGTTTACAAGGCTTGCCGTTACTGCTTAGAATAGGAAAAGTGCCTTCAATTTTGGCGCCAGAGTAGATCTGTTCGACCGGAATTGTAACCAATCCAATAAGCTGAGAACCAACAACATCACTGTCTTTAACAACGAAATGGACTTCAGCAGCATGATGAGCAACGGGAACATAAAAATGCTGCATCCAAACAGGGTTTTCGCTGTTGCTCATAACATAGGTTCTTCCAATAACAGCACCAGCGACAGATACAGAAACATACGGATCACTGGTAATTTTCCTGCTGAGCTGGCCTTCAATTTTGCCAGGCAATCGACCAAAAACGTCACCGAGGGTCTTATGGAACATGTCCATGTTAGGGAGATTTTTGGCATGATAGATCCAGATGTCCAAGTTACCATGCAACAAAAGGACCTTCAAGGAACCTTTGCCAAAGAGGGTCATACGCATGTCAACAGAGTGTGGGGATTCAGAAGAAGCATAGCCAGAAGAAGAGGAATCAACGCGGTCTAAGATAGGGAGATGAGAGTTGCTGGGAAAGGAGCTGTTAGGGTAAGCATACAAGTCAGAAGGACGGCTGTGCCAGGAGTTGGAAGGGTAAGAAGACAAGTGTGGGGGGTTGTCGGAAATGCGGAGGCCACCAAGAAGGTCATCGACAGGAGGATAAGAGGAAGAAGAATCATGAGGCACAGAAGTGAGACAGTCTTGCCTGCGATATTCAGGAGGAGGAGGGTCTTGGGGTTTAGTTTCAGGAGGGTGGTACTCTTGATAGGGATAGTGAGGATAGGTGGCCTGGGGATGAGGAGGATAGGAAGGGTAAGGAGAAGGAGAAGGTTGGTAGTCGAAAGAATGGCGGTGATACTCTGGAGAGGATGATGATTGTGGGGTGTAGTCCAGTGGGCCAGAATGAGAGCCTGAAGCGTGCTGATGAAGCGGAGGAGGCGTAGCATATGGTGGTGGTGGGGTTGCGTAAGGAGGAGGGTAAGGATAATAAGGAGGAGGAGGTGGAGGGTATTGCTCTGAACTGGGAGGGGGACCTCTATAAGGACCTGCTGCTGCTGCTGGGTATGGGTAAGGTTGGTATGGGTACTGCGGGTACGGGTATGGATATCGTGTTCCATAATTCTCCATTTTAAGCTAACAACACAGACAACAAATCAATCACTCTTAGTTTCAAAACAACGAACACCTAAACTGGATCCCACGAATCAACACAGGAAACCAACAGAGGATTTTGTTTTTCTTCCATTAAATAAAGGGTTTGCGATTATTTCTCATATTCCCACGAAACTTACCTTCCTGAAGCTAAGCAATGGTGGGACCTTCGAGGAAGAAACGCGTGCGATCGAGAGGAGGGAGGATTCTAACGCCTTTCTCTTCTTTCTTTTTTGTCTCACGACGTTAACGCAGAAACAACCGGCTATTCCAGGTTCCCCAATCTTTCTTTCTCCTTCTTTTGCATGACACTTAATTTAGCCGGTTCCTTTTCTACCGCTCTGCCACGTGTACTCATCTTTTTATCTTCTTATATTTTGTTCAGATACTTTTTTTAATAGGATTCACATCTCGAAGTTTTTTTTTTTTTTTTTTGTCAACACATCTCGAAGTTAATACCATATGTCCAACAAATGAAATTTATTCTACGAGAATTTGTAAGCGAAAAAAAGAATAAATATGTAGGTTTACATAGTTTGAGTTGATTACGAAATCAGACATTTTTTTCTTTTTTATTTGCATCATTAGACACATGCCATTTGGGACACACTTCTTTCCTTTTCCTCCTATGTGTTTATACCACTATACCCTTGTCCTCTAGTTAAGCTGAGGAAGAGATGAATTTGTTATATTAATATAATAAGAGTGTGTGGGGATCAAAGAGGGGGACTTGTTTCCAAAGAGGGGAACGTGTTTCCTGTAAGGTTTTTGCTTTGGTTTGGGAGATATACAGGAACCGTTGGATTGATACAGATCCAATGGTCAGGATTGCTCTCTTTGAAAAAAGTAGGTAAGCTCATAAATGCAAGAAGCTTCAGACATCTCATGAGAAAGAGCAGGGCGTGAGGAAGATGATTTTTCTGTGTTTTTTTGCTTTATATTATTTGACATTTCTGCAACTCATCATTACCTAGCTTTAATCGTATAATTTGTGTATTTTTTTATCTTTTTTAAAGTAGCATTCTCCTCATGAGTGATCATCTCGTCCTCGTATGTTTTGTTCTCAACCGGTATATGGACATCCTTTGTGTGAACACCCATATCATCCACATCCTGCAATGATACCTGAAAAGAGATAGTAAAGGATAACAACACATTCATATTGTGAGAAGAAAAATAGATAGTTTATTATGACTGAAAGATCACCTGGTCAGTGCGAGGATGGTTGTCTGCGACATTCATCTGATCTGTGACCACCTCGTTGTCCACGTTGTTTGTAGTCCTAACAACAGGAACCCCCTCGTCATGTGATTTGTGGTCCCGTGAGTCGGGAACAATGATTGTGTCGTGATCCAACGCCTTCGCATCCTAACGTGATAAACAATAAAAAAGTTAAACATGTGGTCTGTATTAGAAGACATAGCTGCGGGGGACATCACCTGGTGGCCTTCAGTGACCATATCAGAGACGAAAACAGGATCCATATGGTCGATTTCTGAACTGTGGACATGTGAGCTATGTTCGGTGGATGTGTTGTTTTCCATAGCATCCACATCCTACAATGAGAACATGGACGAAGTCTTATTTAAATGGAACCATTAGTTTTACTTCTATGTGAAAGCAGTAATGATTGCACTTGACTTGGTGAGTGGGATTGAGGTCATCAGAAGTCAGCTCAGTGTCCTTCAAATTCTTGGCAGAGACAGTGTTGGGGTCAACAGATAGATGATCAATCGGGGTGTGGATGGTTTCGTTTGAATTCGCATCAGGATGGTTGTCCATGTTTACAGAAGCTTGGCGGTGTAGATGAGCTGCGTACTGACTTATGATAGGTGACTGGGGTTCGTCATGATCATCGCTTGCCATTGCCTCCACATCCGGCATGGACCGAAGAAAGATAATAGTATTTTTATCTAGGACTCGAGAAAAATCTGAAAAAATTCGAGCAAAGGGAAGAGAAAAAAGCTGAGAAATTATTTACTAAAATTTGACATTATTCGGAAATGAACCTAAAGATCAAAACTTTGAATAAGAAAACTACAAAACCCATGGGCTCTAGAAACCCAGAAAAATTCCAAATAGTGGGAAGAGAGAAAACCTTAGAATTTTGTAACCAAAATTGGCCGAGAATCGATTAATTATCGTAAAGATTGAAGCTTTGTATAAGAAGACAAAGCAACCGATCGAAACAAACCAGAGGTTGCCCCGTTATCTAACCTGAGGAAGACGGCAGAGTGTCTGAATTCGGGGAAACACCAGACTTCTTCTTCGCCTTCGTCTGAGATGACTTGGAGTTCTTTTTCGTCATTGTCTCTTGTCTTCGTCGGTTACAGATCGAGAGAAGTTAGAGATTTTTTGAATTGGGGAAAATCAAGTAACATGAAAGAGAGAAGAGTCAATTGCCTTGTTTTGTCTGGCCAAACTTAAAAAAAAATAAGAAAATACTAAACCGTGGTTAATAGTGCTTTAGTTAGGTTAGTCTTGTGTAGAGGACAAAAAAGACTTTAGACAGACATAATGTGCTCTCCAAGTGGGAACTGTCTGATGGTGTAATTCCAAAGACAAAAAATGTCATGGAGTGTAAAAAAATCTTTCTTTTTTTAAACAGCATGTATATATAGATAGTTGTTCATCAAATATTTTTAAAAATCATATAGTAATTGATTTCTTTAGTAATAAAAATAGCAGTAAAAAAAACAGATTATTAATCCCACGTCACCGCGATTGGGCTTCTGACCTTGTGCTTGTCAGATATCCAAACCAAAGCTCCAAAGGAAGACGATGAGTTTGTTGATGCTTCTGCAACAAACGTCACCGTATAACTCAGCCTCTCACGAACCTTTTGGAACTTTAGAACCATGGGCTCCACCCTCACCTTCACGCCTTTTGGTTCCTCAACGTGAGCCATATACTCACACGCCGGCGACCCAACGTTCGTCACAGTCCTCTTGTACGATCTCACCGTTTTCAAGTTCGCGCCATTGGCCAAGTTCACCGCGAACGACGGATAGTTCAAATCAGTAGGAGTAGGAGGACACGTGTAGTTTGTGCCGGAGAACAAGAGTATTCTCTCGGTCGTGTAATTTAAGCTGCACAAGTAGTTGAGATAGTCGACGGTTGAGAGGTCGTATACCAGTCCCGGGTCTACCGCTCTCGTTGGATCCACGTGTCCCGCTCCAAAATCAAACGCTGTTGCCGCCGTATTGGGTCCCGCGCCCATATCTCCGATCGGTTGATTCCTGTTGTCCGTGGTACTCGCCGTCGTCAAGAGCGCCGATTTAATCATCGCCGGTGACCAGTCTCCGTGAACGGATTTGATTAAAGCGGCGATTCCGCTAATGTGTGGACAAGCCATGGAGGTTCCAGAGATGATGTTGAACTGGACGCGCCTCGGGTCTGATCTCAGGAGGCTAGGGCTCGAGAACGGCGACCAACCGGCTAGGATGTTCAAACCGGGAGCTGAAATGTCCGGTTTAACTATTTCCGGTCCGGCGACACTAGGTCCCCTGGATGAGAACGCCGCGACGATCGGAGCCCTTGCACCGTACTCTGTTCCTCTGAATCGAATTGATGCGACGGGGGCGTTTGCCGCACCACCTCCGCCGGCGAGGTACTTCAGCAAGACTAATCCGTCAGAAAATCCGATAGAAACGGCCGGTAAAACGTGGGGATCAGCTAACAGCTCCTCTCCTTCCGTCTCTCTGCTCACCAGAAGCATCGCTACACCGCCCTTCTGTTTCACCTCTTCTCCCTTGACCGTTCTGCCTCCGGCTCCTCTCAAGCAAATGACGATCTTACCCTCGACAAGTTCTCTCTTGAGCGAGTTCTTAATACAGAACTCCGCCCCGCTTCCTCCACCGGCCGTTGTGTTAAACGCTAAAGACAGATTCTTAAAGCCTTTCCCTTTATACAAGGACGATCCAACCAGCTTTCTACCGGTCCCGATCCGGACAATCGCCGGGAATGTTCTGTCAGTATAACTAGCGGCAACGGTCATCAACCAAGGAGCTCCGTTACTCACTGTGGATTTAGCTGGACCCGAGTTACCAGCAGAGCAAGAAACGAAAATGTTCTTCTGCATCGCTCCAAAGGCACCGATAGCGATCGGGTCGACGTAAAAAGGACGTGAAGATCCACCTAGCGAGAGAGAGATCACATCGACACCGTCTAAGATGGCTTGGTCAATGGCTGCCAATACGTCCGTGTTGGCGCAACCTAACGCCCAACAAGCTTTGTAAGCAGCGATCCTCGAACTAAACCTCATACCAGAAGCCAAATGCCCTTCTGCTTGCCCGAAATAACTCGCTTTCCGGACTATGTCTCCGGCAGCAGTAGATGCCGTATGCGTCCCATGTCCTTGTGCATCTCGTGCCGACCTATGGAATCATTTAGTCACGCTTTTGTTTTTTTTTTTTGTTATAAGGATGATAATCGCAATGAGAACAACTTAACCATGAAATCTCCACAATAATTTTTCTTTTTTAAGTTACTAAACACTACGTTTTAATTTGTCAATAAAAAAAAACTAGGCCATTGTAAGGATCTTTGATTATACATATATAGAGTTCGTTTTGCATGTAAAACTCGAAGATTTGTCTTCACATTATTACTACATTCATTGATTTTTAAACTCATATCTAACCTGAAATCCGTGGTTTCGTTGATTTTTCCAACGATGGATTCGTAGCCTTTGTAATACGCGCCAGCTCCAATTATCTTCTTGTTACACAACGAAGAAGAGAAGTTTGTGCCTTCATCGCAAGAACCTCTCCATCTAGACGGGACTGGAGGCATGTGCGTGTCTCGGAAGCTCACATGCTCCGGCGAGATCCCTGTGTCCACAAGGCCGATGATGACGTCCGAAGAAAGACTCGTCTCGTTCCAAAGTCCCACCCCAAACTGGAGACCAAGAAACTGGTAAGAATGTGTTGTGTGTAGAGACAAGAGCTCGTCTGGATACGCCGAGATAAACCCTTGTGAGTTCTTCACTGTCTCAAGCTGGTCGTCGGTGAGAGTGGCGGAGAAACCGGACATGGCATTTTCATAAATATAGTGAATCTCGGGGAAGGCAAAATCATGGTCGTCCTCTGAATGGAGTGAACTCAAAAGTGAAGTAACGATGTGTTTGGTATTGGTTTTGACAGTGTGGATCACGTAGGTTTGTTTAAGGGAGGAAGCATTTGATGTGAAGGAAATGGAAAAGAAGAAGAGGAAGAGTAACGATCTGACGAACATCATGGGATGGTTGCCGTAAAAAGGAAAGAAGAGCATTAAAGAAGTATCTATGATTCTTACGACTCGTCTCTATGTTGTAGTATATAACACATTAAAAGTTATGGGTGACGTGTGAATACTGTGGAGCTGAGGAAAATGTGACTCCAAAGAAGAAGAAAAATGTTTTAACTCAATGAAATACGTGATATATTAGTTTGTAACTGTCGCTATTGTGTGCGTTTGTTACTTAAATGTTGGCTTTAAAGAGTTGTGGTGGGTTCATTTATATTTTACCAATAAAAGCAAGCAAGCATATACACGTATTGATTGGGATATAATGAAGAGAGGGATAAGTTTAGCCTTTGTTCCGCAAAATGCCTTAGTTGGTTGATTCTGCATTCTACTCAGTTAATTTAATAACTCCCTTGCACATACTTATGGTGTCATACAAGTCGTAATAGTAATCTATAATTCCATTATGATAAATTTACCATATAGGTTAGCTAGTAAGAAAAATCACCTTATAGACTTGTGAATGCACTTAACCTTGAATAAAGTTTTTTTTTTTAATTTGCGAGACATATAATAGTACCAATAGAGAGAAAAACAGGTAGTAGTTTTGATATTTGGACGGGGGATGCAGCTTCCACCGCCGGTAGGTGACATTAAATGAGGGGGCGGGGGGGACAATGCCATGATAATTGGGGCGTGACTTAATATTACTCATAATATGTTTTCTGACCTCTTCAATACTTTTACACTTCTATGATTCAAATTTTCAAATCATTGCTTGTTCACACTTCACTCACCCTCTCAGAGCATCCTCTTTTGTCTTGGCTTTAAAGCCAAGTTGGAACACGTAAGCAACGACCACGACGACCAGCATTTTTTTTTTTTTCTGTTAGTATTATTCCACTCCTATGAAGGTCAGAAATTCATCATATACTTCCCCATTTAATTCAACACATTAAAAGAAGGAGGGAATGTAATACACCAAATAATTGGCTCTTCATAAGAAGGTATTGGACCATCTAAAGTCTTCACGTTGAGTAAACAAATAAAGCTTTTTCGTTCGTTTTCCAATTTATAAGTTTTCTTTTTCAAAAACTAAAAGTTAAAAATAAAAAATGGTGCTGCCCAGGATCGAACTGGAGACCTTTTGCGTGTAAGGCAAACGTGATAACCACTACACCACAGCACCTTATACCTTGAGTTTGTGATTTTCTCTAGACAAGGGTAACATACGAAGAACAAAACTGAAGGTTTGTAGTAATCCTGAATTTGGATATCAAGGATCAACTAGTCGCCTAAAGTGAAAGAAGAAGACTGTTTGTGAGTTAGATATTAGTCCTGGGGCTGGCTCTTTGACCAATGTTCTTACCAATTTAGGCGCTACGGTTCTTGCCATCGACAAGGTTCGCTAAAATTGTTCTCTTGGTCAAAGTTTGTTCTCGTTTTCAAATGATCCTCTCAACTGTTCTGCTATATAACAATTTTGCTTGATTATTATTAGGATGAAGCAGCATTAAGAACATCTAAATATCAACATTTTGGTCAACATCTACTCAGGTACACCTATCTATTCCATGATCATAATTCATAGCAATGCCGGCTATTAAAAGATCCATATTCAATGTTTAGCTTAAATTGTTTAAGCATGATAGCCATTTTAGTTTTGTGATTGTTAATGTCGGATGTTTTTTCAATGTGTAACTTCCATTTGTTTCAGAGTTCCTAGGGAGAAGTTCTTCCCTCAGCCACAGTTTTATTCCTACTTCTCCAAGCCAATAAATCTACATATATAAATATATATTTTGATCTTGTGCTCCTTCCTTCTTGCTGTTGTAATATTCATACTGAAGCACCCGAGGGACTATCCGGAGGGTCTCTTTGGTAGCTACAACTCCCGTCCAGCATGGAGAAAGCACTTGGAGTAGCAGGTCTAATCTCGCTGATGAGACTTATATGGGGTCATAGGGATGCAGATTATTACTCCACAAACAAATGGTTTACCTCTCAGTTTCCACAAACTCATCTCCTATCTTCAAATCGTCTAGGTTTGCAAAACCTTGGACTCACTCATCATCTATATATGTGTTGGTTGTACCATGTCGGAGTCGAGTCTTGGGGGTGACTTTTGTCAAGTTGCATAACTGTAATCGCCAGAGAATAGGACCATCTAAGTAAATCCATGTTTGGTGAGAAGGAAGTAGCATGAGGAGGACGCCATTCAATGCAGATCCAAGCTCCGTCCAGAAAAGAAAACAAACCCAATGTTGTTCTTGTATAACTCACTTGTCTTTATAATGTAAAATTGTAATTCTCAAAATGATAAGTATCTCTACAATCACGAAAGCTTCGTAACTTTTGAATTTATTTTTAGAAAAAAAAAGTCTACTATACTCAGTGGTGAGATTTATCTACTATCCATGAAATTGGTAGATAAGATCCAAAGCTCTCAACTTGGATGCATTTGGGTCCAAATCAATTCCATAATAATCACGGCTACTCCTCTCTTCTGTCGCCGAAGTCTCCACCACGGCAGACGACGGAGACAGTGGCCTCTTGGCTCTCTTGTTCCTTATAAAACACTCTCTCATCTTCTCCTCCACCTTCTCCACCTCTTCTTCCTCCCCTATTTGCATCGGATCGACGGAGGATACAGAGTTATCTGATGGAGCGGTGGATAGGAGCAAGGTGGAGAGGCGGTGCTGGGCTATGCGGAGAGAGGATGAAATTTGAAGGAGCTGGTTTCGTTCCATGGCGGTTCCGATTTTATGAGACATGAGAGTTGCTTGCTCCAGCGATGATATCAGCTCAGCTACTTGCTCTGTGTTTCCCATTACCCTTTGGTCTCTCTCTAAATTTTCTCCAGATATTTTGTGTTTTTTAGATTCTAAGTCACGGCAGGAAGCAGCGGAGTTTGGTCGGAGGAAGAGACTAAATAAATACTGCTTTTTTTTTTTTTAATTATCTTTGGGCCTTTTCTTTTTCTCTCGACTCACTTTTTATAAATGGGCTTTACTTGTTCATTTAAAGACTACTCGCGAGGTTTGTAATCTGTTTCTTATATTTTCTTAAGATGAATCTCTCAAATCTAATCCAGGATTGTAGATTTTTTTTGCCAATGAAAAGCTCATAATCATCTAGTTCTATATGGTCGTCCTTTGCAATAACAATAGAGTGAAAAGGTTGTGAATGAATTATGTCTGGCTTTATGATTATAATCATTTACATTGCATGTACACTTTCTTTTTCGCAGAGGTTATGCTTTATAACAAATATACTATCCTCTCTGTGTGTGAGAGAGACAGAGGGTTTGAGGATGTATACTCTTTTTTTTAATGCATTTAATGATCTGAAAAATATAATTAAGTAGTTTAAAAGCGGACATCACATGGCCAAATTGAATTTCAAATTATTGTTACGATAACATATAAACCAAACAGCACAATTCATGCATTCACTCTTCAAATAAGTGTAGTGTATATAATAAAGTAATTATCATAATCTGAAGTTATTCACCAAACGCTGTCTCATTCGAAATATACTAGTTGTCAATAGGTTTTTATTTAAAAGAAAAAAAGAAAATACAAACGACAGTTTCTTCATTTTAATACTTTTTAAGTGATCAGATAGGACGAGAATAAAGAATCATGTCACGTGAAGCAACCATTGTTTAAAAGATAATAACAGTTGTTGATTGTGTGTTTGTATGCCAGAGTAACAAAACAAACTCTTCAAAACTTATATTGCTCGAGTCGAGGAACAAAAAGAAAGACGATCGTTTGTTAGCAATAATATTAAGTGGGGGGGGCCCATTAGTCCATATAGCTCACGCGAGTCGCACATGCTACCTATCTCTGTGTGGTATTATTGTAATATCACTAAAGTAGAAGCACATGATTGTAATTGGAGTATTCACTCTTTGGATTCAGAAAAATTGAAATCGATGCGACACGTAGCACACCATCAAGCAAAGTTGCTCAGTTTTAAGCAGAAGATCGAACGGTCCTACGAACAAGACACGTCCAGAGTGTGTAACGTTAACCAGATCTAACGGGTCAAATGAAATCTGGTAAGATCAATCACTGCCGTTGGATCCCCTATCAGAAAAAAAAAAAGTTACCGCTTTTAAGGGCGTAGGGCTTTCTTGGGAGCAGATCGACCAGACACAACTGTTGTTTTTTTCATGATATGTTTCCATAACTTTCAAATTTTTTTTGAAGAAAGTAAATAAGCAAAGAAAAGAAATAAGGATTTTAAACAAGATCGGATTTGATCCAAGTTTTGTACTCTGTCCTAGTTTAGACACCTTTTTAATAAATATTCTCTCTCTCTCTAGATGGTGTTTGTGATTTGAAAATATTCAAATATTTAAATATATGAGCAAAAAAAAGACATAAGGAAGAGGAGGAAGAGCAGGTGTTTGTGTTCTAATTTTATAGTTTTTTTTTTCTTGAGGAAGAGCAGTGAGCAGTTTTGTGTTTGTATTTTCTCGGCAAGATCTCTCAACAGCTCCCAGCTTTATTAGTTTCTTCTTCTTCTTCTTCTTCATATAACCAACATTTTGGGCGTTCTTATCATGTCTGCGGGGCAAGTAAGTAAATATTACCATTATTCACGGAAATAATGTTCTAAATCTCATGCCTTTTTTTAAAACTATTCCAATGTCTCGTCTCCCATAATAATTTGCTTTTCATTCAAGGAGTGGTTTAATCAAAATTCATTCTGATTCCAAAGCAGAAACAAAGTTCCAAATCCACGGTTTTGAATCTTATTTTCTCATTCATTGAGTTTTTTTTTTCTGGCTTTAAAGGAACATCTCTAAAGTTAAAATCCTTTTTTTTTTTTTTTTTTTTTTAAGTCAAAATTCTTTTGTTTCTTTCAGTAACAAAAGAAACAAAAGATGAGTGATAATTATATTGAGATTCTGAAAGGTCTACTTCTTCTTTGCGTTTGAAGTCACAAGAAAAAAAGAGAGCTAAAGTGATGATTAGAAAATAAAAAGTGATCACAACCTCATTTTGCTTTTCTTTTGCCAAAGTTATTGCTTTTACTTACCCATAGAGACAATTCTGTAATTCAAAAAGTGATCTCAATTTCTGGTCTTCATCAGTTTCTAAAAACCTTTGTTGTACATGCATACACTTACAGAATCTCTCTGTGTATTTCAGAGTTCCAAGTTGTGTTTCTCAATGGATGCATAATTTTCAAAGTCAACTGCTAAAAACCCAACAAGGTAAAACACACCCAAATAGATCCCCTATGTAGGATTCATTATCCTTGACTAAAACCACTCTTGTATCTTACATTTGATTAATAATGCTTTACTGGTATAAGTTACAAAGACTTTGGGCTTTGACCTGTCTTGAAAGAAAAAGAAAAGTCTACTCTTAACTTTATTGATCCTCACTCACCCAAGATTTATCCTTCCTTGCCCCCTCCCTGTTACTATCCAAAATTACAACTTGCACCTTCCCTCTTTTGAATTTGCTCCAATCACAAATGCAGACTATTGGAAAGTTTGGGCATTGACAACGATTGGTTCTTTTTTGGAGAAAGTGAATATATTCATTCCGTGGCTGTCAATTGAGTTTGCTGGTGTTATTCATATGTTATTGTATACTTCCTTCTACTATATTAGGGAGGGAGGGAGATGCATTTAATGAGAGCCTCTGCATCTACAAACCACTCGATTTGATATGTCGTGACGAAAACTTCTTTCCTTTTTTTTTTTAATTCTGTTACATGTTGTTTTCATCTCATTGATAAGATCTGGCGATACTTGAGTTTCAGATGAGGGTAAAATTCTATTCATTTCTCATCCTGGACCCTTCTGTTTTGTTGATGATATACAAAAGAGCTTCATGGCTCAGATATTATGTACAAGGAGGTTGTAAAGTTTTTTGTTTCGTCTCTTCACTCAGGTCTAATTAGCACAAACCCAAAATCGTCAAGGGACAACAAAATCTAAACGATGGCAGAATTAGGAAGCATGGGAAAGTTTGGTGGAGCAGAGGAGCAGGAAGCTAAGCAGTTAGTCTTACATAGAGAATCGGCTGAAGAATGGCTATCCCACGTCCACTCTCTCATACCTTCAGTCCTCCGCAAATCCAAAACGGTTCCCAATTTCAGTGGAAGATGGAAGAGCATCATCTCAAAGATCCAACAGATCCCAGCTTGTTTATCTGACCTCTCGAGCCACCCTTGTTTCTCCAAGAACAAGCTCTGCAACGAGCAGTTGCAATCTGTGGCTAAGACACTCAACGAAGCCATGGAGCTTGCCGAGTTGTGTTCAACTGACAAGTATGAAGGGAAGCTGCGTATGCAGAGCAGTCTCGATGCTTTGTCTGGAAAACTGGATCTGAATTTAAAAGACTGTATGGTTTTGATGAAGACGGGAGTTCTAGGCGAGGCTACGTTGCCTCTATACATCTCAAGTTCATCGGAAACACCCAAAATTTCAAGTGTAAAGGAACTTCTGGCGAGGCTTCAGATAGGTCACTTGGAATCAAAACAGAATGCAGTAGAAAACCTGATTCGAGTGATGCAAGAAGATGAAAAGATGGTGATGCCTTTGATCGGAAGAGGCAACGTAGGAGCTTTAGTTCAGTTGTTAACAACTTGTACAAGAGTCAGAGAAAAGGCGGTGACTCTCATCAGCGTACTGGCGGAATCAGGACAGTGCGAGGAATGGCTCGTCTCGGAAGGTGTATTGCCTCCTCTGGTGAGGCTAATCGAATCAGGAAGTCTTGAAGCCAAAGAGAAAGCTGCGATTGCGATCCAGAGACTGTCAATGACAGAGGAAAACGCCCGGGAAATAGCAGGACACGGAGGAATCACGCCGCTGATCGAGCTCTGCAAAACAGGGGATTCAGTGTCACAAGCTGCTTCTGCAGCTGCGCTGAAGAACATATCAGGCGTTGCGGAGCTGAGACAGTTACTCGCGGAAGAAGGGATGGTGGGAGTGTCCATAGATGTTCTAAACAATGGGATATTGTTAGGATCAAGAGAACACATGGCCCACTCTTTGCAGTATCTCACTGCAGCCACCGAAGCTCTACGCCAAGCCATTGTTTCACAAGGCGCAGTCCCCAGCCTCTTGGCTTATATCGACGGTCCTCTGCCGCAAGAACCGGCCGTGACGGCTCTGAGAAATCTAATCCCCTCGGTAAATACAGAGACATGGGTGGCTCTCAACTTGCTTCCACGATTAGCACACGTGCTCAAATCGGGATCGTTAGGCGCGCAACAAGCAGCAGCATCGGCGATTAGTCGTTTCGGTAGCTCACCGGAGACGAAGAGGCTAGTGGGAGAATCAGGGTGTGTTCCGGCGATGGTGAAGCTTCTGGAATCGAAATCAAACGGATGTAGAGAAGCGGCAGCTCAAGCGATAGCCGGATTGGTGACGGAGGGGAAAATACGACGGGAATTGAGGAAAGACGGGAAGAGCGTGACGAACCTGGTGATGCTACTGGATTCGAACCCTGGAAACACAGCCAAGAAGTACGCGGTGGCGGCGCTTACGGAATTGGCGGGGAGCGAGAAGAGTAAGAAAGTGATGGTTTCCTACGGAGCTATCGGCTATCTGAAGAAGCTGTCGGAAATGGAAGTGATCGGCGCCGATAAACTTCTCGAGAAGCTTGAGAGAGGAAAGCTGACAAGCTTCTTTCACCGGAGATAAACAACCAGGGGGATTCCGATGCTAGTTTTTATATAACCGTTAGTTATATATGTAACGTTAAGCTGATTAATATATTGGGCCATTTATTAACATATACGAAAATTATTACAATCTTATTTGGTTGGGAACCATTGTGCTTTTGTTCAAAAGTTGGAGACATTGGTGCGGTCAAAGAAAAGACCAGACGGGTGTCCATTAGGGACCAAAGCCAGCTTCACAGGACTCGCAGCACCTTCTTCAACTGTCAAAACCCCTGTGTTGAAGTTGATGTCTGTGTTTACGAAACCAGGACAAACGCAGTTGATGACGAATGTTTTGTTCTGTTTTGCCAAAATGCGTGTCAGTGCGATCACTCCAGCTTTCGATAGTATGTATCCAGACATTACTGTTGGCCAACCTTTGTCTTGTAATGAGCCTTCTCTGTAATCCTTGAGGTACTCGTTCATCACTTCATCTATTTTCTCTTGCGTTAGATTCTCACCATCACTCAGCACTCCTTTTGCCCATTCATTTGACACGTTCTGTACTCAATAGTAGAATACAAATAATACTCTCTTTTTCTTTAGAAAAAATAAAATAACTGAGAGGCCTAGCCAAGCCAATGATAACATGATCCATACTACTACTACTCTTACCTAAAAATTAATTAGTTTGAGTAGAGAGAAATGGAGTTACCTGTAACATTCCCATGGTGGAAGCAATGTTGACGATTCTTGGGGAATCAGAAGCTTGAAGAAGAGGAATCATGGCCTCACACATTCGCTTTACTCCGTAGTAGTTAGTCCTGATAGCCTCCTCCACTATCTCGTACGTATCGCTCATTATCTTTGAAATATCAGTAGGTGCACCAGCCTGTACATATTATATATGACTTACCTCTCAACCGTTCCTTGCAATTTTCTTGAATGGGATCTCTCTTTCTATCGTAAGGGAAGTTTAGATAGAAAAAAAAAACAAATACCTCAGCAGTTTGAGATTTGAGAACATCGACATTAACATTAGCCCCTCCAACTCCGGCATTATTGACCTGGAGATTATATATTTACCAAACAAAGAAATCAGAAAAAAATAAAAAAAATAATAATGAAGAGTTCACATAAGATTCAGCACTAAACCTATATGAGATCCTGCCTGCCTACATAATAACAAGTGTGATCTGTTGGAAAGGTGTCTTAACAAAGAAAACTAGAAGAAATTTGGTTGACAAAAATTTATCAAAATTACCAGAATATCGAGTTTGCCGAAGTGGGTCTTAACAAAGGCAGCAAGAGAAGATATGCTGTCAGGATTGGAGACATCAAGTAGGTGAAAAACGATGGCTTGATCGGAAAAACCATTCTCTCTCTTGAGCTTTTCGACAGCTTCAAGACCTTTCTTCTCATCTCTTGCTGTTAGGATCACAGTCATCCCATTTTTAGCAAGTTGCCTGCAAATCTCGAACCCAATCCCTTTGTTCGAACCACTAACAACTGCAACTCTGCCCACACACATACACAAATCACAACAAACGATCCAAGTCAATCTTTATTCTTCTTTGAAATTTCAAGGCGAGAAATTAGATAGAGAGAGAGAGAGATGAAGCACAAACCTTGAGTCTGCCATCGAATTGATGAAATGACAGAAAAAAGTCCCTGAGCTATATGTAGGTCTTCTCCTCCATTTCTATATTTATTTCTATTTTGCTTGTAGTGGATAAGAATAAATAAGTGCCACATGCATGAAAGACACACCCACACCGCTAGCTTTTACTAATATTTTATAATAAAGTTAATGATAACACCAAAGTTTCCAGAGCGTGTTAAAGCATTAAGAGATTGTTATTGCCAAAGAAACAAAACTGATAGGAGTTTCTTATTTGGTGGAAATCACATTGCTTTTCCCCTGCAAGTGTTCAAATATGGTTTCTTTTTACGAGATCAGACACTTAAAACCCCAAATGTGAGAGAGAGAAAAGAGATATGTACTCTTTAACATCAACGTAATCTGTTCAAAAGACTGTTTCATTTTTTAAACCAAAGTAAGAAACTACCAGGCAAAAAGATATGGCCACCACAAAGAAGAATGTTAAAAACTCCTTCTTCTTTCTTGCTACAATGATGAAACGGCCATCAGATCGCTAGTGTACCACCTCCTCCTTCCATGATCTGCTTCTCCTCAGCTGCATCCGACGCTTGAGGTTTTGGCTTACTTGTCGTCCTCGAAAAGCCGTACCCCAGAGAGCTTCCGCTTGCTTCACTTAGCTGCCATTACCGTTATATATACCATATCAATTCAAAAAGGCCAAACCAGATTCCGCATTTTTGTAAAAAAAAAATAAAAGAAAAAGGTATGAATTTGATCGAAGATTAAAAACGCACCTCCGTTAGTTCAGACAGGTGACGGGTTCTGAACTCGTTGATCGTGTTTGCGATTTCTGATGTCGGTAATTTGGCCTGAGCAAGAACAGCAGCTGCCAACTGTAGACTTGGCTCCAGAGTCTCCGGTACAACCTACCAAGTTTTTTTTTTGTGGTCCAGATATTCAATGTACGACCAAGAAAGCATATGTATTATTATTTAGTAAGAAGTGAAGGGGGTCTGTGAACGTTACAGCAGTAGCACCAGCTTTTTCAAGATTAAGACCATGAACAACGTCGTGTGCACGGACAAAGGTCTTCACATTGGGGTAGTACTTGCTCAGAGCCCATACACATCTGTAATTTGTTCCTGGTGCGTCTAAAGCAACCACAGCAGCACAAGCTCTCTCAGCTCCAATTTTGTGGAGAACCTGTTTGTTCGCACAAGTAAAGTAATGTTCAAATTGCTGGTATAGTTTGCAATCTTTTCATGTTGCAACTTTTTTCTTTTTCTTTTTGTACCTCTCTACTACCAGCGTCTCCAAAATAAACAGGAAGATCCATGGAACGCGCGATAGTCACTCTATCACTGCAAATAATATATGAAAGGTATTCAGGCAAGCGAAGAATGGGCGTAAGAGATACGGAATTGCATATCAAAGAAGTTAAAACGTGATCTCAATGTCTGGTACTGCCCACATTTTCGGTTTATCAGGAGAACAAAATGATATCTGGAACCCACAAAATGATATAGAAAATGAATGAGCGATGTTACATTACCTGCTGACATCGAGGGCAACGAATGGGATAAGTCTTTCTGAAAGAAGTTGAGCAATTATCTGCAAGTAACAATAGAAAATGGCCAAGGAGTTAGAAACTCCAATATACCATGTGACGCAGATCATTTACACAGATAATTTCGTCTTAAGAGCATAAACCTGACCAACTCGTCCAAATCCGCAAATAATTATGTGGTCCTGCAAATCATCCGTCTGCAAAATAAAACCAGACAAGAAAGAGGGATTAGACATGAGATAGCGTTGTAATGATTTCCTGAACCAAAGAATGTGCGAACTTCAGGACGACACTAAAGTCAAGTGGTACCATGATTTAAACAGAGTTAAAATTCAATATCAGTCAAGAAAGAGGTATCATCAAGACTCCTACCTCATTTTCAACCGGCAATAAACTTCTAACATCATGCAACTCAAACCGGGAAGCAATTAACTGGCCACCAGCAGCTAACCAAGGTGTGATAGCCATTGAGATTCCAACAACAAGAAACAGTAACGAAGACAACTGAGGAGACATTATACCCTGTAAGAACCACACGTTAGGCTTTCATGTTTTGAAGAAGCATTGCTTATTATATATATATAAAAGACATGATGTTGAGTACAAACCTGATTGACAGCTTCTCCAAAAGCAACAAATGCAAACTCTCCGCCTGGGGCAAGAAGAAGACCCGCTCTAATTCCAGATATGATTGAAATGCCAAACAATTTGCCCATGATCACGACTAATATAGTCTTGCCCACTATCAGGACCCCCAAAGTCCCCAGTACGACAGGGAAATTAGAAAGAAGAAGTTTCGGATCAATAGACATGCCAACCTGAAATGAGTAAAACTCTTTTGTTAGTCTTATGCCTGTGATTACATATGCTTACAGTTGAAAGAAACATTAGAATCTCACAAAAACAGAAGAAAATAGTTCCTTTTACCATCAACAATTTCCTATGAAAAATATATGGATAAACTCATAAATTACCGTCATGAAGAAGAGCCCCAGCAGGAGACCACGATAAGGAGCAATATCTGATTCTACTTGCAAAGAAAATTCTGTCTCCGCAAGGAGTAAACCAGCCAAAAACGCTCCTAATGCCATGGAAAGTCCAGCCTGATTTATAGAAAACGGACAAATTTAAAGGAAGGAAGAATGGCATAATTGCAAATGGCCAAATACCAACAAGATCAGGGTCATACCCTAGCTGTCAGTAAACTAGTCCCTAGAATAACGAGAAGTGTATTAGCAGAGAATATCTCGGCGTTTCGATTTTCTGCAACTTGCTTGTAGATTGGTCGAAGAAACTGTGTGCCACAAGTGTCATCAATGCCTCATTAGATTATAACTCCAATGGAACAAAAGAATACCCAAAGCACATTAAACTTTCATAAAAACATGCCGCTTCCTTTCGTAGAAAATCTCAAACGTTAAAGTATATGAGACTTACAAGACGGCCACCAGCAATTATGGCAGTAATAGCAACTGCAGCTTTGACTGCAGCAAGTCCAAGCGCTTCAGCAATTGCTTGAAACCCAATCTGAGAAGAACAGTTGGAAACTAAGCATTTTACCACTGATATTCTTAATAGATAGCCATACGTTTATTCTTAAGAGGAGCAGCAATTAAACTGTCAAAACTCTTACTTAGACAACTTCCAACACATGGCGTTGAACTCAAAAGTAAACCGCACTGAAGAGAAAAAAGGAAGCCTAGAGATGAACTTACCCCTCCTTTCGATGAATTAGGTGAAATAAGTGGGATAAGAATCAGTAAAACAACTACAGCTAGATCCTGTGAAAAAGTATAACAAAGTGATGAGAAACTCCCAACATAGAAGTATTTACGAACTCTGTTCTGAACCGACCTGGAAAAGCAAGACGGAAAATGTAGCCCGTCCATGTCTAGATGTACTCTCACCTCGTTCTTGTAGAACCTGAAAACCAACTACATCGTTTTCGTTCTTTTCATTAATATATCTATCTGGAATTCTGAATTCAACCAGAAATGTCACCTGAAGGACAACAGCAGTGGAGGACAGTGCCAGGCCGTTTCCGATAACTATTGCCGCTGGACCAGCCTGGCCAGCAACATAATGGGCAATCAATCCAACAACCGCTGCTGTCACCAGAACCTAGAATACAACAATAGAAATAGATTAGAGAACTTGATAAAATTATGTGAAATGAGATAAGGGGATCTTCAAATAATAAAATCACCTGAGCGGAGCCTAATCCAAAAACATATTTCTTCATGGAACTCAGTCTTTCAACAGATAGCTGTCAAACAAAAAGAAAACAAAATTTTGGGCTCTTCTACGGAACACAGTTCAAGCATTCTTATATATCGAATAGTACCTCAAGGCCAATGTTGAAAAGCAAGAAAACTACTCCAAATTCTGCTATAGCCTTGGTTGCATGCACATTACGGATTATCGAAAGACCATAAGGGCCAATCAGAATTCCAGCTGCCAAATACCCAAGAACAGGGCTGCCTGTGCATTGAAGCAGACGAAGCCATCATCAAGACAGCACATTAATCTCTATGCAATATGATTGCGAGAGTAAATATGTTTTTGACTGGTGAGACCATGGAAATTGTAGGATTTTGAGGGAAAGGGATGTATTGGAGAGATAACAAAAGAGAATCCTACTTACCTCCAGGAATTTTCTGAAAGAGAGGCACAAATATGACGCTTGCCAGCAGTAAGAACAAAAAATCAAGAAGCGAAGCTTCTTCCTCATTGACCTAATCATTGCAGAAGTTTCAGCCTGCAACGTGCATTCCATACAATTTGCGCGGGACTACGAAAAAGAACAAGGAACGATTATTCATACCTCCTGGTGAGGGATCATTTCAAGCAATCTCTTAATTCTCTTGGAAAGTTTCTGCACTTGCCGGATCAATGGCTTCTTCTTGGAAGAGACATCTTCTGTACTAGTGCTGATAACATCTGGCTGTTGAAGCAGCTGGTTGTTCCCCCCTACTCCATCGGAGTATAATGTCACTCTGGAACAATTAAGAAGTTCATAATTAACAAAAATATCGAGTTTCATGTACTAGAATGATCCTTCAGAAAATGTGAAAACGAAGAGTAGAACCAACCCTGCTCCAAGAAGTGCAAACCCAAGAACTAGCTTGGGCCATTGCTGTTTGACAGAATCAACCAGACTCGCAAACACTGTCGTGGTCCCATCTGAACTGGAAGAGAAGAAAGATGCAGCAAAGAAACGAGAGGATTTATTAAACGATGCCTTGGATGCACTAAGAGAAGAACCCTCTTTTGGGAGATCTTTCTGTGTTTCCTGTTTTCTCAGAATCTTTGACTCTTCAGAATCTGATTCCAACACCTCGGACGAATCCACACTTGGCTTTCCATTTTCATGACCGTTTGAATCATAAGACTGCGTTAGCTTTTGAGCCTGCTGTCCAACAGTATCAAGCAAATGATCAGCTATGTTCTTTACCGCTGATAGATCTTCGTGTAATGGTAAATCTCTTACAACCTGATGGCTAGCATCTTCAGTATTACTTGAGAGTACAACCTCCTCCTCGAGAGTTGTTTCTTCATCCGAGAATTGGCCTTGAGTTTCTTCTGGGGTCTGCGAGATGGAGAGAGACTTCTCAGCTCTCTGCAAAGCAATCTCTGCGTCATTAACACGTTGAGTAGCCTCAAGCTCAAAAGCGACAGCTTGTTCAGCCAATATCATGATATTAGCAACGTCCTCTTCTGCTTTCAAGGCATTGATCTGTATGGTTTCAGCGAAGTCATTCAACTTGTCGACTTCCTTCTGCAGCTCGTCTTTTTTGCGCTGCAAACCACTCAGTTCAGCTTCATAATTTGCTAAGTTGAGTTGGCATTCTTTTATGTCATCCTGGGCAGCTAAAAGGGCTTCATCCTTGTCTTTAAGATGATCAGTATTATCAGTCTCTTGAGAGGGTTCTAGAATAACATTGCTTACAGCTGCTTCTTGAAGTGATTCCTCAACAACCCGAAGCCTTGCCTGAGCGAGAGATAAGGCCATAGTAGCGTTTTGAAAAGCTTCTTTAGCAAGAGATTCCTCATCAACAGTATCACGAATGGCATCAAGGGTATTGTTAACCTGAAGCCAAACACTAGCGGCTTGATCCTTGAGGGATATGGCAGTTTCAGAAATCCTCTGAGCCTTTTGGTCGAACATGGTGCTATTGAGCCTAGCAACTTCCAACTCTTTGGTAGCCATGTGAAGTAACTCCCTGAGTTCATCCAAACAGTCAGATTCGTTGACATCGTTCGCTTCAGTTTCAGCATTGCGATCAGTACCAAGACAATGTGACCTAAATCGAAAGGGGACAAGTGTTGGTTTTGTGGAATGCAAAAGAAGATTGCAAGACAAAGAGGCACTTGGAGAGACATTCCTCCTCCTGAATCGATGAGAAGAGATAATTCCACAATGGGTGGGACTTAAGAAACGAGTAGGCAAGCAGTAACTCATACCACCATGAACCAAACTCGGCCGCGGAAAATCCATGTGGAATCGAACTACTGCGGCTCAGCACATAGAGAGAGACTAGACTAACCCGATCATGAAAAATTAATGGGTGTAACGGAGTACGAGGGAAATCGAGAGTTTCGCGGCTGATCTCTCTCTCTCTGCCGAGTTTCCGTTTAAACAGATTTTCTGCGACTCTTCCAGGCAGTCAAAGATGAACCGAAACGAGAAAGTGCCCCCACTCCACTCCTCCCTCCTCCCCAATAAATGGAACTGCAAAATAGCCACCAACCTTTCATGCCATTCAAAAGAGCTTTTTTCTTTTCTTTTTTTTTGCAACTACACCCCTCTTCACTATACCTTTTCTCTTAAATCTACCCCTAAGGCTAAGTCCCCCCCTTATTATTTAATTCATGACTTCCTTTTTTTTTCTGCCAATCTATGATGGATGACTCATACCACTTGGCCTATTTATTTATGCGTCTCTCTCAGTTAAGCCTTTTGCACATTCCACTGCTCAATGGCTGCTGCAATTTTAACACACAAATATCATATCCAATTATAATAACTCTTTCCTCATCAGTGTCCCACTTTCATCATATTCAAATTATCACCGTCAAAATTGCCTTAAAATAAAACTTCCTGGAGGAGGTTGCTAAGAAACAGATTCCTCACTTGCTCTGCTTGTTCATTTTCTTTTAGTGCCAACACATTCCTTGTGTTTATCATATCTCCCTCTTGAATGAGAGAGATGTACTGAACGAACATTTATCATATATGATGGGTCTTCAATCGCACGCCATACATACACCATGACCCAAACTACCACGAAAACATATGACCACCACAATAGTAAAAACTCTTCTTCTTCCGGAGGTCATCAGATAGCGAGTGTGCCTCCTTCCATTATCTGGTTATCGTCCGATGCATCAGACCCTTGTGCTTTATTCTTACTCGTCGTCCTCGAGAAACCATACCCCAATGAGCTTCCACTTGTTTCACATAGCTGCCAATACCCCGTTATATACAATTTACACCAAAATGATAATAATAAATAATAAAACTGATGAATTTGATCGGATAAAATGAAACGCACCTCTGTTAGTTCAGACAGATGACGGGTTCTGAACTCGTTGATCGTATTTGCTATTTCTGATGTCGGTAATTTGGCCTGACAACAAAATGATGATGCATTCTGTTTACTCTGTGTTTAGAATTAACTATGTTTTTACCTGAGCAAGAACAGCGGCTGCCAGCTGTAGACTTGGCTCCAGAGTCTCCGGTACAACCTACGAGTTTTGGTGTTCGAGATATTTCAGCGTTACAATCAAGTACGCATATGTCTTATCAGGTGGAAATTGAAGGATTTTGTGAACATTACAGCAGTAGCACCAGCTTTTTCAAGATTAAGTCCATGAACAACGTCGTGTGCACGGACAAAGGTCTTCACATTCGGGTAGTACTTGCTCAGAGCCCACACACATCTGTAATTTGCTCCTGGTGCGTCTAGAGCAACCACCGCAGCACATGCTCTCTCAGCTCCAATTTTGTGGAGAACCTGTATTGTTCGAGCACAAGTAAAGTAATGTTTAAATTGCTGGTATAGTTTGTTACTCTTTTTTCTTTTTCTACCTCTCTACTACCAGCGTCTCCAAAATAAACAGGAAGATCCATGGAACGTCCGACGGTCACTCTATCACTGTAAATCAAATATGACGTTTTCAGGTAACCACTTTCTATCTGTTGCTTCGACAATACATGATATAAATAACCGAAGTTATGTTACCTGCTGACATCTAGGGCGACGAATGGGATAAGTCTTTCTGAGAGAAGCTGACCAATTATCTGCAAGTAACAAATATACAATGGCTAAGAAGTTAGAAACTCCCAGATAACCTGTGACGCAGACCATCTGCACAGATGTTCTCGTCTAAAGAGCATAAACTGAAGAAGTTCACATAGTTTTAAACCTGACCAACTCGTCCAAATCCGCAAATAATTATGTGATCCTGCAAATCATCCGTCTGCAAAATAAAACCAGACAAGAATAAGAGAGATAAGACATGAGATAGCCTTGTAATGATTTCCTGAGCCAAAGAATATGTGATTTTAAATTCAATTGTTACATTATCGACAAACAGAGTTAAAAAAAAAAAAAAAACTATACACATATAATCAAGATTCCTACCTCACTTTCGACCGGCAATAAACTTCTAACATCATGCAACTCAAACCGTGATGCAATTAACTGGCCACCAGCAGCTAACCAAGGTGTGATAGCCATAGAGATTCCCACCACAAGAAACAGCAACGAAGACAGCTGAGGAGACATTATACCCTGAAAACCCCACAGGTGAGGCCTTTATGTTTTCAAGAAGCTTTGCTTATATAACAAAAAGACATCATGCTAATAACAAACCTGATTCACAGCCTCTCCGAAAGCAACAAATGCAAACTCTCCGCCTGGAGCCAGAAGAAGACCGACTCTAATTGCCGATATGATTGAAATGCCAAACAATTTTCCCATTATTACGACTAATATAGTCTTCCCCACTATCAAAAGTCCCAAAGTCCCAATTACGACAGGAAAGTTAGAGAGAAGAAGTTTCGGATCAATAGACATTCCAACCTGAAATTAGTGAACTCTTTTGTGACAATATGTTTACAGTTAAAAGAAACATTAGAAGCTTACTCAAACAGAAACAATACTTCCTTTCACCATAAATAGTCTCCTGGTTCTTTCAGAAAGGATCAATAAATGGATAAAATTAATTTCAAAACTAATAGATTACCGTCATGAAGAAAAGTCCCAGCAGAAGACCACGATAAGGAGCAATATCTGATTCCACTTGCAAGGAAAATTCTGTCTCCGCAAGGAGTAGACCAGCCAAAAACGCTCCTAATGCCATGGAGAGTCCAGCCTGATTTATAGAAAACGGACAAATTTAGCAGAAGAGAAAGAAGGGCATAGCGGAATAAAGGCAAATGCCAATTACCAAAAAGATGAAGGTCATACCCTAGCTGTCAGTAAACTAGTCCCAAGGATAACAAGAAGTGTATTCGCAGAGAATATTTCGGCATTTCGATTTTCTGCAATTTGCTTGTAGATTGGCCGAAGAAGCTGTGTGTCGCAAGAGTGTCAATGCCTTAGATTAACACAGCAAACTTCCCTGGAAAGTTCATGAACAAATGTTATGTTATTTTGATGATATCTAAGACTTACAAGACGACCACCAGCAATTATAGCAGTAATAGCAACTGCTGCTTTGACAGCAGCAAGTCCAAGAGCTTCAGCAATTGCTTGAAACCCAATCTGCGAAGAACAGTTGGAAATTCAGCATTTTACCACTGATACTTAATAGATAGCCATACATTTCTTCTTAAGAGGAGAAGCAATTAAACTATCAAAACTCTTACTTAGATAACTGCCAACGCATGGCGTTGAACACAAAAGCAAATAGTACTGAAGAAAAAATACAGCAACCCTAGAGATGAACTTACCCCTCCTTTCGATGAATTAGGTGAGATAAGTGGGATGAGAATCAGTAAAACAACTACAGCTAGATCCTGCGATAAAAAATAACAAGGTGATGAGAAACCCCAGCATAGAGGTATTTATGAGCTCTGTTCTGAACCCACTTGAAAGAGCAAGACGGAAAATGTAGCCCGTCCATGTCTAGATGTACTCTCACCCCTTTCTTGTAGAACCTGAAAACCAAGTACATTGTTTTTTATGCAACAAAATTCCTTTCATTAATATTTAACTACAACCAAAAATGTTACCTGAAGAACAACAGCAGTGGAAGACAGTGCTAGGCCATTTCCGATAACTATTGCCGCTGGACCAGCCTGACCAGCAACATAATGGGCAATCAATCCAACTACTGCTGCTGTCACCAGAACCTAGAATACAACAATAGAAAGGTAGATTAGAGAACTTGGATAAAATTATGTGGAATGACATAAGGGGATCTTCAAATAATCAAATCACCTGAGAGGAGCCTAATCCAAAAACATATTTCTTCATGGAACTCAGTCTTTCAACAGATAGCTGTCAAACCAAAAGAAAACAATAATTTGGGCTCTTCTAACGAACACAGTTCGAAAGCAAAACCGTAGCATTCACATATATCAAATAGTACCTCAAGGCCAATGTTGAAAAGCAAGAAAACAACTCCAAATTCTGCAATGGCCTTGGTTGCATGCACATTACGGATTATCGAAAGACCATAAGGACCAATCAGAATTCCAGCTGCCAAATACCCAAGAACAGGGCTGCCTGTGCATTGAAGCAAATGAAGCCATCAAAACAGCACATTAATCGCTAGGCAACATGATTGCGAGACTAAATATGTTTTTGACTGATGAAAGCATGGAAAGTGTAGAAGTCTGAGGGAAAGGAATGTATAGGAGAAATAACAAGAAGACTTCTACTTACCTCCAGGAATTTTCTGAAACAGAGGCACAAATATGACGCTTGCTAACAGTAACGACAGGAAATCAAAAAGGGAAGCTTCTTCCTCATTGACCTAATGATTGCAGAAGTATCAGCCTGCAAACTAAATTCCATACACTTTGCTTGAGACTTTGAAAAAGAACGAGAACAATTATTCATACCTCCTGGTGAGGGAGCATCTCAAGCAGTTTCTTGATTCTCTTGGGAAGTTTCTTCACTTGCCGGATCAACGGCTCCTTATTGGAAGAGACCTCTTCTGTACTCGTGCTAACAACATCTGGCTGTTGAAGCAGTTGATTGTTCCCGCCTACTCCATTGGAGTATAATGTCAGTCTGGAACGAACAAGAAGGGTAAAAGACATCACTTAAGGACGAAAATGATGAAAACGAAGAGTAGATTTTGAAACTGACCCTGCCCCGACAAGTGCAAACCCAAGAACTAGCTTGGGCCATTGCTGTTTGGCAGAATTAACCAGACTCGCAAACACTGTCGTGGTCCCATCCGAACTGGAAGAGAAGAAAGATGCAGAAAAGAAACGAGAGGATTTATTAAACGATGCCTTGGGTGCATTAAGAGAAGAACCCTCTTTTGGAAGATCTTTCTGTATTTCTTGTTTTTTCGTCTGAACAGCAATATTTAACTTTTCAGAATCTGTATCCACCACTTTAGAAGACTCTACACTTGGCTTCCCATTATCATTATCGCTAGAATCATAAGGCTGAGTCGGTTTTTGAGCCTCCTGACCAACTTTATCAGGCACATGATCAGCTGTGTTCAGCACCGGTGAGATATCTTCATGTATCAGTGATTCTCTTTCAACCTGATGGCTAGCATCTTCAGTATTACTTGAGAGTAACACCTCCTCCTCGAGAGTTGTTTCTTCATCCGAGAGTTGGCCCTGAGTTTCTTCTGGGATCTGAGGGATGGAGAGAGACTTCTCAGCTCTCTGCAAAGCAATCTCTGCGTCATTAACGCGTTGAGTAGCCTCGAGCTCAAAAGCGACAGCTTGTTCAGCCAATTTCATGATATTAGCGACATCCTCCTCGGCTTTCAAGGCATTAATCTGTATTGTCTCAGCAAAGTCATTCAGCTTATCGACTTCCTTCTGCAGCTCGTCTTTCTTGTTCTGCAAACAAGTCAGTTGGGCCTCACAATTTGCTAAATTGACTTGGCATTCTTTAATGTCATCCTTAGCAGCTAAAAGTGCTTCTTCTCTATCTTGAAAACTGTCTCTTTTCTCAGTCTCTTGAGAGGGTTCTGGAAAACCATTGCTTCCACCTGGTTCTTCAAGTGATTCCAGAACGACACAAAGCCTTGCTTCAGCGAGAGATAACGCCATTGTAGCGGTTTGAAGAGCTTCTTTGGCAACAGATTCCTCATCAACCGTAACTCGCATCACATCGAGGGTTTTATTAACCTCATGCCAAGCAGAAGACGCTTCGTCCTTGAGTGATATGGCAGTTTCAGAAATCCTCTGAGCCTTTTCCTCGAACATGGTACTATTGAGCCTAGCAACTTCCAAATCTTTGATAGCCTTGTGAAGTAACTCCCTGAGTTGCTCCAAGCCATCATCTTTTTCTTCACTTTGATCATGACTTTCCGCGTTAACAAGGGAATCATTACCTTGACAGGTTATCCTAAATCGAAAGGGGATACGCTTAGGTTGGCAAAGTATTGATTGCAAGTAAAATCGTCCACTCAAAGTCAGTGGTGATACATTTCTCCAAGATCGATTACCAAAAGGACACCTGTTGTTGATTCCTTTAGGACACAGTTTCGAACTAATGAGCCGATTTGACAAGCAGAAGCTCGGACGCTGAATACTACAGGCAGATTCCATGTCGAGTTAACTTTTAAAGTAGTCTTCCCCGAAACCACTATCGAAAAAAGAAACGAGAATCAGAATACGGGGAATAATGAGATATGAAAGCTCAGAAACTCGAGACACACAAACCATGCGAAATGGTGGAGATAGAGCGAGCTCGAGAGTAGTCCAAGTGGGAGTGACTTCTTCTTCTGATATTAAAAATTCTCAGAGCCGCCGTCGTCAACAGAGTTTTTTCCCCCGTCTCTTCAAATTCTCCGGTCAAAGTTTCTGTCTCTCCTTTTGAGTTTCTCGCCAACCAGAAATGGTAAGGTTTTTATTTTCCTTGTGAAATTAACCCCTCGAATCTAATAATACTATTTTGTATGATGCATATCATCCCATAACCAACCAGCTGGTTTGATTTGGATAACGTTTTTTAGCTTAACCGAACAGATATTCTTTCACACGGAAAGCACTTTCATAATGATTTACACTGCGATAAAAATGACAAACATTGATATTATTACATTCAAAGAACATGAATCCTAATTAAATATCAAGATCACAGTTCCGAGTATGGATTACGATTATACACCAGCATATGTCATAATCACACAGTGGAAAATCGAGTTTTGCTTTCTTCGTGCGTAATAATAATAAACAATATGTGAATCAGAAAACCAAAATAATAACAATGTCGTCTTCATATATATGGAAACAACTCATTACAAATTAATGATAAATCAAATCTTTTGCTGCATTCATTCAGATCACTCACCCGACGATTGTTTTTTCAAGACTGTGAAACGCCGTTCTCTTCCTTGGATTCGACGGCGACCTCTTCTGTGGGCTCCGGAGGAAGAGAGTTGCCTGAGGCTGTGCGGCGGTGGTTGGCTGCTTGAAGGACGTGAGCATAGTTGCCTTTCTCGAGGAACAGTTGGTTAAAGTGATGCCGGCAATAGAGAACGCCGTCTAGGGAGGCGTATGAGGAGTGAGTCAGCGTGCAGCCACCGTGAGCGCACCTGAAACATGTCTTGTGGAAAAATTCTCCTTCCATTTGCACCTTATTTAAAAATATAAAGTCACGTTAATTTAACGCAACAACACAAAACATGTAATCTCTATTATTTATTCATCAAGCCATATTGCCAAACAAAAAACAAAAAACACAAACCTTTTCAAGAGGGTAAACAGTTTTCTCACAAGCAGCACACTTGTCTTGTGTTCCACAAAAGATGGAAGATATCTTGCTTGGAGTCTTATTCTGTTTTATTGTTTGATATCATCAATGCATTTAAGTACACATACCCCATTGGTCAATCATAAGAATGAAGAAAAAAAACTTGAAAGCTAAGTAGACAGAGAAACGAGATCTATAGAAAGAGAATTAATCTGAACGTACCAGCTCCGGCTTCTCAGTTTTCCCTGAGAAAAGTAATGAACATGTGTTCGATCATTGATGATTCTATATATATCAATTGAGAAAGAATGGACAAACTATATATATACTGCTGGAGACAAGATATAGTCATAAGAATGAACCTGGTTGGAAATTCTTGCTGAAATTGCCAGATTCCTTGAAGAGTTGCTCAAAATGAGTCTTGCAGTACAAGACTCCATCCATGGATGAATAGTTGCTCATCTGCCATGTACCATCAACAGTTTCCCATACAGTGAATTTTGCTTCTAAATTTGTCATTATTGATGTAACATTGCATTATGGCAATATATCTAGCGAAAAAAGAAAAAAAAAACGAGCTAGTTGCAATAGATTACCACAAGGGTGCCATTGCAATGGGTGCATCTGAAGCAATTTTTGTGGTAAGGCATTCCTTCAATGGACAACATGTCCACCACGTAGACTGTCTTATCGCAAGCGTTGCATTTGTCAGTTGTTCCTGTGAACGACATTTTTATTGTTTTTCTTTTTCTGAGGGGAGGGGGTTATGTATGTTGTTTCCTCCTCCTCCAAGATCCTAAATGAATAAGAATTTTTATTATCAGGTCAAGAGATCGTCCGAAGAAGCAATTAAAGAAGGAACCCCACCCACAAAAAGAGAAATCAAAGGATTTTTATTATTCGTTACCTCACAGAGGAACCAGCGAAATTTATGTCTTCCTCTTTATACTAAACGTTGTTGCAATTGTGAGGTTGTAACGTAACAAACTTTCTGTCCCTCTCTCTCTCTCTGTTTCTGCAAAATGAATGAGATCGAATTGGGTGGCAAAAGTGAATGGAGTTGAGCAAAAGAAGGGATTGTAGTTTCTGACAATTTTAACCCATAAGCCAACTGGTCTCTGAGGGTGGTGCAACCCATGTCGAATGTTTTAAATAAACCTACAAAATGTAACATTCTACACACCTATAATATTTTCCTTTGTCAATAAAATTATGCTTCTAATACGCCTTTGTATATATCAAGATATCCAGTTGTAAATGGAAGTATTTTTATACAATTTAAAGGGATAAACAGAAAGTGAAGCACCACTAAGTCGATTTCTTCAGTAGAAATATATATATAGTGTAGTATGCAAGTCTCATTTGCATAAACATGATTACCACACAGTTGTTGATTTTGAAGAAGAAAAATATGATATGTAAAGTACAAAAAGGCAGTCTTATAACACAAGAAGAGATTTGAGAACTCTCTTTCCATGTCTAATACGTTTTCGATACGTTACAAAGCATGATGAATGGCTTTAAAATGATCATACATACATAGTCATATATATGAGTTTTCCAATATTATCTGGAGCAACTGGATAATGATGTTCATGAGGGGTCTGTGACTCGGATGTGTTGGGTGTGCTCAAGTCTAGTTTTCCATAATTACCGAATCCTAGATAACCAAACATATACTAACAGAAGTTGATTTCTTTTAAGGTTATAAATTTATAATTAGGGGCGGACTTAGAGCTTTATTTTAGTATGAGACACTTAGAGCAAGATTATGGGGGGTTTTTAAGGGGGTTCTTATCGGGTGGGGTCCAATAAAACCTTTAAGAACCACCTCCTAAAACTCTTAATTAAGATACGTTTTTAAGGGGTTCTTGTACTGTTCACGGATTCCACTCACACGTGGCGGTCCGCGATTGGTTCTTTTTAATTTTTTTTTTTAGAAAAAAAAATGTAAAATAAGATTCCCTTAGGAGTTCTTAGGATTAAACATGGCCTTAGGGCATGTGTAATGGAGGTGCTTAGTGGGTGGCTTAAGGGGTGGCTTAAGGGGTGGGTCCCACTAGCATCCCCTAAAACCAACTCTTATTTTCCCTAATTAAGCACCCCTTTTGATTAGTTGCTTGAACTGTTTGCGGGCCCATTGACACGTGACGGCCCGCAATTGATTCTTTTCCTTTTTTCTTTTTTTAAAAAAAAAAAAATATAAAAAAATAAGCACCCCCACTTTGGTTCCTAGGTTGAAAATGGTCTTATAATCTCATGAGAGAGACGACAATGCCAAAAGCATTTCAAGAACAAGCAGATAAGTCAAAGAAAAAGCACGTCCATAATCTCATAGGCTATCTTTTAACAAAGAACTATAGTTTCAACTTCCAATATTTATATAAAAGATTAGGGTTCAGCCAACAAAAAAAAGAAGAAATAAAGACAGACACACACTCAAAGTTGAGTATTTGTCAAATCCCAAGTCAGCCATCAAATCAACAGATTAGAAAATATCAAATGTTTTTTATTTTGTTAGATGGTAATTTTTAGTTTTTAATGATTAATTGTGTTTGTGTTAAAAATATAAATATAAAAATAAAAATAGTTAATTGTGTAATTTATCGTTGTTTTTCAATTTAAATAGTATTTTTATGTTTATATAGAATTACTATTTAAATTTATGAGTAATTTAAATTTATATTAGTTTATATCAATTTGATGTATACATAATCTTTTGATTAACATATATTATGACACTAAGACATAACAATACAATATAGTGAATTAATTTTTCTTTACTTTAATATATTATTAAGTATTTTTACTTTTTAGGATATAATCGAGTACATATTAATGTTTTATAATCAAAAATCTAATTAAGATATAAACTAAAATTATATCGAATTCATCTGGTTTTTAAACATGTTACTACATCTGAATCGAATTCTATTAAAACTGAACCAATTTTTTATAATATCTAAATGCCATTGATTACTGTAAACTTGAAAAACCAAAATTCCATTGAACCCGAACGGAAATCCGATTGGATTGGGAATGCCCAACCCTAAGCAAGTCCCTTGCTTCGTTAAAATTGCCACTCCAGTGAGTGAGGAAGGAAAGAGGAGGAAAAGTGGAATGGAGGAAGGATTGTGGGGCAAATGGGGAGAGATAGTGTCAGAGAAGGTAGTATCGGCTTATAAGGCTCTTCCGAAGAAGGGGAAACCTCAAGGGCGTGAAGTCACCGTCCTATCGGCTTTCCTGGTCTCTTCTCCTTCCCAAGGTCTCTCGCAATCTGCAGAAGCGGAAGTGATAGCATTAGGGACGGGAACCAAGTGCGTTAGCCGGTCGCTGCTGAGTCCCCGTGGGGACATTGTCAACGATTCTCATGCCGAAGTCGTCGCCAGAAGATCTCTCATCAGGTCAGGTTGCTGCTGCTTATAGTTTGTTTGCTTGTTTGCATTATATTGTATAAATCGGGTGGTGGTTTGTCTCCAATCGCCAGGTTCTTCTATTCCGAGATTCAGCGGATGCAAGTTAAGAGAAGTTTTTGCAAGCGTCAGAGACATGATAGCCAAACACTAGAGTTAGACCCAACTTGTCCTGAAGATGATGTTAAATATAAGCTCAAATCTGGGTGTCACTTGCATCTCTACATTTCTCAGTTGCCTTGTAATCTTTACTTGTATTTATTTTGCCTAGAGTTCCTTTCAAGAATATCCTCAATGAATGTGGCATTTCCACATGTAGGTGGTTATGCTTCTACTTCTTCACCTCTCTATGCACTCAAAAAGATTCCATCAACACAAGTAGGCTCCTCCCTTATTCCAGATATAGGTATTGAAACTCTTTGTTCTCGCTGCTTACCTTCCTCCTCTTCTTTAGCATCCGTTGTTACCTAATTTTCTCCATTTCAGGTAATGCAACAGACATGGTTCAAAGAAAGCCTGGTCGCGGTGAAACGACTCTCTCTGTTAGCTGTTCCGATAAGATCGCTCGATGGAATGTTCTTGGTGTTCAAGGTTTCTTATAAAATTTTAATTGCATCATGCACATATGTCATGAAAACATTCGCTCAGGGGTTTTTGTTCTTTAGAGGATCTATACCTGAAGTGTGACAGTATTTGTTGTGTCATTCAATATTTGCTTATGGAACTCTCTTTGTGTCTTCTTACATCAGGGGCATTGCTTTGCCAGTTCCTTCAGCCTATGTATATTTCTACCATCACCGTTGGACAATCTCTGCACTTTCCTGACAACTTTTCTTTCACTGATCACTTGCGAAGATCTTTGTATGAAAGGATCCTTCCATTATCCGACGAGTTACTGCCTTCCTTCCGCGTGAACAAGGTTCATTAACTGCTTTATTACCTTGGTATCATGTCAATTACACTGGTTACTTGCAGACATTGTTCTAATTCCTTTACAGCCACTGTTTTTTGTTGCTCCAGTACCACCATCTGAATTTCAACATTCAGAAACTGCTCAAGCTACCTTAACATGCGGGTTAGTTTTCAATGTCTCTAACTCTTCATCACGTGACACATGTGTCTTTTACAAGGTGACTTTATCTGTTGTCTCTTAGTTATTCCTTGTGTTGGAACCGTTGTGGCTTACACGAAGTTATTCTTGGAACTACCGGTAGAAAGCAAGGTACCTCAGCTAAAGGAGCTCTGTATCCGTCAACTCAATCATCTATATGCAAGTAAGGGAGAGACCCTTGTTATCCAATTTTTGTTATGATTAGCATGTGTGATACTGATACCATTTTATAAATTTTCGTAGACAGCGGTTTCTGGAGCTGTTCTTGAAAGAAATTGATGGGCACGAAAGTGAATCTTCCAAGTCAAAAGGATCTTACCGAGAACTGAAGGTGCGTATGATGCTGACTCTTCTCTGCTTCTTCATTCTGGGTGAACATGCTTCCACTGGCACTACTAACATATATGAATCTCATAACGAGTATTTGATATGCATGCTGCAAGTTTGTGATATTGTTCTTCGATTTATTTTGAGATAATGTACTTTTTTTCTTAAAAAAATGTGCAGGACAAAGCAACTGAATATTCTTTGATGTCAAACAAATTTAAAGGAAAGTATCCATTCAACAATTGGCTTACAAAACCTTTGAATTACGAGGATTTTCTGATAGATTAGTCGTGAGGTATGTATGTCTTCCTTTTTGCTCTCTCTCTCTCTCTCTCTCTACCAATCTATGTGAATTTTGACAGCTTTGTTTATAGAAGCAAAATAGTTAACTATTATTATGAGTATTGCATTCCAAAAAAGGGGTGGATCACATAAAATAAGAAGAAGGAAGAAGTAAAACGGGAAAACGAAAGCCGAAAATACGAATTTGACTGAAACGAATTAAGATGGATTCAGAGATTGACTCGTCCTTTGATGATGTCGAGGCTCATCTCGCTAGGGTCTGTTGCTTGCAATTCAACCTGAATCCCATCCAGTTCTCTCTTGAATCTGTCCTTTGAGCTTGCGTATAACATCTTACTCCGCACTCTTGATGTATCAGGTGACCTGATGCATGCCGATGTCTCATATGATGTAAGAAAAAGTCCATTTAATTAATAATGAGAAGGGGGGAAAGAAGGTTGTACCATGCGATGAAAAAGATCTTGCTCTTCTGGCAATTCTCAGGAGTGGTGAAGTCGAAGTCATAGACAGCATAGCGGCACTCGTTCTCAGGCATACATTGGGTGAAACTGTCGTAAGTTTCTTCTGGATTCCCAACCATATCGATCGTAACTTTCTGAGCTTTCTCATCAATTTTGAATACAATAAACCTATAGTTCCTCTTTGCTTTCAACTCCAAGAACTTGAGCTTGCACTCATCGCTTACGTGCATCCCAGAAGCTGAATTAGCCTGCACAGACACACACACATAGTCAACTGATATGATCACAACACACTGTTGCATGATTGGCAATACTAGATTAACAAAAATGAATTTGTAGGAACTTACCATGGTCTCTGCGCTTTGGATGATGAGAAAGTAGAGATGGTATTGTGTGGGTTTTAGAGGGTGAGGGGAAGAAGAAAGATGTAGGTCGGGTCGGGGGCATTAGGCTGGTCACGTCTTTTAAAAACCAAAGAAGACTTTGATGTTGTCACGTTACATTTGATAATATTAGAGGGAGGCTATATTTTATACAACCTTACACATGTAGTGAAGTTTGATCCGGTCATCATTGAGAGGTTGAGGTTTCATGATGTCCATGTCTTTGTTAATTTGGACTTTTTCTTTCGTTTCGTTTGGGTGCGGATCTAGTTAAAGTTTGGCGGGAACAAAAAAAAGAATTTGCCTACCAAAAAAAGTTAAGTTGATCATTTGTTTTAGTAAAATGGGTTTATTTTATTTATAAGCGAGAGAAACTAAAATCGTTTTAAAAATTTGCAGTATTCAAATTATTGACTAATAGATGAAGACAGATCATTGAATCGATGAAAGAAAGCGTAGGATTGTTGTCTCCTCCAAAACCTTTGTTCATATATTTTTGAAAAAAAGCCTTTTAAGTTGAGACCAACAAAAGCCCATGTGCATATAAAGAGGCCTATAACTAAAACATCGATTACGGCGGGGATATAACATCAGATCTATCTCTTTTTTTTTTTTTTTACTCGATCTTCTTCGTTATTGATACACCCCTTGCTTTTTTTTTTCTTTCTTTTGACTAACCCCTTTGGTTTTCACAACATCAATATCATTTTTAAATTTGTGGTGGTTGTGTTTTTTTGAGCGCACATGGAAAATGAATCAGTCAATTGAATTGATTTCTGTGTGGCCGCTATCTTGTTTGCATTTTGCCAATCATAATATTTAACGACTTGTCATTGTTTTTGACTGAGAAACGTTCGACGGGATTCCTTTCTGACTTAGTTTTTGGCGTAACTGGTCTCGTTTACCGGTCTCACTGTCACTAGACGAGTTGACTCACCAGAATGCCAGCAAGTTGACAAGGTAAGACTACTTGTTTGGTTTCCGAATTAGAAAGACTCATCTTTAGTTTCTGTAAATTAATTACCTTTGATAAAGAGACCATTCCTTAATGGGAGGTCAAGGCTCGAAGATTGGTAAATGTTGTTGGGATTCATCACACAAGACTACTCTTCCTGAAGCTCCCCATGTTGGTGAAGTCTCTGTTTTGTTTTTGGCTCTCTTGTTAGAGAACCACATGCTCTCTTTATCTCTTATTTGCTAATATTACAGAAAACGAAGAGTACACTGAGGAAACACATTCGCTGCCTTTTCGGGAATACACACTAGAACAGCTTAAGATCGCCACCTCTGGTTTCGCTTTGGAGACTGTCGTATCTGGAGATGGAGAAA
The DNA here is from genome assembly GCA_905132885.1 of Moricandia moricandioides. Taxonomy (NCBI): domain Eukaryota; kingdom Viridiplantae; phylum Streptophyta; class Magnoliopsida; order Brassicales; family Brassicaceae; genus Moricandia; species Moricandia moricandioides. The sequence goes on from CAJHQQ010000061.1 coordinate 40,917, forward strand.
CGCCTCCAAATGTTGTCTATAAAGGGAAGCTAGAGAATCATCAGAAGATTGCTATCAAGCGCTTTTCTCGATTGGCCTGGCCTGATCCACGCCCATTCCTGGTTTGTTTTCCTCCATGTTTCAGCTTTTCTAAATGCTTACTCACTTGTCTCTTGTATATGTTCGTTTTCTAGGAAGAAGCAAGATCGATTGGTCATCTACGCAGCAATAGAATGGCCCCTTTACTTGGTTACTGCATTGAAGGCGGCGACAGATTACTTGTGGCTGAGTTCATGCCTAATGAGACACTAGCCAAACACCTTTTCCACTGTAAAAAGGCCTTTGATCAAAGGATATATTTCATGCTTTTTTTTAGACGACCATTTTGCTTAGCACATTTTTTCTGCAAAAGGGGAAACACAACCGATGAAATGGGAGATGCGACTACGGGTTGTTTTACACCTTGCTGAAGCTCTTGAATATTGTAGTAACAGAGGACGCACTCTGTATCATGACCTCAATGCTTACAGAGTTTTATTTGACGAGGTAATTCCCTACACTAAGCTCTTTTCCCAGAGAAAAACCTTTCTGTTTCCTTCACCCACTCTTATGTTGCCATTTAAGGAATGTAATCCAAGACTTTCAACATTCGGCTTGATGAAGAATAGCATGGATGGGACAAGTTACAGCACAAATCTTGCTTGTGCTTTTGCCCCTCCCGAGTATCTACGAACTGGTGAAATTGATTTGCCCCCTCCTTGTAGGTCTTGTTTTCCAGTTATTGATATTTTAAGTGTTTGTTGCTGTTACAGGGAGAATGACTGCAGAGAGTGTGATTTACAGTTTTGGCATTCTTTTGCTTGATATTTTCACTGGAAAGCATATTCCTCCAAGCCATGTAAGTGTATGGCTACTATCAACATTTTTTTTACCTAGTTTTTGATCTCAGCCTGTCCTTGTGTGGTAGGCCCTTGATTTGATTGGAGACAGAAATCTTCAGACGCTAGCCGATTCTTGTTTGAAGGGACAATTTTCCGACAGAGATGGCGCTGAGTTAGTACGCCTGGCATCTCGATGTCTTCAGTATGAAGGTCGTGAGCGACCAAACATTAAATATTTGATAACTGCACTGACACCTCTGCAGGAAGATGATGCAGAGGTCCCGTCTAATGTCCTAATGGGTCGTGGTACTTTAGTGTCACCTTTATCTCCTTTTGGCGAGGCTTGTTTGCGAAAGGACCTGAACGCTATGCTTGAGATGCTGGATAAAATTGGTTACAAAGATGACCAATTGGTAATTCGACAGGGTTTTAACTGTTGTATCAAACTTTAGAAGTTAGAAGAAATCTGATAGTTCCAATCCGATGAAGGCTTATGTTATTGATTTATATGGTCATGTTGAAATGCAGGTCTCATTTATATGGACGGACGAGATGCAAGAAGCTGTGGAGTCGAAGAAGAAAGGCGATATTGCATTTAGACAGAAAGACATAAAAGAAGCCATTGAGTTTTACACTCAGGTCTGTCTGTCTGTCTTTCTTTCTTTCTTTCTTTCGTTGGCATCATAAAAAGACGTTGCTCTTTAATTGACGGTGTATAAATGTTGGGCCTGCCCAGTTTGTTGAGTTGGGAATGATATCTGCAACAGTCTTGGTGCGACGCAGTCTAAGTTACATGATGAGTAAGATGGAGAAAGAAGCTTTAGACGATGCAATGAAAGCACAAGGCATTTCTCCAGTATGGTACGCTGCATTGTATCTCCAGTCTGCTGCCCTTGCTGCCCTGGGAAAGGAGAGGGAATCACAGATGGCACTTAGGGAAGGATCGGACCTTGAAGCCAGAAAGATTTCAGCTTCCACACAGTAGAATAGTATCTTATATTGGAAGGGAAAGAATCACAATCACCATTGTTCAATTGGTACATAAGAGAGCTTTCAGAATGTTAAAACATTTGTAGTAGTAGTCAAACCCCTCTTCATGGGAGAGTATAAGGGGTTAAAGTTGATACGTAAGAGCTTGGGATTAAAACAAACACCATTAAAGTTGGTTGGGGTAATGGATGATCTGCTGAATTAGTTGGGCCTAATTGGTGTCCCTATTACGGCCTAGTAAGTATCGAAAAGAATATAATGAGTTTTTTTTTTTTTTTAGATATTTAATTGTTGACAACACCCAAATTTGTTTGTGTCTGGAGACTTCCATTTCCTCTCTGCTTCTTCTTGGAGATGAATCCGCAAGTGGACAAGGTGGTGAGAAGAACGACTATGGTGGCCACTGCAGTTGCGTCTTACTTACTCCTAACCGCTGATTACGGTCCCGAGCCTAACGCTCTTGATCCTGTGAGTTTTCTGTTTGATTCTATTTGTCATCGTTGTCCTTAGCTCGAGATTGATGCACAAATTAGGGTTGCTTGGTGAGATATCTCTCTTGATTTGATGGTCTGTCTGGGAAACGGTTTCTGATCTGAAGTCAAAAATTGGATTTTCACAAAAGAACACCTGAGAATACTCCGTGCTCTTAGTGTCATATCCTACGACGAGTCTTTGTGACAGTTCCATATGTGTCATTTTTGCAGATCAAACAGAGAATAGTATCAGCTCAAGATTCTGTGAAAGGGTTTTTCTTTCCATCATCGAAACACAAGTAACTACTTACTGCTCCAACCAGCGAGACAATCGGAAACAAAAAGGATGCTCGCTGAACATGAAACACCCACCCCCCACTTTCTTCAGTCTTTCTCTTCATTTGTCTCGTTTTCAGAAATTGCTCTACTCTCCACTATATACTAAAAGATATTAAGTTCACAATAACAGGTCTTTACTCATATGTTGGATTAATTCCTTTGCCCCCATTCGTTGTTTTTACATAACCTAATCAGCTGATTTGAAAGCTTGGGTTTTTATCATTATTTACGGTTCCATAACACAAGTTCAATTTTTCCATTGCTCTCTTTATACAAAATACCACCTTCATATAAAACCTACTTCACCCAGTCAAAAACAACTTCATCAGAAACACAAGGACGGATTAAAGAAAATATTCAATTGATTATTACGAACAGAGATAATAACAATATTCTTGACTTTTATGCCCACTAAAAGCCCAAAAAGAAAAGACAAGTGGATTTTTCTACCCAACAACAGTGGTACAAAGACACATCGACCGCCGTCCGATTAGAGATTTCCCTATATCTTACGGCTTAGAAAATAAAGGAACACTGAAACATCACAATAAAAATATCTAGTGGCGGCTCCGCCGAATCGGCACACTCATTGACCGACCATAACCGATCTCGTGATACCCATAGACGCAAAAAACAAAGCGTTTGCGTTCGGCGGTGGTAGCAGACAGCTTAATAAGGCTTGGGCATAATGTTGTACATGAACATATCCTGCAGCGGAAACAGCTGATTGCTCCCTCCTCCTCCTCCGAACGCGTTATCCACAGTGGCATCTATGTAATTAAACCCAAAATCAAGGCTACTTTTGTCAGCCGACCAATCCTTCCACTTGGGTTCGCTCTGAACCTCGCTTGTAAATTCCGGCGACACCACCTGCTCCGAGCAGCTCGACTCCGTCGTATGCAGCTTCGGCACAGAGTCCGAAGTGTCAAAATACACGAAGTCATTCGTCATCGCAGGCGGCGGAGGCATACCCATCTCCGACAATCTCGGCTTCTCCTCCACGACCTCTTCGGCCATTCCGCCGTAAACAACCGGAGGTGGTGGTGGTCCTCCTCGCTTCTCGATAGCTCCTTTTTTATTGTAAATCCGACAAAGAACCCAATCATCCAGCTGCCAAAAATAAAGACCCGATCCACGATTAATAAATCAATCCAAATAAAATAATGGAAAATTAGAATATGAATAATAATAATAATAATACCCTGAGGCTATTCTTCTTCTTGCGAGCCGATCGGTCAACGTCGGCAAGACGGTACTCATGCATGATCCAATTGGTTTTCTCACCCTTGGGAGCTTTTCCGGCGTAGAATACCAGAGCCTTCTTAATCCCAACCGGTTTAGGAAGTCCGATCGGTTTATCAGCGCCAGTGGCTTTCCAGTAACCTGAACCAGCTGACCGGTTTGGGCGAGAACCATTAGGATATTTTCTGTCCCTTGGAGAGAAGAAATACCATTCCTTCTCACCATACAAGGCTAAACCTGAGCCAGCGGAAATATCTCAGATTTACATTTCCAAAAAGTAATCACTTGAGAGAATAATAATAATACCAGGAAGCTCCCATGGATCATATTTGTAGAGATCGATCTCGGCGATGATGGGGACGGCGATCGACTGAGAGGCGCATTTGCGGCAGAGATAGTGCATCACTAACTCTTCATCGGTTGGGTGAAATCGGAATCCTGGAGGCAGCTGTAGTTCTGACATGATTTGGAGGCCACTCTTGAGATTTCACCCTATCTGAAACCCGGCGTTTTGAAACTTGCAACGAAGGAGAGAAGACTAATATATAAGGACAAGGGGGAAAGACACGTGTCTAAATCTGAGAGAGAGAGAGAGAGTAGATGAGCTTCTAGAACACACGTGGTCGGATGACGCTGCTTGGACACGTTTCGAGAGGAGAAGTCTGTTGCTGACGTGGCCTTGAGTTGATGTTGTCACTGCTTACGTTTTTTGTGTAGAGCGGGGTGGGCTCCACTCACTTGCCTGTAAAATCCAAATCCAACCGGTCCGTTACGACCGAACCCTCATGGGGTCTAAGTCTATCTCTATGGATTCTTCGTTTCCGGTCGGTGGATCTGTGGTCCCATTTCCTCCGTCATTTCATTTCTTTCTGTTGTCTTTTTGCAAAAGGTTCATAGCATATCAAAGCCGACGATTACAAAGGTGAGATCTGTTTTACAAATCTTTTGTACTTTTCTCTGTCAGGCTCCGTTTCACGTGAGAGCCATCTCCTTCGAATCTGACATGATCAATCAAGACAGGCCTGCGAACTTGATGGACCGTACGAGACAATATCTAAACTATTCTGATACTTCAAAAACAAAAAAGAAGATTTAGGCCCAAGTCTACTTAATACACTCAAAGCATGGGTGGTCTACACGAATCGACCAAAATGTTATTTTCTCCAGAATCTACTATAAAAATATGAATACATGTCATCATGGACATAATCCCGATTCAATACAAAAGGAAATGGGGTGTTTGTAACATCAATCTTATTATATGTCTCACTATCTTAAACTCACAGTGTGCCAAATCAGAGCTTCGACGTCACGGAGGTTTTAGGAGGTCTTGCCTCTCTTAATAAGGCCTCTTGCGTTAACGATACAACCAGCTGTTCCACACATTAGAAAGAAATAGGACTTGCATTATAATTCTTTTTTGTTTATCCCCCAAAAGACTTAGAGCAGGATTAACGGGAGTCTCTTAAGGTGGGGTTCTTAGCTTTTCTAACAAACGTTTCTTAGCTTTTAACTAAGAAAATCTAAGAACCGTCTCTTAAATATGAACTCTAAGAGACGTTTCTTAGCGGGAAAAATGTAAAAAAAAAAAAAAAAAAAAATTAAAAAATAAATTTTACGTTAAGAACCCTACCTTAAAAGACCCGGGTTAATCATGATCTTATATTTAGTTTTCAAACAATTAGAAATATTGATGCTTTGTAAAAAATATATATATCACGTCAAAGTACGCAGGAAAATAAAAAAGAGTAGAGAGTACCTCTCCTTTTCTGTTGAACATTTGACCAGTGACAAAACCTCGGGTCACGTGTGCGGTTGGACTGACAATCTGCAAGAGTCATCGTTGTAAGTAGATCAATGTTAGACGCTAAACAAGAGCTTTCTATGTTTCTTTTCTCCCTTTCTTATCATCAAAACTTTTTCTTTTTGTCCCAAAAAAAGGATTACCACAAAAAGCAACCAGTCATCAGCTCTTAGAGGTCGGTGAAACCACATCCTGCAAACCAAAATGTGGAAAACCGAGTAAGTAATTAACTACTGAAACAGATGATACTACAACTCCCTGCTATCAGGATAACGTCTCAACGTAATCAAATAGATGAATACCGCAAACATACAAAACTCATATTTCACAAAAACTTACGCATGGTCCAGGCTAAGTGCAGCAGATCTCAGGCCCTTTCTACGGTGAGGGTTCAAACTGATACTAGCAAATATCAAATCCGAAGCAAATGCGACAACACATCTGTATAACAATGTGGCGTGCCAGATGATCAGTTTGCTATGAATAATAAATCCAACTTTCAGAAAGAACAGCATTCAATAGATTTTGTCAACGTTATTTCAAAAAGTCTGATCTTTTAAGAGTCTCAAGTCTCAACCATAACTAAATCTATCACGCGGTGATCCTAAAAACACCATCGATTCACTTTTCTCCAGTGATTGTTGCTTTTTACAAGCTGAAAGGGTTGTTACCAAATGAATAATAGCTACGGATCAGGTGGTTACTCTGATTTACACAAATGAAGTATATGACGGAGGTACTTACCGGTGCAAAGCTTGATCATCAGAAAGCTTTCCCTTTGCTCTAAACCAATACCTTAAACTGCAAGAAGACATTTGTCAGCCTAAAACAAAACTAAAAAAAAACTAAAAAGAATATGATGAGTTTCATGTGTAATCAATCACATGAAGGTGCTTGCCCTCCTGGTGGAATGTATGAAACTATAATAATAAATCATTTATTCACGATTTAAGCGAGTTGTACACCTCGGTGGAGACTTTGTCTGGTTTGTTGAATTACTGGGCTCACAAAACCGAATATCTATAGGCCATGGAACAAAATTTGCAGTTGCAACCTTGTTCCGGTAACTCCTGAAAAGGAAGACACAATTGGAGAAGCGGTCAGACTTGAGATTTATGAGATATATTTTCAGACAAGCGAAAACACTACAACTTACCTAGGTAGATGAGGGTCAGTTATACGACGTTCACGCAACTCCTCTAATGATAGAAGCTGCAGAAGATAAAGGTGAAAAAGAAATCCCTTACAAATTATTGAAACCTTGGAGGAACAATTTACCGTATCAGGATCCGGTGCAGAGGGCATGGTTGACTCTTGGTGATCAAATCCCTGTTGCTCTTTCTATGAAATCAATGAAATAGATAATTAAAAAGCTGATTTCACAGTTTTTTTTAAAAAAAAAACAGGCTAGTTACTCTCGGCATTCATAAACCATCTTGAAGTGAATAAAATGGAAAACCTGAAATGAAGCCATCAATATGAATATGATATTCCCTTTTTGTATTGCATCTACTCTTCGGGTGGCAAAGTTGTTGCCATCACGTATACGGTGAACTTGATATATAATGGGCACTGCAAGAGTAACAAACCAATGATAATCAGATGAATTTAACGAGAAAAAAAAACTTATAATGGCGGTCTGGCAAGAGCACAGTGGTATTAAGTTCCATACTATCAATATCTCCAACGAGAAGAAAATAAGAATGTAAACTGTGGACAATCTTGCGAAAATCAACAGTTTTAGATGCCGCAGCAAGTGCCTGTAAAATATTGGTAAAAGAAAAAGTGAATTCGTGAATTTGAAAAAGAAGGAGCTCTGCATATACAAATGAAAAAGATGAGACATACGACATAAATGTAACAAAACACCAAACCTGTCCCATAAATTGACCGCCGAAAACTTTGCCAAATTTGGGAGCATCGGGTAGAGTGATACCCCTGAAGATATTCAGCTACAAGAAAGAAGCGCAAATAGTAAGAAGAAAGAAAAAAAACATATATGTAGAGAATGTGATGACAAGAAGAAAAGTTAGGTTAGAAATTTATTATGGGAAGCGGATAGTTTAAAAATGGAAAGGATAAGAAGTGAGGGAGGAGGAGAAAAGAGAGAGAAGGTACTTCTAAAGGGTCAAGATGTAAAATGCGTTCAACTAAAGAGCATTTGTCAACTTCTAGATCGGACTGCCAGATAGAGTTTGTTTGAAGCAAACGGCAATGATCACGAGGCAACACCAAACATGTGAGCTGCATATAATATTTTAAAAAGTCTTCTGGTTAAGCATATATTGAGCTTTTTAAAAGGCAGAAATGGATGGAAAATTAATTAGAGGAAAAAACCTCGGAGGTAGCAATGATGTCAGCTGAATGAACATGCGCAGAAATACCTGTGGAAACAAAAGAAGAACAAAGTGTATCACCCAACCAACCAACCAAATGGAATGATGATGATGATCAACTGACCATGGCCGAAGTAATCATATTGTTTCAACAGAAACTCGGAACGATTTTCTTCGTCGTCATCTGGTCCGGAAACCTGAGCCTGCAAAAACAAAACAAAAAAGGAATCAAATTGTCAAAGTCCTTGCTTTGTATTGTCAAAACCTGATCATCATTCACACCTCTCCAGAGAAAATGAAATAGCAACCATGCCAAGCTTGCTCTTCACGAATCACATACTCCCCTCTCGCTGCCAAATGATTACAAACATACATTTACATCGTAGGCAAATCACAAAATAAACAAAGGTCGAATAAAAAAAGAGACCGTAGCGTTTCAAGACAACAACTTGGGCGATCTTCTTGAGAGAAGAACTGGGCAGCTTCTGGAGTAAAGGAACGTTTCCAAGGAACTCCACTACTGCATCAACAACAACTAACATCTCATTACTCTATCCTTTTTATTATTTTCTATCTAACTACCTGATTCCGTGTTCATCGCCGCCTCCAACGGATCGCCTCCAATTCCACAAACAAATAATTGTGGATTTCTCCTCCTCCGACCTCCAATGAATTATTGGTCTTTCTTTTCTCTTTTATTACTCCGGAAGGTTATTATCGACTGCCCTCAGGTTTATGGTACAATACGTGGAGTTGTAAGTTTTTATTTAACTACTAACTTATTACTCATTCTTTGGATGTATTTTACTACTTAAAAAAACTCAAATAAATAACTTTTTTCAGAAAGATAATAGAGAAATACTGTATGATAGCACTAAATTTTTTTTGTTAAAAAATTGTTTTATTAAAAGTGTATATGTATAATTATATTTCTAAGGTTAGCTAATATAGATTTATAGTTTAAAGTTATGTATTGGTTGTAGAGGTAAGTTTATTTATTTTCTTAAGTTAAAATTTTCAAAATAAAAGAAAGCTATTTTGATTATTTTTAAGGTTATTTTGTACTAAAAATTAAAAAGTTCTATTTAAGAGAATTGCACAAAACAAAAGAAATTGCTAAGAATATCACAAATTAAATATCACTTTTCAAAAGTATCCTTAATCAAAAATATATTGACATTTGGGTTTACACTTTAGTGATTATTTTTTAGGGTTTAGTGTTAAAGAGATGAAGTTGAGTTTCTAAATGTTTATAAATATTTAGAAAAAATAGTTTAGTTTATTTTCATCATAAATTTAAGATTTTTGAAAATAGTCATTCATTAATAGTAAATTTAAAAAGTGTTATCAAATTTATGGTATAATTGAAATTTTTCCCAAAACATTATAATAGTTAGGAGTACTATTTTTTCCAATATTTTATTAATTAAAATACATATAATATTTTTTCCATATTTACACATTACTAAAATATTAAAATAATATATGCATATACAGTAGTTAATCAATCTAAAAAAATAAAACAAAAGGAGTTAAAATCAACATGGTAGACCATATTCCTTTAGCAATTCTCAATTAAAAATATCAAAATACTCAACTAAAAGTTAAAGTTCATGATAAAAATAAACCATAACAATAAAATGCACAGCTAAACTAAATAGAAAATACACATAGTAGAAAATTTAAAGATCATCAAAAATAAATTCACAATAAAGAGAAGTTGAAGAACTAAAGAATTTCTTAATCAAAATACCATCTTTTCGTCACAATTCTTTTTATCTATCAACTTATAATTTAAGTATATTATTAAGCTATAATAACTTTTACCTCTGATCAACTAAAACAAAAATATTGTGAACATAAGACCTAGTTTGATGTTTACTTTGGACAGTCTCTTGTATGAAAGAAATATGAGAGTAATTTTAAGACTTATCAGACATTATTATAGCTGACATTTGCGACAGAAGTCAAGATGTTCGAGAAACTACCTGAGGATTTCGAAGATATGAATCTAATTTATATTCTTAAGAATAGTAATGATCAGACGAACTCGTTAACAACAGAAACATGAATAAAAAGTTATATTTTTCTATATAAAGCAGACACGAATAGACGGAATTGCTCCACGGAAAATCAATTTATGTAACGAATTCTTAATCTAATTCTAAATGGGCAACTGACAGAATAAAAAACGTATACGGTCCCCACGCGCTAAATCATCGTCACAATTTGAGAACGATGGGCAAACGTATAGCATACTCGAAATGCCTAGTTACGAATTAAATCTTCTTTGTTTTTTTTTTTAACTAAACGAACTAAATCTTAATATGCAACACAACCACATTAAATTCATCACTGAAAACGTTAATTACCAAATAGGAAAACATGCAACTTCTTCAATGTTTTTCATCTCGTTTTTAATATTACATTATTCTAAATTCTAATCATGAAAAACAAATAATTGAACACTATTAAACTTTATAGCTTACACCCCAACATATTTCGATCCAAAACGAAGAAATTAGCTTCTTTTTGCTAATTTATAATTTACATCTTTATTTAGTCAATAACATTTTTGATTCCAAGAACATTAATGGGTTAAACAATTAATATATAAAGGAAATCATACTGGATTTAGTTAACATTGCATTGGTAGTCAAGTCAACGAGACGAAATTTGTTGATCACCAAGATAACCCCCCGACACCTCACACCTTTATTTTGGTTCGACACTCTTCTCACAAAAAAAGGTTCCACTATTATTCCCGGAAACTTAATAAACAATTTAAGCAAACCAGAAAAAAAAAGTTAATAAACAAGAGTATAAAGTTCAACTGCTCGATTGTTTCAATAAAATAAGCTGACCCACAGCACTTGACCTGAGAAATTCACACGTAAATGGTCCGAAAGCTCCTTGCAGCGTAAGATGCAATGGGGGTAAAAGATACCTTTGATCACTCGCTCGCTATATATATCGCAATCAGTCATGATAAATGATACATCATTGCATACCTTTGTGCATAACAGAAGAGGACAAGTAAGTTTTTATGGGAGAAACTTTGCATAACGACGTCATCTATGTGGCGGTGAATCAAGATGTTCGAGAAAGTAAATTAACTTTGTTATGGACATTGAAGACTCTTGCCCTGAAGAAGCTCTGCCTTCTTCATGTTCATATTCCATTCTCGTTGAACCCTTCTTGTAAGTCTCTAATTAGATTGATTGATTCTCTTCGTTTTATTGTGTTTTGTTTTGCCTTTTTTTTATTGTTAGTGTTGTTCAAGTGCCAGTAACTTTCATGGACTTACTACATGATATATATTTTTGAACGAGCTGATTGTTTTTCACTGTATTTAGTATTAGATGAGCCTCTGGATGATGCTGTTTTTTCTACATGATATATATTTTTGAACGAGCTGATTGTTTTTCACTGTATTTAGTATTAGATGAGCCTCTGGATGATGCTGTTTTTTCTTTCTCTCTGTGTATAAAATACGCATCTAAAAATATGTTTATATGAAACCTATTTATGCACATACATAAAAGAAAAACATATTTAAAAATATCCATCATATATATATATAGAAACATACAGTATGTATGAAGCATCATGTGTCAGAATTTAATAAATATATGTTACTAGCCAACACAATCTTTAATAAGTCATGAAACAATCAACATCCTAACTTAAAAAAAAACTAGGATAATAAATCATAGCCAGATTTTAGTTGGAACCCTGGACATAGTACAGAAAAAATTAAGGTTTTGGGTATACGGCTAGTATACCTACCACATACCACATTTGTAGTAAAGTCACACATCATGTTTGTTATTACATCACCTAATTTTTTTTTTTTTTTCTCATGTAACCAAGTTTGGAATATTTAGTGAGTAGTGACAGTTTTAAATTATAACATAAAGATGTTTCAGAGCGATTGCTATGGCAGTTTTATCAGTTTATCTTTTTGAAAGAATTGGAAATTGACTAATGTTTTGAAATGGGTGAATAATTCAGCATGTGGGCTTGATGAAAGTGAGATCAATGCAATCCAAGAATCAGAGGTGAAAGCTTCATATGATAGCCTCCACAAGTACCGTGATCTCTGTACAAAAAACAAAGGGGTAAAGTTAGTTTTATAGAAGCAAAAAGAATGAAAACCAGAGAGATGAGATGAGAAGTAAGCAAGACGTCATGTATGATTTTTTATTTTATTTTTTTTCTGTCAATCAGGTTGATGAAGGGGATGTGGATATAGCATTGATATCAGGGTATGGTGTGGGTGAAGGGATTGTGGAACTCATCTATCAAAACAATATAAAAAAGCTCGTTATGGGAGCAGCAGCTGATCCTCACTATTCCAGGTAAGTAAAAGCTCGAGAACTGATGTATGTTTTCAGAAGTGTGTCAATTCAATAAAAGCTAACATCTACTTTTTAAAATAATAATGCAGGGGAATGTCTATCACATCCAGAAAAGCAGAGTATGTGAGTCAACATGCCCCTCATTGCTGTAAAATGTGGTTCATCTGCAAAGGGAAACTTATCCAGAAAAGGTAAGTTTTGAGGGTTGCACTTGTTTGTATGTGTGTCTATTAAAATATTTCTTAACAGTTTTTGTTTTTGTTTTTGGGGGTTTAATAGAGAAGGAAGTTTCGGCATTGGGAATTCATCAGAATTGGATGGTTTTGCTGAGAAACCAAGCAAAGAAAGAGGAAGGGATGATGAGGAAAGGGATTCAGTAAGTAACAAAGACGTTTTGATTAATTACTAGAGCTTTTTTTTTGTGTCCCTCCCTGAGCTATCATTATTATTATTTGAAACTCTTTAGTATGGTGGTGATGAAGAGACAAGAAGCGAAGCAGACACGAGTCCATGTGCTCCCGAAGATTTCATTTGTCCCATTTCTATGGTTAGGATCCCATCTTGAAATACTACTAATAAATTATTTACTATCATCATAAAATTTGATTTTGTAGGAGATAATGAGAGATCCTCATGTGGCTGCTGATGGTTTCACATACGAGGAAAAGGAAATAAGAAGGTGGCTAAATGGAGGGAATGATAAGTCGCCGATCACAGGAGCTAGGCTCCCTCATCGTCATCTTACCCCTAATTACACTCTTCGCTCCCTCATCAAGGACTGGCTCCATCACCACCCAAATTATATACATTGAATTAACATGTCTCCATTTTGTTTTTATAGTGTTTTGGAATTTCTCTGCACTTATATATGTTACGTATGAATATAAAACTCCATGTGTTTACCGTTTGATACATGACATGACATGGAGTCTATTTATTTATTTATTTTATCCGAGCATCGGTTTTGTTTGTCTAGAAAAAAAAAACCAATCAACTAAAGCCCAACGGTTTAACGTAAGCCCATGGGCATGTGACCAAGTAGGTGGTTCGTTATTAAGCCCATTATAAAAGAACTTATCCCCAAGCGGACGAAGAACATCTGACCGTCCACACCAAAAGCTGCGTGACGTGTCCTTTTAAACAACTAAACGATTTTCCCCCACTCCACTTCCCAACTGTCTACCGCCGCCGCACGAGATTCGTCGCAATGTAGCGGTGATTGATCGGAGGTAAGAAAATGTCCGAACCGATACTTCTCATTAGAACCCCAAATACCATTTATACCCCGCCATCGATTTCTGATTCCTGATTCTTAAAAAAAAAAAAAGAAGCTAATTATATGTTTAATTAATCGTATGAAACGTGTCTCTTACGATATGAAATGTTCTACGAAATCTACTGATTGATAGATATAGTTGCACTTAAATTATTATTGTGAACAGTGACTCGCTCTCTGATGTTATCTATTACTAGTAAGATCGCTATCACCTTCTTTTCTCAGAAAATACATTTTAACTTAGTAAGAAAATGGTTGGAAACATCGAGGGATGAAAATATAATCACCTTCTTTTCTCAGAAATATAAATTCTATAATTGTTTTGGGAAAGAGAGAAAGTGTCTCGAGAAATATCCATGGCAGAGGCTTTGGTTGAAGACCCTGTTTATGTTGCAGTAAACAAAGAAGTTCGTGATAGCATATCGACTCTCACATGGGCTCTGAGGCATCTCCAATTCAAAAAGCTTTTCCTTCTTCATCTTCATCTACCCATTTCCATTAACCCTACCTGTAATTTAAACTTCTTTTTTTTAATCGGGAATATTAGTAATTTTCGTACTATGGTGTTAGTGTTTAGTTGTGGGGTGATCTTATAAGAAGCTCTGATTGTAGCGGAAGACCAAGCTTGCTTTAATTTGTTATTCCGACTGCTCTAAGTTTCCTTTTCAACTATCTGTGAATTCCAGCAAGTGGGCTAGAACAAAGCGAGATCGATGCAATCCAGGTGTCGGAATTGACAAGTACATATGAGAGCCTTCTCAAGTACCGTGCTATCTGCCTCGATGAAGGCGTTAGTGCTCTGCTCTTCTCTTCCCAACTCATGCATACATTTACTTGTTTTTAAAACAACAATCACAGTCTACAAGACTTTAACGTATGCATTATTAATATCATTCAGTTGCTTATCTTGCAGGTTATCGAGCAAGATGTGGAATTATTCTGTGATGTGGCAAATAACGTTGAGGAGGGGATTGTGAACCTTATCTATGAAAACAATATCAAGAACCTTATTATAGGAGCAGCTGCTGATTCCCGCTACTCCGAGTAAGGATATCTTTAGTTGAGACTCGTTTATCTGTCTCCAGATTCATAATTTCTCTATTTTACGATTATCTGCCTAATGAGTAAATATGAAAACGCTCACTCTGGTCACATATTTTCTTTGATGATGCAGGGGCATGGTTGATATCACATCTAGAAAAGCCAAGTATGTGAGTAGCCACGCGCCTCATTGCTGTAAAATATGGCTTGTTTGTAATGGGAACCTCATCCAAACGAGGTAAGTTGGAGGAGTATCTTACTTCTGCGTGTTTTTGAGTAATTGTATATATTATTTGTATGTTTAATAGGGACGGACGATTCGATCTTGGGGATTCATCTCACTCCTCCACTGAATCCTTAGCCAGCGTTCATGACCTTGATTCTGCTCTGATACCATACGAGGAAGGAGTAAGAGCTGAACGTGACAGCGAGCCACCTTCCCTGTCTTCACTTGAAGACCACTCAGTACGTAAAATCCAGTTTACTCAGCACCTACAACTTTTCATTCAAGTGTAGGAGTGTTTTCTTAATTGGAAGAACCTTCTTGTGATTCGCTTAAAAGTCTTAAAACATATGGAGAAGGAATGATAAAATGTAACAGATGGAAAATTCAAGGATCCAACACTTCTTATTGTTAGTCAAACATTTCCTGCAACGGGTACTGTAGAACATAACTCATATGCATGTCTTAAAACCTGAATTTAATGTCACCTTTTCCATATGAGACTCCTGTGATTTTTATATCTTCCAATGTATAAGAATCTCATTTGTTCAATTGACATGGTTCTTAAACAGGCTAGAGGGTTTGAGACGTACTATGAGGAGCAGAGACGGAGACTAGAAATCGAGGAACTAAAGAGAGAACTAGAGAAAAATGATAAGTTGAATCATGAAAGAGAGGAGGCACTCTCAAGTTCTTTTGGTGTCACTCAGATGCTGTACAGTGAAGAAGTACTTCGCAGGAGAGAAGCGGAGGAGGAGCTAAACAGAGCGAGAGCAGAAATCAAAGACATGAAGAGGGTCCAAAAGGAACTCGAAGAAGAGCTTTATATTGATTGCCCCCGTCGGTTAGATATGGTCGAGAAAGAGCGAGACGAAGCTATCAAAAAAACTGAAGAGCTTTTGAGAAATCTATACCTGGAGAAGGGTGAGTCGTCATCTTCATCCGCGTTGCAAGGGTCTGTTTCCAACGAGCCTCCCCCATATTTCATCTGTCCCATTTCAAAGGTCAGGACTCGAACCCTCCATCTAGAAAGCAGATTCTCTTTTTTGTTGGGATCTTGACTTGGCTTCTGCTCAATATCTCAACTTTAGTGTACTAAGCTGACACATACTCTAGACTATACATGTCCAAAAGTAGCTTTTCCATTTTTGATATTTGTTTTGCTCTTTATATAATTCATTGCCAATTGCTTGTGAATGTAGGAGATTATGCAGAATCCCCATGTTGCAGCTGATGGTTATACTTACGAAGCAGATGAGTTCAAAAACTGGCTCATTCATGGAGGTGAAAAATCGCCGATGACAAACCTGAAGCTTGTGAATCACAAACTCACACCAAATCTTGCTCTTCGTTCAGCTATTAACGAGTGGTTGCAACAGCACCCGTATATCTTTGATTTGCCTTAACGATAGATATTATGTTGATTGTGTTGTGATTCAGTAAAGATATATGGTGAATGAAACGTGAAAAATCTAATGAATAAGTTCTTTCCTTTCACTGGGAAAAGTCTTGGAGAGCCGTTTTTTGTTTCAGTAATTGCTATGCCTTGACTTGTGTTTTAACTACCACCCGTTGACTTTACTGTGTTCCACCTTAGGAAAACTGTAACTGTCAAGAAAAAAAAATGTTGAGGGTCACCACTAACAATCGTTGGTCTCTTTCTGTCAGTTGCTTCTTTGTTTTTCTGTTTTTTTTTCCACTTTACAGGGGGAAAAGAAAAGAGAACACAAAGACAAAGGTAAGGGACGACAATGGCGGAACTCATGGCCATGGGAAATGATGTTGTTCATGTTGCTGTGAAGAATGATGTCAAAGACAGCAGAGCGACTCTGGTTTGGGCTTTGAGGAACCTTGGTGCCAAGAAAGTCTGCATCCTCCATGTTTATCAGCCAAAAACTGCTTCTCCTGCTGGTAATTTTCATTCCCGATTATGGTCCCCATGGAGCAGTTTTCGATGCTTCATATGTAATGTCGTATTTCTTGTTGATGTATTTCAGCACGTAAGCTTGAAGAACTTGAGGCTATCATGTACGAGACATTACATGATTATTTCGACATCTGTCAACAACAAGGGGTATATATTGTTATGTTACCTTCTTTATTATATTAAAGTCTTTCTCTTCTTGCTTTGAAATTGTTGTGTTCCTCCTGATTCTTGTTCTCCGATCGCAGGTGAATGAGGACGACATTTACATATCGTGTATAGAGATGAACGATGTGAAGCAGGGGATATTAGAACTCATTCATGAAAGCAAAATTAAGAAGCTCGTTATGGGAGCTGCATCAGATCATCATTATTCAAAGTAACGTTTTGGATATCTATTATATTTTAAATCTCTAAGTTCACTCTTGTTGGCTTAACAGAAAATTTACAGGACGATGTGCGATCTCAAGTCCAGAAAGGCCAAGTACGTCTACCAACACGCGCCTAGCTCCTGCGAAATTACGTTTACGTGTGATGGACATCTCATCTACACAAAGTGAGTTTTGAACATACTCGCTTTACTTATGTTCTGTCCTTGAATAAATCACCTTATTGTTTATGTATATTAAATACTCAGGGAAGCCAACCTTGAAGACCGTGTGGATAAAACAGAAGCCGAAGCTGGACAATGGAGACCGAAGCTCTATTCCTCTGCTTCACCAAAATGCTCGGCAGAATTGGTCTCTTCAATTGTAGCTTACATTGACACAAGGAGAGACAGGGACATGTTAGAGGCAACTTCATCAGAGGATCAATCTGTACGGTCTAAACATTGTTGGTTGCATTGTGAATTATATCTCGTGCTTTCTTCTAAGTGATTGAAAGCTTTATCTGTCCTTTTGCAGGAAAGCGACAGGAATGATCAACTGTATAGACAACTTAAGCAAGCACTAATGGAAGTGGAGGAATCGAAAAGAGAAGCGTACGAAGAATGTGTCAGGCGGTTTAAAGCTGAAAATACAGCAGTTGAGGCCATCCGCAAAGTAAAATACCTGCACAAATCAAGAATCTCAAGACATGGAGAATGTTTTTCTTCTGTTTTTTTTTTTTTGCTTAGAATTGTTTCCTTTTACTTTATAGGCAAGAGAATATGAAGCTATGTTCAATGAGGAAGCAACGCTAAGGAAAGAAGGTAAAGAAGCATTGGCAAAACAAAGGAAAATGGTGGAGAAGACTAAACAAGAGAGGGACGACGCGCTTATAATCATTCTTAACGGAAGAAAGCTATACAGTGAGGAACTGAGACGCAGAGTTGAAGCTGAAGAGATGTTGGTGAAGGAGAAAAAAGAACACGAGAGAACGAAGAAGGAGGTGAAAGAAGTGCGGGTCATTGTTGAGGACGGTACTGTCGGAAACAGAAAATTTTACAGAACGGAATGTTCTTTTTAAGACGAGTACTTGAATTTTCTATTGTTTTTACAAAATTAGGGATGCATCTCTACAACGAGCAACTGAGACAGAGGAAGGAGATGGAGGAATCAGTTAAGAGACGAGAGAAAGAGCTTGAGAAGACGAAGAAGGAGAAAGAAGAAGCGTGCTTAGTAAGCAAGAACTTGATGCAACTATATGAAGACGAGGTAATGAATGCTTAAGATCAGTTCAGGAATTAGAAAAGTTATAATCATCATATGTCAAAAAATTGTTTTGACAGGTGAGGCAGAGGAAAGAAACAGAGGAGTTACTGAAGAGAAGAAGAGAGGAGCTTGAGAAAGTGAGGAAGGAGAAAGAAGAAGCTTGCACTGTGGGACAAAATTTGATGAGCTTATACGAAGAAGAAGGAAGACTTAGAAAAGAAACGGAGGAAGAACTCAGCAAGGTTGCTGCTGAGAAAGACGCAGCTAGTTCAGTCTATTCAGAGATTATGTTATTGCTTCAGAGCTACACTAGACGCCATGGAATACCTTCTGGATTCTCCGATGAGGATTCTGTTACCCGTCAGCCTCCGTCGTATTTCATCTGCCCAATATCACAGGTACGCTGAACAGAACCGAAGCCAACCCGAAACTGAGATGTCTACGTCTAGCTATAGGACTTAAATACACAATTGTTATCATCTAGGGTGTTTCTCTCTAAGAGGTTTAGAACGGAACCAGTGTAGGAATACCTGTTTGGTTTGGTTTGTGATTTGATTTTTAGACAACTTTGGGGTTTGTGATCGATTAGTTTTAAATGTTTTGAAGTCAAGGATCGATTCTTCCTTCTTCTTTTTTATTTTACAGGAAATAATGCGAGAGCCTCGTGTTGCAGCAGATGGTTTCACCTATGAAGCTGAAGCCTTAAGAGTATGGCTCAACAATGGTCACGAGACCTCACCAATGACGAACCTTAAGCTCACCCACAATAACCTTGTTCCCAACCACGCCCTTCGTTCCGCCATTCAAGAGTGGCTTCAACAAAACTCTTAAAAAGAATCTTTGGTTAATCAAGTTTGTTTCTTTGCTGTGATGAGTGATTATAGAAACTGTTAGGTTCTTTGATTAAACAGCCAGAGAAAAAAAAAGGCTTAACCCATTATACAATGCTCGCTGTTTTGCTCTACCTCGGAAAAACAACCTGTAGTGTTTTACCTTGGCGTTTCGAAGGCCCAACAAGAGTCCACACGTGAAGTTTAAATCGTAACGCGACGTGTGTACAAACAGACAAACACTTGTTTTCGAAACGTGGGTTTGTATAATTGGCCCCTACACTGAGCTTAGTATGAGATCGGCCACATAAGATTTTTGAGTTAAACAATTTTCTAATGGTTTACTGGAACATGCCGTCTTGTCGGTACGGTTCATACGGATTCAATTTAAAAATTAATTAGTACAAATTATAATATATTTTGCTAGCCGGTTATCGGTAGATTTGATGTACACATCGCATCCATGTTCCACGCGCAGCTTATCACGCACATGCAGTTAGCTCAGATGCATTATTTTGAAAACCACTATTTTATTTCAAATGTTAACGTAACCCAAATGTACAACCTGTTTTGACATCTGTATAGAAGATTAACATCACTTTAACTAGAAATCGTCGAGATATTTTTTTCGAATGAATATAAAATTTATTTATTCAATATATTATATCATAGCATTTATCAACATGACATCGTTGATAATGTTGATGTCATCAGATGTATATGATAAAGTGATGAGTAACGTTAAATACTTCAGTTAAAGTGTCTATTAAAATAAGTTATAAAATTGATAATTTATTGGATGTAATATGTTCAACATCTAACACCAAAAATTAGTAATTAGTTCATTATCATATCAATTAAAAATGTGTTATTCATAAGATAATATATGGTAGAAATATTTTACAAAATGTGTGTAGTTTTTTGTTGATGGCGATTTGATGAAAAAAAAATCACCATCAATGTTTCACTTTTGGCACTTTGATTTATAGACTATAGAAAAGAAAAATATCGTACGGACAAATAAATAAAAAACAAATGTTAAAAAGGAGTAAAATATCACGCGCGAAAAGGGAGAGAGTAAGCATCAAAAAAGTCAAAAACAACGTAGGAACGTCTGCGTTTTACGCTTGCTTCACTTTTTTTTCATCTGTCGCACGAGAGTTTTCTTTTCTTTTCCTTTCCCCCTCTCTCGTTCCTTGAACCTTCCTCTTATATCTTTCCTCTTTATCTATCTTCTTCTTCTTGTCGTTGGTAGGCATAGGAATTTGAAGAGTGAAGTATGATCTGGGGGAGATCTTTCTGCTGTTTCTCGTTTGTTCTGGGGTTGCTGTACGCTGCTAGTTTTGTTTCTGGTGGAGACATAGTTCACCACGACGACTCGCTTCCTAAGAGACCTGGTTGCAACAACAATTTCGTCTTGGTTAGAAAAATTCTACTTTTCATTTTTTATTTTTAAGGATTTTAGCTTGTTTATCTGCTTGTCTCGGGGTTTCAGATTTAGGAAAAAAATAGGGCTTCCTTAAATTTCTCTGAGTTTAATCTGTTTGAGTGCTTAATTTTTGTTTTGTCGTGCCCCAGTTATATATGTTCTTGCAGCAGATAGAGAAACTGAGTTTACCCTCAAGAGGAACATTGGTTTTGAGATTTGATGTCATTCTAAATTTAAAAAGGTTTTATTTTTTGTCACAGCTAAGTTCAGCCTCTGGCTAGCTTTAAGATCGTTTTGTCTTTAGAGTCCCATGCGTGAATATTAAAGCAGTTATCGAACCAATGTCCAAGTAATTGTTGTGTATCTCTTGCTCTCTGCCCCACCCAATATGTTGCTTTGCTATTTCTTTAATTTGGATCTGAGACTCTGCCATTAAGCGAGTTTAGTTTCCCTCCCTGTCTTCTATAATTCCCCATGGAGTAGGTCAAAGTCCCAACTCGAGTCAATGGTAAAGAAAAAGAGGAGTATGTTGGTGTTGGTGCTAGGTTTGGCCCTACCTTGGAGTCAAAGGAGAAACATGCTACTCTCATCAAACTCGCCGTTGCTGACCCTCCTGACTGTTGCACCACTCCCAAGTATAAGGTTTGTATTTCTTTTTTATTATAATTTGTTTGTCTATTTCCTGATTTTAATTCTTCTGCTTCGTTTTTTTTTCTTTTTTTGGTTTGGTAGCTTACTGGAGAGGTCATTCTTGTTCACCGTGGTAACTGCAGTTTTACCACCAAAACAAAGGTAGCTGAAGCAGCTGGTGCCTCTGCCATCCTTATCATAAACAACAGCACAGGTAATCCCGCTGAAGCTTGTCTGCAGCATATTTTCCTTCCAAATAATAAGATTTTTAGTTATCCTCTTGTTTTGCAGATCTTTTCAAGATGGTATGTGAGAAGGGTGAAGACGTTTTAGATATCAATATTCCTGTTGTTATGCTCCCTCTTGATGCTGGTACAAGTCTCACAAAATTCGTTGACGCTAACGACACAGGTTAATCTTTCCAGCAGCGATTATTTTCTTGTACCATATAACATATCCTTGTTTTCATCAGTGTTGTTGTTGACTCTATCTGTTCAGTTACTTTACAGCTCTACTCGCCGAAACGTCCAGCAGTTGATGTGGCTGAGGTCTTTCTCTGGCTTATGGCTGTTGGTACCATTCTTTGTGCTTCTTATTGGTCTGCGTGGACCGCCAGGGAAGAAGCCACTGAGCAAGACAAGCTGCTAAAGGTGCTCACTAGCATACGTATATATCTTAAAATCTTAAGGAAAATGGAAGTCCTTTCTCTCAGCCATTGTATTATAAAATATTGAACTGCAGGACGGATCAGATGAACTTTTGCAGGTATCAACCACCAGCTCTAGAGGTGTTGTTGAGATCACGGTGATATCAGCAATTTTGTTTGTGGTGGTTGCTTCTTGTTTCCTCATCATGCTCTACAAGCTGATGTCATTCTGGTTCATAGAAGTGCTGGTGGTACTCTTTTGCATAGGTGGCGTAGAGGTAGGCTTCGGTCACCATTTGAATTAATAGCTGTACCTAGTTACCTAGTTATGTTCATCCTGGTACTGAGATTAAAAGTTATGTCGGTGCTGTCAGGGGCTCCAAACATGTTTGGTCGCTTTGCTGTCATGGTATGTTTCTTCATATTAATTTCTTCGTCAGGACAATCGTTAGGAAGTGAAAATGGGAACCTGAAGTTGGATGTATTGTAGTTTCAGATGGTTCCGAAGCATTGGAGAATTTTATGTCAAAGTTCCTTTACTGGGAGCTGTCTCATATTTGACTCTGGCCATTTGTCCCTTTTGCATAGTATCTGCTGTTATCTGGGCAGTTTACCGCCAATACTCGTTTGCTTGGATAGGGCAAGATATCCTTGTAAGCATTCCTTAACTGACTTCAGTCTGAGTCCCATTTATGGGTATCTATATGCTTATGAGATAATGTTGCATTTTTCTTGCTAACAGGGGATCTCGCTGATAATTACAGTTCTTCAAATCGTCAGGGTACCAAATCTTAAGGTAATATTGCATTTTGGCTTCTGTACCATCCAGTACCAGCTTCCCCTTTTATTTTCCAAGTCAGTTGCAGACTGAAAATTTCCCATCTATAAAAACCGGTGTTAGGTAACTGAAATTTAATGTTAACAGGTTGGAGTTGTTCTTCTCAGCTGTGCCTTCATGTATGATATCTTCTGGGTTTTTATTTCAAAATGGTGGTTCCGTGAAAGTGTGATGATTGTGGTAAGTTTTTCCTTTCATTCATGCAACATGTTCAACAACACATACTTCTCTGCACACTGATGTTTTTGATAAGTAATCATCGACCTTTATTGTTTTCCCACCTACAGGTAGCCCGTGGTGACAGAAGCGGAGAGGACGGCATCCCTATGCTACTAAAGATCCCACGTATGTTTGATCCTTGGGGTGGCTACAGTATCATCGGGTTTGGCGATATCATCTTACCAGGACTGCTTGTAACTTTTGCACTGAGGTTTGCACTACTACAGTCCTCTCAACTAAACTTGGGATTTTAGAAGCATAAAATAAGCTTAATGATATGAATTTCCCTGAACCTGGGGGAAAAATGCTCTTAAAGAAACACGCTCATGTAATGTTTTTCTGTCTTCAGTGTGGTTTTGAGTTTCTTGAAGAATATAAATTGAACTATCACTGAAACGTGCAAGTGTTGCACTTAAAGTGGGTGGGAGCATCCATTATTAAAGCAATATATAACCAACAAAATATAGTAAATAGATGTAATAGACAAGTTTGAATTATCAAGTGTCCGAAGAGGACTTAGAGTATGAGCCAAAGGAGCTGTTCTGATATAGTGTTAAAATTGCAGATACGACTGGCTGGCAAACAAGAAGCTCAAGTCAGGATACTTCCTTGGGGCAATGTCTGCCTATGGTCTTGGTATGAATCCCCTCTCTCAGACAGGGAAGAAATGTTTCAGAATCTAACTTATTAAGGTCTCTTGTGCTTCGATATGAAATATTATATCACAGGTCTTCTAATAACATACATTGCTCTAAACTTGATGGATGGACACGGGCAACCAGCTTTGCTTTACATTGTTCCATTCATACTTGGTAAGTCCTCAATTTTGGAAAGAAACCAAAAGGTAAAAATAAAGTGTCAACGAGATCTAAGAATGGCTTTTTGTGTCAGGTACTTTGATAGTGTTAGGTCACAAGAGAGGTGACCTGGAGACCCTGTGGACAACAGGGGAACCAGAGAGGCCATGTCCTCACGTTCGCCTTCAACCTCAATCTTAAAAAAAAAAAAAAAAAAAAAACCCAACGAGATGAGTCTCTAGTTTTATTGTTAATAGAAGCACACACTTGTTAGGTCTATATATGTAACACTTCGCCCACCTCTTACAGAAGCAAACAGATCCCGACACTACACTCCCTTTTTTTTTTTTTGAACTCCCTCTCCCTTATAGTTTCTCACGTCTTTCTTGTTCAAAAAGAGAAAGAACAGACTAGTTGAAGGTTTTCTATAATTGTTTTATTAAATAGTTAGTTATCCAAAAACTGAAACAATTTTTTTTAGAACTTACTTTGTCTTGAAAATATTCAAAAGAGAAAAAAAGATTTTATTTTGCCAGAAAGAAGAAAATAAAAATACTAGCCTAGTTAACGCACATAACAAAATAAAAGGTTTAGCTGACCAAAAAAGGGGAAATTTAGAATAATGTTAAAAAAAAAAAATCAGAGATGTAAATGGCCACATTAGGCCCATCCTATGGGTCAGAAGGATTATGATCTGTGACAATCGGCCCGTCAGTAATATATTAATCTTATCAAATCCCTTTAGAATCGCACTACTGGATTTTTACTTGGTGAATGTTAATTCATAAATAGGTACTTTAGAGATTTTATTTAACAATTTGGTACATTTTGGTTTATCTTGGGAGTGATAACAATAGATATTAAACAACGGTAAGGGACACTAATTATAAAGTCAAAGAGAAATAGTCGCTTTAATAAAGCAAGAGTCTCTTTGGGATGATCGTACTGAAACATATCTATTGTAAGTGAAGGAAAAGAAGCAGAGGAGGATCTCTCCACTCAGGTAAGATCCGATCAAAATTTCGAATTTCAAATCCCATCTGTCAAGATTAGTGAAAGGGGGGTGGGATGTTAAGATCGATTGAATCCTGTTTGGGGATTAGAATTTGTCTTTGTGAACTCTAAGGGATTTATAGTGAAGCCTTTCAATGCTTTGTAGTACTTTTAGGGTTTAGAGTTTGTGTCAGGCTAATGGTTTGTTCAACAAAACTAATAAGACAACAGTTTTGAATTGACTGATTTGTGTGGAATAAGTTAAAAAAAAAGAAGAAGACAATGTCAGAAGCAGCAAAAAAGGCGGATTTCCTAGGGGGACTAGTAGTATCATTCAAGGAGCAAATGCACAGTGATGTTGTGGTTCATCCTGGTGATCAATATCCTCCCATTCCTTCCCACAAGTCCCTTCTCGTAACCTTCTTTCCACTTCCACTTCCACTTCCACCCATCTTCTCATTCTGCTTTTTTAACTTTCCTTTTATTCGCAGTCCTCAAGATCTAAGGTCTTCAGGAACATGCTCGACTCTGATGAATGCAAGGCCTCCTCCGAGGACTCCATCACTCTCCCTGATTTGAACCACCATGAGCTCCGTTCCCTTCTCGAGTTCCTCTACTGCGGCAACTTAAGTGCTCCTTACAGTCAATACCGAGCCCTCTATCTTGCTGCCGACAAATACGACATTCCATATCTCCAAGTCGTTTGCCGCGACCATTTCATTGCCTCTCTCACCTCTAGGAACGTCCTTGACATCCTCGAGCTCGCCAGCATTCCTTCTGACACCATCTTGAAAGACGCTGCCATCAACCATGTGGTTAAACATATGGAAGAAGTGGTTGTTCCCATGAAATACGAGACTTTTGTGCAGAGGAATCCCAACCTTGGCGTGGACATCACTAGAGCTTTTCTAAGAGAGATCAGAGCTCTAACCAAAGACAACGCATCAGCTGCTTCTAGTCGCTCTCACCCTCGCTTCTACTGATGAACTAAACAGCTTGCCAAAGGTGATGATGCCTTCCTTCTTCTTTTTAAGACTTTGTTTATGGATTTATTTAAGGTGTTGATTGATACATATACAATATTTACTATTGTTATGAATTATGTATATTCTCTTGCATTGATTAAGCTTAAGATATTATTAATCAAACATATTATATTAGTCTATCAGAGTGGCGGGGAAGAGCCAAATAAGTGGCCAAATCCACAAATAGATTATGATGAAATAGCAAGAAATTAAAATATCAATATATATATATCTTTTTGGCTTCTTTATAACACACTACACTAACTATAAAATTGGCAACACTCCATAAGTTTTATTTTCGTTTTATTCAAAATACAAAGAATAGTAGAGTAATATTGGGGCTTGAGTAGTAAGTAACGCATCGAGCACTAGGAGTCCTGAATAGGAGTAAGTGGCATCTTGCCACCGTAGATGTCTGGAAGTTGGGTTTCGTCCATGTCTTCAAGCAGAGTTGGTGTGAGTTTCTTGTTCTCCACGAAAACAATCTGCCCCACACACAAAAATTAACAATCAAAATAAATAGATAAGAGATGGGTGCCTGTTGAGTTGACCTTTTTCTTGGTGTTGGTGTCGATGAAGGGGTAAATGACCTTCCATGCGGTCATGAAAATGTAGGGGGCATGAACTATATACAGTTTCCCTAGTCTCTCTGGGTAGCAATCCTGTAAAGTGGAAAGAGCAGCAAGGTAGCCCCGGATGTCACAATTAGAATATCCCCACCCTTGCAGATCTCCTATACCTATGAACTTTTCTTCACCTCTTTCCATTCTTAAAATTACATGAAACCAAAAAAAAACAAAGTTGTATTTAGCGGATAAGTGGTTTGGCCGTTTAATAACTAACCACTTGAAAAGATTGTATAACAATATCATAATAAACCTTGCACATATCTTCTCCAGCGTGTAGACTACAAAACCTGCCGGAGAAGATAACAAAAAAAAAAAGTGAAGGGTAAGGATGATTGATATGTAAGAAAGATTGTGGTGCTTGAAAGAGGAAAGTAACTGACGCTTGAACTCCTCAGGGTTGCCTTTGGAAGGGTTATGTCTGTTCCCAAAGGCAACAACGATAGGACGACCCATCTTGTCATGTCCCTGCATACACACTTTCTTGTGCGACAGATCATTCGCAATCTCTGATTCAGGTATGAATCCCTTTGGGAGAACAATTTTTTTCCAAGCAAGGTATTTGAGGAAGAGCGTTGAAGCCTTTTCAATGTCCATGTCACGCGCCCGCAGAAACCGCCTGATCATCAGGTCATCCACTTCCTGTCCCCAATTCATTTTTAAAAGAGGCCACACAAAACTACTTTCTGTAACACAGGAGCATGCTACTTGGAGTTCTCTCCTAGTTACTTTTCTTTTACCAAGTCAACCCAAGTTTTAGTCAGCTAAAAGTGACTTTTATCTTTCTTTCTTTCTTTTTCAAGAACAACAAAGAAAAAGAAAAACATATTAAGGGACCTTAGTGGAGGGATCTTGGCGGTCGCAAAGAGCTCTCATGATGCCGACTTTGCTCCTCTCGATCTCATCTTCTATCAACGGCCCATTCTCTTGCTCAGCTTCTTCTTCTTCTGCTGCTGCTACACTCTCCACCACGTGTTGCTTGGACTCTTTCTTTTCCATTCCGTATCTCTGGGAGACAGATCTCAAGATTAAGATTGGGGGAGGGGGAGAGAGAAAGAGATGGGATCTATCGTAAATGAAGGGGGTTGGGGGGAAAGTAATATTCAATACGGTTGGGTTCCTCTCAACGGTGACACACCCACCTACTCTACTCATTTATTGACTTTTTCATTTCACAAACAAAGGTAGCACACCATCTCTCCACTCAAACTCAAACTTTTGGGCCCCTTAATTGGTCCATTGGGCTCACGTTCATTTTATCTCAATGTGTCTCGTACGCTTGTTAGGCCCAATAATAGAACATGTTCATAGCCCATGACATAAACTTGTGTGTCTTTGCATTATTATTTTGTGTTATATATATAAACGGATCCGCTTCGTTGCATAATATGTTATGTCCATGTAATCTCGCATGTACCACCTTGGCAGTACAGCTACACAAATGATTCACTTACTCCATAGAAACGGATACGCTTCGTTGCAAAAATATTTTATGTCTTCTGATTAATTGATTAATTGATTGATTGCATGTACACCAACTGAGTACAGCTAGCTACACAAATCATTTTTTAGTTTAATTTAAAATTCATCAAACTTATGATTTGCCTGATGGTTAATAATGCTAACGGCTGTAGTAGCTATTATTATTACTAATAAAAATATATATACATATATATATATATACATATATATATATATATATATCAGTAAACAGTTGAACAAACACTGAGAAGAGAGTTTATAGTTCAAAAAAAAAACTTTGGGAGTTCGACTTATATGGACTTTAAATAAAAGAACATCTGATTTATGCTTGGCTAAAATTATTCGAGGCCTGGCACAATGGTCTAGACAATTGTGCTTTTTTCATAAAGCTGTCACCTTCCTTCCACACAAAAATCTTTCCCTTTCTTTCTCCAACGGTCGGAAATAAGTAAATTTTATTTCGTAGGCGATTCAACACTTACTATTCAACTTTTACAATCTTTTTCTGCCAAAACATTTTACATTTTTAACAGTTGGGCTTAGGCCTGTAAGAGAAACTAAATTGGGCCCCACTTTCTTTGCTGATAAAACCATCAAGAATATTTAAAAAAGACAGCTCACAGGATCATAGTTGACTGCATGGTTACTTTAAGTTTCTAACCATAAAAAAAAATATGAAAAATAAAAATAAAAAAATAATGAGAAAAAAATAAAAAATACATTGTTACTTATTCTCCAAATTTGATAAGTAATAAATATGATCTATAATTCTTTAAATGTAAAAAATTATAGGTAACAAATATATTTGTAAATGATGTAAATTGTAAGAAATGATAAGTAATTTACAATTTCTACTCATTCTTTTGGTCATTATTTAAAGTCTAGTATTAATCTATACAAAAATAGTTGTGTAGTGGTTCACAATTACGATTCACGAAACTAAGCTGCTTCGGTTCATTACGAAATTAATAACAAATGGCCATCATTGTAAGTTAGAAAAATGATAAATCAGCTCAAACATGATAGAGTGTTTTGAAGTTTCAGAATATAATAGCAGTAGCGTGGGTTTTGTTATATGATTAAAAGTCATAATGACCCTATCACAACAAATAATTAGCGTAAATTAAAAAAAGTTTTTAAAAAGATCATGGTTATCCAAGAATATTTCCCTGTATATTTCTTTCATTAGTGTTTTCAAGACGTTAGGAGTCTCTCTCTCTCTTCTTTATAAAACCAAACTCCTTTCTCATTTGTAGAATAAAGATAACTTTAACGTTCTTCTTCTTTTAGAGAGGGAGAGAGAAATGGAAGGGAAAGAAGAGGATGTGAGAGTGGGAGCGAACAAGTTCCCAGAGAGGCAGCCTATCGGGACATCGGCTCAGACGGACAAGGACTACAAGGAGCCACCACCTGCGCCACTGTTCGAGCCCGGAGAGGTGAGCTCGTGGTCATTCTGGAGAGCAGGAATCGCAGAGTTCATAGCGACATTCCTGTTTCTATACATAACGGTGTTAACAGTGATGGGAGTGAAGAGAGCACCAAACATGTGTGCATCTGTAGGAATCCAAGGCATTGCATGGGCTTTTGGTGGCATGATCTTTGCCCTCGTCTACTGCACTGCTGGAATCTCCGGTAACAATAATCCCTTTTTTTTTTTTCCGAAAAAGGATAAAAAAATTAATTTGTTTTGATATTGTGCTTTCAGGTGGACACATAAACCCAGCGGTGACTTTCGGACTGTTGTTAGCTCGGAAACTGTCTCTGACTCGAGCTGTCTTCTACATGGTGATGCAGTGCCTCGGAGCCATCTGCGGCGCCGGTGTTGTCAAAGGCTTCCAGCCTACCCCCTACCAAACCCTCGGCGGCGGAGCCAACACCGTCGCTCCAGGCTACACCAAAGGATCCGGACTCGGCGCTGAGATCATCGGTACTTTCGTCCTTGTCTACACCGTCTTCTCCGCCACCGACGCCAAGAGAAGCGCCCGTGACTCCCACGTTCCGGTAAATTTCGAGACAACAACCCCTTTCCTTTTGTTTTGTTTTGTTTTGTGTTGTGTCTTAAATTAATGATATTAAATCTGGAATGTGCAGATATTGGCTCCACTCCCAATCGGATTCGCAGTGTTTTTGGTTCACTTGGCGACGATACCGATCACGGGGACCGGAATAAACCCAGCTCGGAGTCTAGGAGCTGCAATCATCTACAACAAGGACCACTCTTGGGATGACCACTGGATATTCTGGGTGGGACCAATCATCGGAGCAGCACTTGCGGCTCTCTACCACCAGCTTGTCATCAGAGCCATTCCTTTCAAGACCCCATCCTAGATTTCCTTCTCTCTAGAGTTTTTTATTTTATTTTTCCGGGTTTACGTTGCTTATCTATCTTCTTTGGTTTTGCATTGTATCGGAGCCTGAATTTGTTTTGGTTCCTTCTGGCTACTTTCTATCTGCTTTAATTTCATCCTTGTTACATTGTCTTTCTCCTCTGCTTTTTTTTTGGTTCCAATCGAATAAGCCCCAAAGTAGTAGTAATACTAATACATATGGTTTAGCTTCAGCTTAGGTTTCATCTTAGCCCATTTATTATTGGCCTTTTACTTTGGTCCTCTTTTGAGCCCAATTAACTAGCGTACTATGTCTTTTCTTAGAAACTGATACCTTGCATACATTTATTTGGGAATCTATAATAAAATACATTTGGACAAGCGACATGAATACTAAATTATATTCTGAACCTGTCAGAATTTTAGCCCATTTATGATATAGGCCATTTACATTGAACCTCTTTTGAGCCCAATATATTTGAGTACTTTGTTTTTTTTTTTGAAACTGATAGCTAGCAAAGCAGTATGTATCATAGAATTGGGAATATGAAAGTAAAATACATTTGGAGAAGGACAAGAATACTAACTAAACTGTGAGGACTTAGGGACATTACAATAACAATTTTAGACTAAATTTTTCTCCTCCCCAAGAAAGTAAGTAGTCATTGTTTGTTTCGACGGATGGCCAACCGAAGCTGAGAACAAATATAATTTCAAGATTTTAATACTCACATCGTCTAATTTTTTCAGCAATAATTTTCACGTGCATATATAGGTTCAAGTCTATTTTCCCTTGTAAGGTTCACGTGGTCCCTCAACGGCGATAGTAATACATTATCTGTAATATTCATATATATACTGATACTGACTCGTACACAATATATATTCACGTTTGTTCGTATTTAACGAAATCAATAAATTGTTACATGTAAGAATGCATGGTTAAAAAAGAATGCATGGTTGAAGGGCGGTCCAACTCCCAACCATCTACCATTTTATTAATATATCATTGACTTTGATACAAGAAAACAAAACATATGCAAATTATAAAAGAAAAATTGGAAGACTCAAGCTCACTAAAAAGTCAAAATATGGTTAGTGGACATGCATAAGAAAATAGATTGACTAGTACTGCTTGCTATCAATGCATATATTTAGAGCATGAACAAAGGGGGTTCTTAAGGGGTCTCTTAGCGGGTGGGACCCGCTAAATCCCTTAAGAACCACCTCTTAAATCTCCTATTTAAGAGGTGTTCTTAGTTGGGTTCTTGCACTGTTCGCGGGCCCCACTGACACGTGGCGGCCCGCGATTGATCCGTTCTTTTTTTTTTTTTTTTTTAAAAAGGAAAAAAAAAAAAACTAAGAGCAGGATTACCGCAGGTTCTTAAGTGGGTTTGTTAACCTATTTATGTTTTAAAAAAAATGAAAAATAGATGTAAACAGAAGATACGTTGCTTAATTAAGATAGGGAAGAAACGTCTCTTGAGACAGATGCCAAAACATTAGTGGGTAAGGATAAGTGTGTCTGAGACACATCTCTTTCACGTGGCTCTTAATTTTTTTTTAAGAATCTTTAATTTTGTTCTACCATTGGACCACTCAAACTAATGGTCTCTTAACAAAAGTTCTTAATTTAAATTTATTATTTAAATATTCATTAAGAACCTAATTAGGGGTTCCTCCATTAATGTTGCTCTAAGAGACCCTAAAGGTCTCTTAGGGTTGAATATGCTCTTATATAGCCCAGAATATCAAGTAAAATTCATCTATAAAGTTGGATATTTTAATTGGTAATACTATAACATCGTTACAAGAAGTCTTCAAGACATTAATTGGTAAGAAGTACGTAGATGGTCAGGAATTTTAATGAGCCACTCTAACTAATTAGACGGCCTTCTATTTAGGTTAGGTGAGCTGCTAAGCTACTTTCTTTCATGTCGATCAACAAAAAGTAAAAAAGGCTTTTCTTTTACTCCTAAACCGTGTGACCTAAAGCATACAGTATTTATTAAACATTTGATCCCAACCATTGATAGATATCATTCAGCAATTTTCATTATATATTATTAAATACTAATGTATATATTTGAATTATGAATCATAGTCATATGAAAAGTAAAACTAGTATAGTAGAAAAGATTAGGGTTAAAATGTTAGAAAGGATAGATAAAGGATGAATTCATAAAGAGGTCATATTGGAAAGGAGTAACAATATAAATTAGTATAAGAATGCGCGCATTTAAAACAAGAAAGACACTTCCCTCTCTTTCTTTCTTTCTTTCCAAGATAAACAAAAAAAGAAGAAACTCTATCTTTCTCTCTCTCTCTCTATCCTCTCTGTTTACCATCAAAGAGAGATCTGAAAATGTCTCCGGCGAAGAAGAAGAGTTTTCCTCCGATAAGTGAGTGTAAAAGCGGAAGGAGAGTATGAGTCGATCGCTGCAGATCTCGACGGGACAATGCTTCTATCACGGAGCTCCTTCCCATATTTCATGCTCGTGGCCATTGAAGCAGGTAGTCTATTCCGTGGATTGATCCTCCTTCTATCTCTCCCGATCGTCATCATCGCTTACTTCTTCGTCTCCGAAGCGCTCGGTATCCAAATCCTAATCTACATCTCCTTCGCCGGCATCAAAATCCGCGACATCGAACTCGTCTCTCGCGCCGTCCTTCCACGGTATACATCTCTCGATCGATTTAAAGTTCTGTTTCGATAATTTTGATATCTCTCTAAATGAGATTGGTTGTTTTTTTTTTTGGTTGGAATAATATAATAGGTTTTACGGGGCGGATGTGAGGAAGGACAGTTTCGAGGTGTTTGATAAATGCAAGAGGAAAGTGGTGGTCACTGCGAATCCCATAGTGATGGTGGAGCCTTTCGTTAAGGATTACTTGGGAGGAGATAAAGTTCTGGGAACAGAGATCCAAGTGAACCCTAAAACCATGAAAGCCACTGGGTTTGTGAAGAAGCCAGGTGTTCTTGTTGGAGACTTGAAGAGACTAGCCATCTTGAAGGAGTTCGGCGACGATTCACCCCATCTTGGCCTCGGTGACCGCACCTCCGATCATGATTTCATGTCCATTTGCAAGGTACCATTTACGTCCAACCTTATTGAATCCCCCCGTTTTAGTTTAAAGTTGAGTGCATAAACGTCTCATATTTCGTAATCAAATAACTAAAGTACTTGACTACTTGACTACTACACATAAATGCAGTAGGACCTTCACATGATCTAGTTACAAATATAAATTACTACTATTATTATTTTTATTTTCCATACAGCCTTCACATGATCTCCTATTTACTTTTATAGATTATAGTATATCTTATATGTGAATTCAATAAAGGTACGTAATAAGTTTCCAGTGACAAGAAAGTAGACAATACAATATTCTTTTGTCATCTATGGATATATATTAAACATCATCAAGGTAGACAATACAATAGAATAGTAGTAATTTTCATAAATGCTTCCAAACCTATCACCAACTACCCTCCCCCACATAAGTTGGACGGTCCAATTTAATGACCGAACCCATATCTCAACATTTCTTTCTTTCTTTCTTTCTTTTCTCCTATATACCCTGACACTTTCAGTATTTTACCAACTTTCTTACTATAATAGTGAAACTTTGGATTATTGGTAACGAGTTGCTTATTTATCTTAACAGGAAGGTTACATGGTGCATGAGACCAAAACAGCAACAACAGTCCCCATAGAGCGTCTCAAGAACCGCATAATCTTCCATGATGGTCGTCTAGTCCAACGTCCTACGCCGTTAAACGCCATAATCATTTACCTTTGGCTTCCTTTCGGCTTCATTCTCTCCATCTTCCGCGTCTACTTCAACCTCCCTTTACCCGAACGCTTCGTTCGTTACACTTACGAGATCCTAGGTATTCACCTCACTATCCGTGGCCACCGTCCTCCTCCTCCTTCCCCTGGCACACCTGGTAACCTCTACGTTCTTAACCACCGTTCTGCTCTTGACCCCATTATCATCGCCATTGCTCTCGGCCGTAAGATCTCTTGCGTCACTTATAGTGTTTCTCGCCTCTCCCGGATGCTCTCACCCATCCCTGCCGTCGCTCTTACCCGAGACCGCGCCGCTGATGCTGCCCGCATGAGAAAACTCCTCGAGAAAGGTAACATCAAGCGTTGTTACTATCACTCTCTTTCTCTATTGAACATTGCTTTCATAACCTCATGACTTCCACTATGCTAATACAAATATATATATAGCCTAAAGTTTTAGTCTATTATCATTTGTCACGGTCGCATCGCATACGTTTTTACTTTGAAGAATCAACTACATAACTAGAAAGCATAAAACATATTATATATATCTGTTTTTGGATACATATTATTATCACATTAGGACGGTCTGAAAATTTAATGATATAATTCGTCAATGGTCATATAAAAGAGAGTTGGAGAATGAGAGTATATCTATGTTTCTACACAGATGATTGATATAAGTGTTTTTATCATTTTCGTAACAGGTGATTTGGTGATCTGCCCTGAAGGAACGACTTGTAGAGAAGCGTATCTACTACGATTTAGTGC
This sequence comes from Moricandia moricandioides, assembly GCA_905132885.1. Taxonomy (NCBI): domain Eukaryota; kingdom Viridiplantae; phylum Streptophyta; class Magnoliopsida; order Brassicales; family Brassicaceae; genus Moricandia; species Moricandia moricandioides. The sequence goes on from CAJHQQ010000061.1 coordinate 75,830, forward strand.
TCTATTTGCAGAGCTAAGCGACCGGATCGTGCCAGTGGCCATGAACTGTAAGCAAGGGATGTTCAATGGAACGACAGTCAGAGGTGTAAAATTTTGGGATCCTTACTTCTTCTTCATGAACCCAAGACCTAGCTACGAGGCCACTTTCTTGGACCGTTTGCCTGAAGAAATGACAGTAAACGGCGGCGGCAAAACTCCAATAGAGGTGGCCAATTACGTTCAGAAGGTGATTGGTGGAGTATTGGGATTCGAGTGCACTGAGCTTACAAGGAAGGATAAGTATCTTTTGCTTGGAGGCAACGACGGGAAGGTTGAGTCTATCAATAAGAGCAAGTCCAAGGAGTGATATATAAATCCAGCTACTTACTCTGCTTTCTGCTATTTTACTTGGGACTCAAGTTACCCTTTCTTGTTTTTGGCCTTTAATTTGCTTTTGTTTTACTTCCGATGGTTTTAATTAGTTGAGACCAAGAACATTGGGGTATCCAGCCCACGGTTCTTGTTTATTTTTGGCCCAAAATAAAATAATTAATGGAGGGAAAAAGGAGAAACGTTTATAGAATTAGAAGCTTTCGGTGAAGTCCCGAGGAGACACGTGGTAGGTCCGGATTGGCTTTAAATTAATTTAATGGTCCAGATCATGTGTGGTCCAACTTTCCATAACGTAGAGGATTCTCAATTCACTGCTGTTTCTACCGAAACAGTGTCGTTTCATACTTTTCGGATATTTACAAACGAATTTTTACAGCATCCACATGTTTATTTAAGTGGAAAATGATTATTGGTAACGATAATAATCTAAAACTACGTGATTCTGAAATATCATTATGCTAAACATGAATCTGATTAATGACAGAAATTCAGTTTTCATTCGGTATATTCTTGACTTTATTCTTTTATTTTACTTTGGTGAAGATACTTGACTATTTTGTCAACTATTTTATGTTTTAGAAAAAAAGATTTCATTTTCAATTGTTATATGTTTCTTTTTTAACTCATCTTAATTTCTATTTACTTATTAAAATAATTTATTTATTACCTAAGAACTCTCTAAAAAGTCCCACCAATATTTAACACTTTTCCAAAAACTTCTTAACAAAGTTTTTGATGACAACTTAATGGTAAAATATTCTAAGAACCTTTAAAAAAGTCCTAGCAATGTCCTTGCTCTGAGTGCGCGCTGGATAATGAATTACATTTGAATCAACGTACCATGCAGTTTAGGTCATCTTTTTGAATAACTAGTGTTACCCTCGTGCGTAAATCAAAATGACTGTATTTTAAAATTATATGAAGACAAAACTACAATTTCAGAATTATCAATCAAAATAAAATGATTAGATATTCTATAAATATTGGATAACAATTGCATTCAAATAAAGAGGTTGTAAGCCGAAACATAGTTTAAAATAGGTTGGAAAGTGAGGAATACAACCCCTTGATTATTATCTTTAATGATTGGTGTCTCGTGATATACCCACTGGAATCACTTTGACATTTAGTCAAAAAAATAAAAGCATTTAAGTTTTAGGTTATGAAAGAAATGAGCATCACTTCTTCAATGGAATCGTTGAGTTAACTTCTTCTGAGATCCTATTTAACAGACAAACCCCTTTCCCTTTGGTTTGTTGTGAAAACTTCTCAGTTTTACGTCTGTCTTGGGAGTACGAAAATGTACCTATTTATTTTCCACTATATACTATATGATTGTGTTTCAATACATTCGTTAAAGAATTTTTTTAATTTAATACTAGTTTACAAAAATAAAATAACCCAGTAATTACTAAATAGTGTATAAATATATATATGCTTACAGTTTCATATTGAAGAGAAACAATAATGGTATTTCTGTCCAAAATGTTTTGCTTTGGAACAAAAAAAAGTGTACATAAACCAGAGACGTTATTGGCTTTTAAGCCACCGGAACTTCCTTATTAACGTAAACGGCGACGCCTCCACCAGTGACGCCGGTACAATGGGCGTTAACGAGACGGTCAGTTGTGGGCAGCAGTAGACTCTTGATGATTCCTTGGAGGTCCCTCTTATGCAGATTAACCAGAAGTCCATTCTTCATAAAAAGTGTGAGCGACATCTTCTGCTCCACTTTGTGTCCTGCTACCACCGTTAGCCGGTGACGGAGAAGCACCGCCGCCGCGATAGTCTTCATCTGAAGATACGCCAGATCTTTTCCTAGGCAGATTCTTGGTCCGGCGTTGAATGCCACGAATCGATATTGATCGTGGTTGATGAATTTTCCGTCGATGGGAGAGATCCATCTCTCCGGGATGAACTCCAAACAATCTTCCCCCCAAGTTGACTTCATCCTCCCCGCCGCGTATATCGAATAACTCACCGAAGATCCCCCCGGGACGAATGTTCCGTCCGGTAAAACGTCGTCGTTCTCGACGTGCTTAGAATCTTCCGGCACCGATGGGTAAAGCCTGAGCGTCTCTGAAAGCGCCGCCTTCAGGTATACCAGTCGGTCGATTTCCTCAAAATTTAAGGGCTCCTCCGTCCAAGACGCGGCGTTCTCAGTGCCACGTGTCTCGATCAGAACGGTGCAGATCTCCCGGACTATTTTATCCTCAACGGTTGGATGCTTCGTGATAAGCCAGAAGAACCAGCTTAGAGCAACTGATGACGTGTCACGTCCAGCTAGGATGAAGTTAAGCGCCACGTGTTGGAGGAAAGTGTCGCTGTACGTTTCTTTCTTCTTCATCATGAAGCGAGAGAGGAGATCGTCGTGTCTCTGGGCCCCACTTTCCTGCTGATTCATCAACTCCTGCTTACGTGTACTTATAACCTTTGCCAAATATCCATCGATCTCTCCCAAGCTTCGGCTCAAGCTGACCTCTAGGCCGAGTCCTAGCCATTTCTTCAGCTTCCACAGAAACTCAGGCATGATAAACCGTTGAAGCGAGGCTTCAGTGGCTCTATCGAAAGCCGTGGCAAAACCGTTCTCGGGAAGCCCCGGTGCACATGTTCTTGTGTCCTTACCGAACGCCAATCCGCAAATGTTATCAAATGTGAGCCGGAGTACCAAGTCCTGGAGATCGATCGGCTCGGATTTGGCTTGAGCCGATTCAAGAATTGGACAGAACCGGAGCTTAATTCCTTGGTTTACCCATCTACCCATGGCTTGCCTCAACGTTCTGCATTAGTAAACCCAAGAGAATTAAAGGTTCGATTTGATGAAGTATGGTAAACTGAAACTATCCCTGAAAGGAAAAATGCTAACCAATACATATGGTTGGTTCAACTATTATATAATACAGAACCAAGATGTATGTATAGTATTTGGTAGTTAACCAAAGAGGGGGAAATTAAAAGAACTGATGATATATATAATCTAGTCATTTGCTTCAGTTACATAATGTAACTGCATGATGACTTAGAGAAAATCATTACTAAACCGAGCGGTTTGTTATACTAATTAGGTTGGTTACCTAGTTGTGAATTCGAGAGCGGCGGTTTTGCGTTGGAAGAGCCAGGTGTCGCCGTCGGAGTTGAAAATACCTTGACCGAGAAGGTCGTGGAAGACGGATTGCCACGTGGGACCTTTAGGGTAATTATCGAACCGGGTCTTGAGCATGTGTTCAAGATTCCTCGGGTCACAGGTGACAGTCACGAGACCTTGCTTCCTTGCCAAGAAAGGTACTGCACATATACACGTCTGGTATGTGCCACCACAAGAACGGAGGTTCTCGGTGATCCATTCATGCATCCTGTCACGCTGCTCTATCAGACCAGGGAGACTCCCCAAAACAGGCCACACACGGGGTCCCTTTAGCCATCGTGATATCCTCTTGAACCATAACCAATACGCTGCAGCGACGGCTACAAGAAGCATCACATTGGACATTTCCATAAGCTATTTGGTTAATATTTAAGGAGAAAAGAAAATGAGGGAGGTGATTGAGAAGAGGAGTTGGATGGGAATGAATGAGTTTTCAGGTAAAATTTATAGAGAGGAAAATGAGGAAGAACTTTTCTCTCTGATTTACACTCTGTCGCTAGTAACTATCAGATCAAACACTCATTTATGATTCCGCGGTTGTCGTTGAGATATAAGGAGAAAATTATTTCAGTTTTGGAAGTGGTAAAGTGGTGTGTCTGTTTATGCTTTGCTGTGTACCTAATTTTTGCAGCGAAAGGAATGAGTTTCATTTAATGAGTTTCATTTAATGAGTTTCATTGATTGATCATATATAGATAGATGTATGTCTTATGTAGCTGTGTGGTAAATTAAATGGAGTTAGTTGAGAAGAAAAGTCGTCTTTTTTTATTTATTTTTTAATTTAGAAGTTTAGGGCTAAAAGTTAACACATGCTTTGGTTTTGCTGTTGAGATTGCTTTTAAGATGTAATCTTTTATAGGTACAGCTACAACTGATATCTGGTTTGTTTTGGAAAACCAAATGAAATGTAAACTGAAGAAAAGCTAATACTAATATTTATACTTTTCTTTGATATTTCTTTAACCAAACATCCTCGTTCTGGGTTATCGGTTTCAGAATTTGGTAAGCAGCTCCAGACATAGACTAGAATTTTACTTTAGGAAAACAAACACATCTCTGAGTTTCTTCTCATTAAGCTAAGCCTACTAGAAACATTTGTTGTGTCACTATTTTGACTTTTTGGTTTCTCCTTCAATGCTATCTTTATCTTTGACTTTTACTGATGAAAATACTCCAATGTTAACCAAAAACTGGAAAATTGAAGTGGGGCATGGCAGAAGAATATTTTGTAAGAAATATGTCATTGAGTGGGACGTGAAAGTCAAAAGGTTTGTGCTGTCTTTTTTACCATGCAACTCGTGTTGGTTCTTATTTTTTTTTTTTTTGGGTGATTTTTATATCAGTTTTTGGTAAAAATTTAATATCATTTTTACTTCTCCATATACTGATATATCATATGTGTATGTACATAGATATATATATATGGATTCACAATACTAGACTTTAATGTGCATAATCGAGTTCGGCTTATATTTTGTAGTCACTGATAAATTATTGTAGAAGAATCGTGATTGATGACGTGTGGAACATAAAGTTAGGTGTATAGTAGTGAATATTAGATGGCTTGCCAACCTAATAGTTCTTGAAAAACATTTATCACTCATGGTTGACTCCTTTTAAAAAATAAATAAATGGAAATTACTAAACGAGACAGGATATCTTTGTTATTTTAATGGAACGGAACTGCAACATCATTTACTAGAAAACGAATATATCTCTGATCAGCGGTTGCACTATATATACACTGAACTGAAATGTATTTTAGTCAGACTTCCGGAACATACATGTTCAGGTGCTCTCTAACTGTATCTAGGCCACCTAGTTAATTTGCAACCCAACCATCAGTCACAGAATATTTATCTAAATTTTTTAAAAAGTCACCAGCTGGAACTGATATCTAGGCTGGTGCATTGCACTAGTGATTCTTGTGGGGAACTCTCATGGAGTTGTAACCCCATGAGGTTGGAGAAGACGCTGTAGATGGAATGTCGAAGTTCTAGACCTGTTTATTTTCGACGTTGTTGTTCTTGTTCAAAAACATATATAGCTGCACTTGAATAGAGATCTTGTAGGTGTTGTGGTCGATCGGGGAAATGTAATACAGATAATTATCATAAAGATGAGGAATGAGGATGAGAGAAATCCGCCGAGCAAGAGCCATGAGTTTGGTCACCGAGGATTGATGAGATGGCCGGTTGGTCTGAAAGACTTGGGTCTGAACCAGAAAGTTTTGATTTGCTCTGTTGTTGCTTCGCTTCTCGCTTCTTTCTCTACGGTTATGAAGGCCGGATAATGGCATAAGACAAGTTCGAGCATGGTTTATTTCTTAAGAGTTCTTAAATGCGCAAATCAGTGATTTTGGTGGAGTTATCCCGCTTCCTTCGCTCACCATAACTAGAGTTTCATCATGCCTATAACACTATTAAAAAAAGTTCTTATAAAAATAATAAAAAGAAAAAGAGAACTAATATTTTGACAACTCACTATGGTTTTTGGAGAAAGTGAGCTTGATGGTGTCAGAAAGGAAGAATACGAGCAGAGAGCAAGCGGATATATTGACGATTAGAAAGAAGAAAAAAAAAACATTTATTCTCTTCTCTTATCATATCAAGAGATTCCCAAAGGAAAAAAAATCCATATTTGCAGAATCAACCGCGGGAAATAACCCACTATAGTTCTAGCCTTCTAGGTATGAATACCCCATATACATGCATCAGTTGGAAATTCCGGAAATAGTTGGTTCTCTAATATAGCTTTTTGTGTGAAAGTTACACTAAAGATTAAACATTAAACAACAAATACACTATTTGACAGAGAATTCAACAATTTCATCATCTTCACAAGCTCCAACATCAATCACCATCGTCCCATTCCTTTTCCTAGGCAATATTCTACAGCAATCTCTTCTCGGAGCCTTCAGAACAAAAAAAAAAAGAATCAATTAAAATGAAAAAAGACAATTTCACAGTTAATAGGGGTTACTACTAACCTTATTTTTGTTCCATCTATCGGGATCGAGTTTTTTGTAAACAATAACCCGTTCGATATGAGAAGGATCCGAGATATTCCAATCACATTCAGGATCCCACATGTCATACCACCTCACGTACTCGCTTGCAGTTCTGTGTAAGGCCGAATCTGGAAGCGCATTGGAGAGGAAGTAGACGCGTGGACGTTGACACATGTTTTTGCTGAATGCACGTGTGTTAAAAGCGTAGCTTTTGCCGTCTCCGTGTTTGTACCAGTCTATATATGTGCGTGTCGGGATCTCCATCTCTCTAGCTGACAATACACCCCGTATTATCTGAACTGTGTATCCCCATGAGACCGACACTGTCCAACGGTGTGCATTGTCATAACAAACTGATTGCTGAGTGAGGCTGGCTGAATCAAGTTTCGCTGGAACCATTAGACGTTTCATGGCGTTGACTCGGCCCATGTTTGGGAATACTGGATCCACTATGTCTAGATGATGCATCGAGACAATTGGAGCTAGTGGATGGGCTGATAACAGGCCCAGAAGTTTCCCATATAAATCAAACTGTTAATTAACAAACAAATAAAAAAAATCATCGTGAGTAAAACTAGGAAGAATATGCAGCAGATCGATAAATATAAGGGAACAAAGATTCCGAAAAACGATATATTTGAGATTTTGTTTATGAATTGATTAGAATAAGATTTGGTTTAAGATATTACTAGATCTATCATTAAAAAAAAATTAACAAAGGCAATGTAAAATGTACGGAGGAATGTAAGATAAACACGTAGCTAACAACTAACTATAAATTTGACTAGAAGCAGAGGCTTTTAGTGGGAGCAATGACTTATGTGAGACTATAACCTATATCTGTGCCGAAATTGTCGTGATAATAAATTCATTTAAATTTTAGGTTAATGTGAACTTTTTTAAAAAAAAATATATAGATCAGAATCAAAGTTTATAAAGATAAAAAGGTTTAAAACTAACAAAATGTAACATAAAAAATGACTATGACCGTAACGGTATTCTCACTACTTCACTAGTATACACGGATATTAATGAAAATATGACGGATTATAAATGAAATTAAGGTTAGAATCCTGTGTTTAATAAACAAACTTAAATCATGAAAGCATAAAACATATAACTGGTAGAAAAAATAAAAACTTAAAAATATGGGTGTAGATATTGGGGTTTAGAAAAAAAGTGCAGGAGAGGAAAAGATCTTCAAAAGGAGAAGATAATTTGAATGAATAAAAAAAAAAAGATACAGATACCAAAAAGAGAAATAGGGGGAGGGAGGAACCTGATGAAAGCCAACTTCTCTAGTCAAAGGAACACCAAGCTCGGCCATACACGCATGAATCCGATCGTCGGAGCCGTACAATTCGGGATATCTCTGAATACAACGATCCTGCATCTTCTCCAACGCTTTAGCCAATGGGTAGCTTATGGCGAATCCTCCTCCCCCATATGCCATCCCGTATGAGAATTTCAGATTCTGAATGTGACTCTCTGATGAGCTTCCTATGTAATAAAACTGCTTGTGGTCGTATTTTCTCAGAACCCTGATTAGATTCTCCGTGAAAAACACTGTGTCGTCGTCTCCCATCACAACCCACCTCACGTTTTTCTCAGACTCTGTTCCGTTTAAAAGCCTCACCGTCTCCGACACGATCCGCGTGAGTCTGAGCGCCGCTCGGTTACCCTTTGGGTATTTGTAGTTGAACTTCGCCGTGTCTGAGGAGATTTTGATAGGAGGCAAACCGGTGTCGTTAACGTCAATGTGTTTGTCTAACCAAACGACGCCTTTCATATCGCCGTCGGGTTTCCACCAGAGCTTCACGTAGTCTCTACGGCGTTTCCACAGTTTCGCAGACGCAGCGATCCCGAATACGACGTGTTTTATCTCCGTTTCTTCGGGTTTTGGAGGATATCCGGATCCGGATCCGAGTGGTGAAACCGCGATTTTCATGAGAGATCGAGGTGGAGAGGTATAGGAGGTGAAATCAAAAGAGTAGAAAACGAATTGGATACAGAATATAACGGCGAAAGTCAAGACTAGCTTCGTTATTATCCTAAACAAAGACGAAGATTGTGTGTTACATGATAACGTTTTTGCTTTCTCGTTACCAAATGCCTTCTGATCTCTCTTTTCCTCTCCCATTGCGAGAGGGGATTTTGACTACTACTCTGCTTCGTGCTGATGTTTTTAGCTTTGCTCTTCTTATAAATCAGAAAATAAAAACGGTTTTTATACAATCGTTACGTTTTTTTTTGTCTTTATCCTATCAAAAGGGATATATTATGGATTCCTTTGTTCCTGTTTTACCCATTTATTTATCATAATTTCAAATACTAAGTATTTTTAATGAAATTAATTTTATATCGTTATACTTAGGACAGGTGTATGTTGGAGATATGTAACTTGTTAACTTGGTAAGTTTATCATACGAGTATTTTGACTGTAGTCTGTATCGATTACAACCACTCAAAACTGTTATATCAGGATACTAAATGGCTACTTTTCGTTATCACTTATTTTCTCTCAACATGTTTGATCACAATAAGTTAGGTACGATCAAGATTCGCCTGTGTAAATAACAATTACATTTTGTTTTTCTCGAGAGAGAGTTGGAGCTTGATTCAAGTGTCAAAAATGAAAAATAAAACTAATAATTTACTATGTTTTGTATATTTCATAAATCAAGTAGTAAAAAATAAAAAAATAGAAATCATCATTCTTTTCTAAATATCCTGAACTTTAATAACTTTACAAAATCTACTCAAATCTCAAGTATTATGGATTTGAGTACTCAAATCTCAATATCCTTAATAAATTATCCATTTAAGCTCTTTTAAATCTATAATTCAGTGAATTTCTTAAATGTTAAAATATGTTAACATTATTAAAATAATAATTTCATTTATAATTTTTTAAAATTGTTATTTTGTAGAAATGAAAACAAAAACATATTTGAGAAATTTATAAACTTGAGGGGTATTAAATTTTATCTTATACTTTTCCTTTAAGTATATTGAAGCATATTTTTTTTAGAAAATAACATCCTTTCGAGAAAAGGAAAAAAAAATATATATATATATATATATATATAATACCAAATTTTAGGGCACTCCCTAATGAATAAATAATACTATAAGAAACTCATTCATCCAGAAATCCATTCAAAACCAGATAAACAACTATTAAAGGCCCTTTCTCAAAAAAAAAATAAATTAACATCTCACAAAAGCCCCTCAACTTATTCTTTTGTTATGTTCGATCGTAGTTTACTTGCTTTTGTTTCTAAAGTCTAACCAATATCACTTTTCGTAATTAACAAATAATTTAGTTAGGTAGGTATTATTTCAACTGTTCACACACGACCTGCCTCAATTTTGTGATATGTTTTATTTAGGCAAGTACCATACTCTTATTTACCCATACAATAGGTCCATAACTTCCCTCATATTCGTGCTATGTTTTTCTTTTATAGATATGTTTCACATCATATGGTTTTAACAGTCTTTCATGTGCCATTCTATTATGACAAAATAAAATGAGTTAACAGAATCACTAATAATTGCGATCTCGAATTAGGAATATTATATGCTCTTATTTTCAGCAATTCGGCTTCATGTACAAAATAGCGGTTCTGGGGGTAACTGTTACTCTGTGAGAAGTACGAGATCTCGTTAATAATGGCCACAATCTCAACAAATTTTTAGAACATGATTATAAAGTTTTATAGATAAGTTGATAAAACCTTTACTTACACAAATATTAGTTTCATTGCGTCTCTTACAAAGGACCACAACATGACAAGCACCTAATAATAATACATTCACGACCAAGATGGAACAACACTTATAATACCATCTATTCACACAATAGCAGTTTATCAGAGTCCTCTCTGCTTTTTTCCGGCAGCCTTTTTTGGTGATGTTGCCAGTACCGTTGGTGCACCAATCGACCTGAGGTTCTCCAGCAAAGTGTCTCTCCCCGATAACAGAATCTTGAAGAAGCAATCCACCTCCTTGGAAACAAAGTCCAGCCCATTCGTTAACTCTGTGACCGAGTCCTTCAATGGCTGCAACGAAATGGGATCTACTGACCCTTGTTGGATCGCAGGGACAAGTTTATCAACACCTGAATCAACAGCCTCAAGCTCTTTCAGAACGGTTAAACCGTCTGATAAAAATATGTTCTTGATTTCTGAGTTCATTGTGTTCTGCATTTCCATGAAGGATTGTGCCCATGGAAGCTCGTTTGAGACCGTAACGTACAGCAGGTTTTGCGACGAACCTGAGAAGGCTGCGGCGAAAACACCAGAGATGTACAAAGTCTTGACCTTAACACCGTATAGAGCACGCATCAGGACTTTTCCTTTGGCAGAGTTTTTGACCTTGGGGAGATTCAAGGTTTGAACAAGGCTGGTCAAGATTGCATGACAACTTTCCAACCTCGGGTTCTTGGAAACAATGTGTTGCTTCCAGGTGTCGAGGGATGATTGTGCTTTCGGCAGATTTTGAGGAGCGTTCGTCTCCAAGTTATGCAGAGCATACTGGAGAAAGAGATGGCCTTGGTTGAGGCGGCTGAGCTCAGAGCTAAAGGCATTGCACAGATCAAGGAGCTTGACGCTGATGTCAAGGTAGACATCGACCCATTTGCCCTCCCAATCTGAGACCGGAAGCTCAAGATCGGTTATAAGAGTCTCGATAGCATAGTGCGTCTGGCAAAGAGATTCCATTGATTGCTTCATCCACGAAAGAGTGAGGATTTGGGACTTGTCCTTTGGAACAAGCTTTGTAATGGAAGAGGCTAAGTTGGTCTCGAAGTTGTTCAAAAGTGAGAGAAGCTTTGGGGAAAGAGAAGAGTTCTTAGAGGAGAGGTTCTTGAAGGGGTTTCCAAAAGGGAAGAAACCGCGTGGAGGGTCTTGTGGACGAGCCATTTTGGTTAAGTTTCAACTGAAAAATAAGGAGAGCAAAATATCACATATCATTAAATAAATATTGAATCCATTTAAACAAAAATCCAACACAAAGAGCAAAATTGTTAAACGCAATTTTTTTTTTTCTTAAGGATATTTCATGGATGTCCTCAAAACAAAGAACCAAACAGATGCTAAACCAAAATCCGTTGTTAGATTACAGACTTGACAGATTTTTTTTAATAATTTTCCGTGAAGGAAAAAGAATTGAGATGAACAGATCCAGGAGGAGTGAGTCAATCCTAAAAAGAGAGGGGTATCTCTCTCTCTCACTAACATAGATCAATTATGCATCTCTAACAGATCTGAATTCCATATCGAAATCAACACAGAAAACAGATCAAATCTAACAGTGAATCGTAAAAGACAAATCGAAACTAACCTAAAGAAGTGATAGATCCTTGGTAGAAGAAGAGCTTACTCCTGATAATAAATGAAACTTGAGAGATGGAAAATAAAAGCAGAAATATCAGAGAGAAACCAAAGGAAAAAAAGCAAAGGGAGGTGTGTTCGTGTTCTTACCGAAGAATTTTCGAGGAAAGATGAGAAACAGAAAGAGTTGGTCTAATATGACTAAAACACACAAAGCACCTAATTGCCGTGTTCCTTCTCAATTATTCTCAAAGAAAATAGGTTTGACGTTGATTTGGTAAAAGACGATAGGAAGGGGATTATGTTTCAGTTACGGGGCTGTGATAAAAACCACTTTTAAATGACAAAGGCGTGTACGTGTTTTCTTTATTTATTTTTATTTTATTAGGAAGTAGGAAGGAACGCACCCTTCTTTGTCTACTTGCTTACTTATTGCGTTACTGTATAAAATAACATAAAAAAAGTCAATTCTAGCCAGCCGATTACTAATATCCTTCCTTCTCATCCAACGTCTCTAAAGCTTCCCTTTCTCAATCTATCCAATCACTCCCTTTAACCTTTTCCTGGCCCTATTATTTTCTTATATCTCAAATAAATCATTTTTCTCTCTTTTTCTTGGTGGTACGAATGTTAATAAAATATTACTTTTTTTCTTAAATGGATATTTTAAAAATCAAAGAGATTAGACCATCCGCAATTCTAGTACTCCAAGTAGGATGCTTATTTTTTTCTGATTTAAAAAAAAAAAATTTAAAATAGACCAATCACGGACCGCCACGTGTCAGTAGGACCCGTGAACAGTGCAAGAACCAAAGAAAAAGAGATGCTTAATTGGGCATTTTAAGAGCTTGGTTTAGAGGGTGCTAGTAGGCTCTACTACTTAAACACCCCCATTGTGAATGCTCTTAGTTGGCTAAATAGCTTATATAATATTTTTCCAAATTTAAATATTAAAAAATTCAAAAACTTAATATTAAATATTAAGTAAACCACAGTGAAAAAATGAATTAAAATAAACCAATGATCCAAAATCTATATTCCTCGTGAGAGTTTTGAAATAATTCATCTTCGAGGTCTTCATTTGTCTAAATCATAAAAATAAAATAAAATATTTATAAATTTAGAATTAACAAAATTTGTGAGAAATATGATAGGGTAACGAGGGTTTATATAGAAGAGTTAGATAATTTCTATTTTGTTTTTTAAATAATTTTTATTTTCTTTCTTCTAAAAATTTATAGATAATTTTTTTAAAAAACTATATTATTTATGTACGTTTTACATTTTAATTTAAAAATATAAATATGATTAATATACAAATTGTCTTTTAAGAATATTTGGTTGTACATTTTAATTATAAAATATAAATTTGATTAACATAGATATTATCTTTTTCACATAAGAAAAATAGAAGTTATCCAACAAATAATATATATATATATATATATATATATAATTGTAAGTATAAAAATGATTAAGTTTATGAGCTGGCTCGTGTTCATTAAAGCTCGTTCATATAACTCGTGATCTAATCTTAGTTCGATCAATAAATTCATTTATTAAATGAGTCTACAAAATAAAAATCGTACTCGTGAAAAATTGAGTTGACCTGAACTAGCTCATGAGTTCTAGTTCATTTTGACACCCTAATGTGAAGGTAGTTGCTTGTAAATGACATTCCAAAAGGAGTGATAACGAAAATATTGGTTTTCTGATTTTTGATTGTATTACTAATAAGAGCCTTGGAAAAAACAGGAAAATAAAATTTGCATAAGAGGTGCATGTATACATACATGTTGAGTTGTTGACGTTTGTGTACGCAATACATGCATCTCTACTCTTTAAAACTCATACAAAAGCTTTGTTAGGATGACTTTGTTTTCTTTAAGAAATATCCAAGTATCAGAAAATGGAATGACTTACGGAAATTATACAGTTTCCTACTTAAAAAAAAAAAAAACGTGTGTCGTCTACCTCTTGAGTTTTTCTCCTATACGTGAAGAGAGACTCCAGTGGTCGGTTGGGTGACGAGTGTGCAATTATCTTGTGTTCACAAGCTAGTTACCCCAATTTCAGAATAAAATTCTTGCAAAACTTGGAAAATTATCAAAGATAATAATCACACAAGATACATTAGGTCCAATAAATCTAGTGGGTCATACACACGACAATACTTAAATTGTTCTACAAACACAATCACGCGAGCTTAAAGCTTCCTTGTGGGCCCACTCAGTACCCATACTGGTTCGTAAAGCGATAATAAGTTTTGATCCATCCACCAATCGTGTTATGCAACGGGGACGAACATAGCTTCCAGGTTTGTCCCAAACAATTACATTTTATAATATACTATATGACATGTGATCGTTGACAAAAGATTACAAAGAGGAAAAACAAAAACAGAAAGGGTTAATCAGACGTAACTCAAGAGCCAAAGAATGAAAAATATTTATGTATGTGATTTTGACACAATAACAATAATAAGAATCAATTGGAATGGAATGGAATGGAATGGTGTCGTGTGTGAGAAGCGAAGGCACTTAAACCTAAGTGATCCTTTTTCATCTTAGCTTTTGCTGATGATGCCGTGAACCGCTCTCCCCGCTTTCACTAGCCGCCGCCGCTGCTGTTTCTTGCTTATCGCGGCTTCCATGGTCCCTCGTTGTTCGGCGTTCCTGGCAAGATCATGGCGACATTATTTTTAGCTAGTAAAGAAATGTAATGACATGCTTACATCGCGATAGAGGGAGTCTTCAGCTTCAAGCATATGAATGATATGTCCCATTTTAGGTCTCTTGTTTGCATCAGGATCCACACAACGTAAAGCAACTAGCAACACTCGTTTAAGAGCCTTTGAAGATGGTGGTTCGGCTATTTTCGGATCAACTACTTCTTCTGATCTTCTGTTTCCTACCATTGTTTTCAGCCACTCCACTAGATTCGTCTATAAAAACCAAACACACAAAGATTAAAAGAATTTATGAAAAAACATAGAGGGAACATAAACAAGGAGGGTTTAAAAATCCACAAAACACATACCTCTCCTTGGGGGCGACTATAATCAACAGGGTTTCTTCCAGTGATTATTTCCATGATTAATATACCAAAACTGTAGATGTCACTCTTCTCGTTTAACATTCCGGTGCAAGCATACTCCGGTGCTACATAACTGAAAGTTATATGATCCAAAGGTTCAGATTCCTAAAGGTTTTCTAGCATTGATCAGAGGAGAGGAGAGGAGAGTTTACCCGAAGGTTCCCATGACACGAGTTGTCACATAACTGCTCTCGGAACCCAAGAGCTTAGCAAGTCCAAAATCCGAAACCTTAGCATTCCATAGGCGATCAAGCAGTATATTTCCCGATTTGATATCCCGATGAACAACTTTTGGTTCAAGACCCTCGTGTAGATACGCCAATCTACACACCAAAGATTTACAATGTTACAAAGATAGAGATGAATCAATAGTAGTGAAAGAATAATAAGTACCCTTTAGCCATGCCAAGTATGATGTTGATACGGATATCCCAAGTAAGAGGGCTGACATCGCCAACATCACCGTGAAGCCATTGCTCCAAGTTACCATTATCCACAAAGTCGTACACGAGCATCCTAGTAGAGTCACAACTCAGACAACCCAAATAATAAAAAAAGAAAAGGGTCATGAATATACCTGTAAGCACCTTCAACGCAATAACCTAAAAGGCGAACGAGATTCTTGTGTCGAACACGACCAATGACTTCGACTTCAACTTTGAATTCCTTCTCGGCCTGTCCCCTGTTATTAAGCAAGTTCTTGACGGCGACTCTAGTGCCGTCGGTTAAAAGGCCACGATAGACAATCCCGTAACCTCCTTCTCCAATTACATTCTCTTCACAAAGCCCATTCGTGGCCGCCTCCAGCTCTCTCAGAGTATACCACCTTCCCCACCCCAGATGCGATACCTCCGGTCCTACGTTTCCGCTCCCTGTCTCGCTCGCACTCCCTGTTCCTCTACTCTCTCCACTCGACACCACTCTGTGCTCCATCTTACCTATATCCACTTGGATCTCCCCCGCCGCCGGCACTATCTCCTTAATCTCCTTCGAAATTGGCGGCGTAGGGACGGCTGCTGAAGCGAAATCCGCTCGCGGTTTTCGATTTTTGCGGCGAGAGGTTAGGCAGAGGGAGAGAAGGAAGAGGGCGATGACGATTAGAGATCCGAGTAAGATTCCGATGACGACCCATAGCCGGAGACCGAAGATCGAAGTCGGTTTCGAAAGCTCTGTATTGACCAAAGCTGGATCGAACACCGACATCTTTTCCTCAGATTCCCCTTTTCTTCGCAAACCCCTATCACCGCATCAAGGAATCTATTATTAATTAAAGGAAAGGGAATTTAAAGAAGAGGGCTTTCAGTTAACTCTCTCTCTGTGTTGTGTTGTGTGGGTGAGCTGTCTCTTGAGTTTCTGTATCCATATGTAATTATATATCTGTGGTCCGACGGTGAGAGTGGTTTGCTTCAAATGACCTTCTTACCCTTCTCCACTATGTAAGATGTCCTCCTACTTTCCAAGGGGGTAAGTAAATGCATCATCAATCAATCACGAAGCGATAGATAGCCGTTACTGTCCTTTATGGTGAGGTACGGTTCAGTCCACTCTTCAATCTCTGGAGTTTTCGTGTCCGGACCTCAACATCTGCGTCCTTATTTACAGTTTTTTCGCCTTCTGCATCTAATTAGTGTTGTAAAACATATTAAGTGTATATACACTTTTGTAAGATGAAGTTAAGTTCGATCTGCTCTTTAATTTTAGCAATGAATTGAGACTCAGAATACCTTTTTGGTGTGGCATCGAATATTTTAGGTTGCATCCTAAGAAAGGGTGGGGCTAAATTAACAATACCCATTATCGCATTAAGTTATTCATGCCAACCAAGTTATGTTAATAAATTAGTATTTCAACAAGTCATTACCTTAACTTTTTATATACCAAAATTATCATTAAAATCATGAATTATGTTGGTAAGTAGGCAAAATCTATCATATGAGAATGACTGATGGTGATTTCCGCAAATATAAATTAAATGGAAGGTGTCATAAGAGGAAGAAAATAATTTAGAAAAAATATATAATTATAAATCGACTACACTGAAGACCGGCGGCTCCTAACTTCCTAAACAACTGAGAAATCCTTGATCTCATGATGGCAAATGGGCTATGGCCCGTACGAATTAGTTCGAATAGTTCCCCTATGTATTTCATAATTAGGCTGTAATTCAATTTGAATGTGATTTATACTGGGCTGGACCCATAAAACTAGACTACCTTAGCTTGTCTTTCTCTTTCTTCTTCATTTAATATGAACCATAAAACTAACTAAGAGTGCATGCATTTCCTTTTTACCAGCATTATAAGAGGCAGAGAATCATAACACAATGGAGTATTACAATAATGGGCTAATCACATGCCCAAAGATCTAGAACAGAACCGTTAGTTTATTAAACCCTTTTCTACACAGCCCATTTTAATTCAGTAAAGGAACTCATTCTTTGTAATGTTTTAGTAATCCACTGAAACATAAAAACACATGTTCAAATTACAAAACTTTGCAAAACCAGTAGTGTCATAGTCCATTCCATATATTTTTTTAAAAAAACGTAAAATTAGTTGGGACGGGGATATTATAAAACAAACGCATGATATATTTCTTCCTACACACACGCTTTATCTAACTCCTATGATCAAAATATTCCCAACTCAAGACTTCTTGTATGTACAAGTACAACCACCTCACTTATTTGGTCCAGTCGAGGTCAAAGAGAGCCCGACAGAGAGTCTAGGCACTTAAGAGACAGAGAGTAGCTGTGTTCATTTCCTCCCTCAGTTCTCATTGTACCTAACCTAGTCTCTATTCGCCGTTGTATGATGATATGAACCTCCGCTGTACAAAACAGAGAGTAATCATGCTGTAAGCCCATCATGAAAAGTTTGTTACTTCAGGATTCCCGAGAGTTTAAAAAAATTAAAGATCTAATTAAATCTTATGAAGCTGTGAGTAACGCTTACTTGCTCTTCAAACTCGGGGCTTGTCAGGTTTACAGACAAGTTTCTCATTAACAAGAGGACCTGATGAACAGAAACATTGTTAGACGACATTTAAGATATGTTCATGAGCAGTTGACGAATGTCACATACCGTTTCTAGATTGATTGGATCCATTTGCTTTAACCTCTGAACATGGCCAGTTGTCTTTGTATCAAACACACTTCCTATAAAGCTGTAAACTTCAGCGAAATTCGGCATCACTGTGTTGCAAAAAACAAAACTCAGTAATCAGTACAGATTGCAGATAAACTCGTAATCAGCATATAATTCAGAGGATCTTTGTACCTCTCTGAGTCTGTTCACAACATCGTTGGTCACTTGTCTCCGTAACTGTTGTCGTTCTCTGCTTATCTCTAATACTACTAGAGCTGCAACAGTTATCTGGGACACCCAATTCCTCTACAATCACAAATTCATTAATTTAACAGCTCCAACAAAGAAAAAAAGATGGGAAAATTTAAACACACATGTAATTAATACCTTTGATCACCGGATTTGGAGAAATAACATCGCGACGCATTAATCGATGATTAAGAGTAGTAATCGCTGGTTGTAGATCAATGGTGTACAAGTACTCATGTTCGAGCAATGCATTTGAAGTTGTAGGAGCCACTGCACCGACCAAAAAAAATCAGATAGGATTTAAAGAGACAGAACATAACAGAAGTAGCTGAGTAGGAAGATAAAAAAAGGAAATAGTACCAGTTTTGGAAGCCTTTTGTGGATAAGGATGATTAGCTTTCCTTTTTGGTCGAGGAGGTGGAAGATGTTCACTAGTCCCATTTTTCTGAACCTTTAGAAAGTACTTCTGCGCGTGACTCCGTATCTACAACATTTTATATATATGTATTTTTTTTAAGAAAACAAAACAACAAATGAAATACAGAAATCTAGAACACTGATATATGTAATTTTCAGATAATTCATTCGAATGGAATGTAATAAGAAGAAAACAAAGAAAGAACCTGGATAACTGTTTTTGATCCAACAAAGGCCTCTATCTTCTTCCAATCCCGATCAAACCTGTTAATCAATCAGTCAGTAGAGAGTTGCTGAGTTTACCACAAGACGAAGAAGAAGAAGAAGAAGAAGAAGTGAATAGATAAGAGAAGTGGAATCCGTGTTTTGGCATACAAATGGAGAGCTTCAAGGAACTTGTCGTGTTCCTGCTCCGTCCAGTTCTCCCTGGACTTGGTGATTGTGTATGGCTTTCTAATCTTCTTTGCAGAGAACGACATCGTATGCCTCCGTATGGAAACTGGTATCGTTTCCGTCGTGTGGGGAAGTGTTGTAGTAGTAGTAGTATCACTGAAACCCGACATATTCATATTCATCGAAAACAAATGAAAAATAGCAAAGGGACCATAAAACTCGGAACTATCATATGAGGGACAAGAAAGAGAAGGGGTAAATTCATATCAAGGGAAATAGAATTTAGCCGAACACGTGTAAGGATCCCGTTGCTTTTGTTTACAGCGTGGGACTATCATCTTCAAGACATGTGGACAACCCATCTGCTTACGCTGACGTCTCCATAAATTTATATATAAACAAAAAAAAGCAAAGCCTAACGTTACGTATCGAGGGCTCAGACAGAGTCACGTGGATGACGAGGGCAATCAGTTAAATAGTTTTACCGCGATTAGGCGCAGAAACAGATTTGTTGCTGTGGCTTCAATTAAAAAAAATTCATTTCTGGTTTTGTTCGAACTTTCAACACAGTCATCAGAGGGTTTCTTCTTTCTGGAACACAAACGTAGCATAAACATCTACTTCTAAATTCTAACACCACATATTACTTTTTTTAGTTCAAAAAACAAAATACAACAAACATCATTCTAAGAATCTTAGCTTATCGGATATTTCCGCAAACCGAATAAAAAAAAAAGAGGTTAGAAACAAATACGCACACACATTACAGATGCAAGAGTAGTAGTATATAATAAGGTTGGTTGATACGAATCAGAAAACACCACACCGATCGTAAACAACAAAAATGCGAATCCTACAAACGTAAGGGGAAAAAAAAACTTAGGAGAGAAACTCACAAAAGAAGAAAACTCTGGTTTCTTCTCTCCTTTGTTTTTCTCAATCGATCCAACGTGTGACGCCATCATCTCCTACCATCGCCAGAATCTCCACACGCACCTCCAAACTCGCCTGCAACATTGTTATTAAACATTTATCATAAACAAACACACATGTTTTTTCCATTATGTATTGTATTGTATTCTATGGTGTCACAGAAGCGACTTACAGAAGAATTCCTGCAGTTGACAAGCCTGCATTCGTCCAATGAACCTTCTAGACTCCAACTCTCCCACACGTCAAAACTGTGGCTCGCAAACACAAACTCCATTCTTCTATTGATCTGCATACAACTACTTTTAGTTTTTTTTCCCTCGAGCATTCAAAACTTTTTGATTTATCACTTCACGTAACTGTTTAACACAAAACTGGTACCTGCAATAACTTCCCACCAGCAGCAAATGATCTCAGACCCACAGTGTCCTGGATAACAAAAAACGAGTCACACACCAGTACCAGTTAGCCCATTCATATACATAATTTTCTAATAAATGGATGGGCTACCATTCAGTCCTACTACACAACTACAAGGGCCATTTTCTGTTCACCCACGATCGTATCCAACCACTTTCAACCTCACTCTGGCATGGCAAGCAAGGTAAATGACAAGGAAGAGAGAGAGAGAGAAAAAACGGTTTACCTTGTTTCGGTATGCGATAATGAATTGTGCAGCCGGATCCCGTTTGGACACATTTGACAAAGTATCGAGGAACCAACCACCGTTTATCGTTCTTTGCCTTGAAACATGGAGACCCGATAGGTCTTTTGCATACATGGCTATTACATATCCATCCTTGAGCACTTCACTTGATTTTCCGATGAACTTCTTGCTTGACATTACAAGCTGGTTTTGGGAAGACTGTTGCATGACTTCAAGTGGTGTTTTCCTGCTTCTTGAATCCTCAGGCGAAGCACATCTAGAGCTGGAACTTAGTACTTCTTCACTATCACTCATAGCAATATCATCTCTTCGTGAAGTACTTTCTTCTAGTAATCCTGAAGAACCCTCTGCTCTTTGCATGTACTTTTGCTGTGAATGCCTCTTTTTGGCTTTCTTACCGGATCTGCTGCGTCTTACTTCAGGTTTTACGGCAGTGCTTTCAGAAACAACAGACACGTTTTGCTGACCAGGGCTCAGAGATTCCTTAAACTCACTAGCCTCTATAGGAACGATCTCGGTGCTGGTGAGAGTACTTTTTCCCTGCTGCCTACTGGTGGATTCCACTAGTGCTAATTTGTCATGTCTGATAGGTGATTGTTCTTCTTCTTCTTCTTCACTTGCTTCACTTTCCTCATCAGAAACAGTGTTGGTTGGTATTACACCATCTAAGAAAAATGATTGCAAGATAGAGATGGCCTTTTCTCTTATCTCCATCCACACTTCCTCACTGTAATCTGCACTACGAGGTAGGATTAGCACATTCGGCATTTCCTTCACCTGCGCATTGAAACAAGATAATAATGAACTCCGGATCAAATACTAGCATAAGCAGACACAGATGGAAGAGAAATCCATACCCATGCTTCCATCCATTGAGGACCTTCAGCACCATCAATGGCGCATCCAGCTATGGTGCCATCAATTAAAAGTTGTTTCACAGCACAATCATCCAGCAACTGGCAGCTTCCAGTATTCACAAGAAAAGCCCCTAGCGTACAAAAAAATCAACTTTATCATCTTCATATATATACGTTTATGGAGAAATCAAACTTCATTTGAGTGACGAGACAAGAAAGATCATACCAGGTTTAATATGCTGCAAACACTCAGCGTTGAGTATCTGAACCGTGTTGTCTGTTAACGCACAGTGAAGCGAAATGACATCACTAGCAGCAAGTAGATCATTCAATGTATCCATTCTTCGAGCAGCACGTGGGAATCTCGAAGGCCTGATTCGTTCTTCGTCTCCCTGCACAGATGCAAACGCAACCATTGACAATTTAAGGAAACATCCAAGCGAATGAAAAACATCATTGTATGTAGGAGCTAACACCTCCAATTAATATAGAAAGCTTAAGAGAGATATTTACAAGATAAGTACATACCTCAGGGACATCAAAGTAGAGCACACTCATCTTGAAAGCTAAGCTCCGGCTAGCCAAATACCTAGCAGAAACAGATCTACCAACGATACCTAAAACCATACCACGGCACCGTCTCATTCCCCGGCAAAGCGGCTGAAGCGATCCGAGCCATCCGGAAGCTGATAGCGCGTGGCGAGAGAGCAAGTGCGTCCGCCGGAGGAGTCCAAGGATGAGCGCCATCACGGTGTCCGCGATTTCCTCAGCTCGGGAAGTATCCACATGGACAAGACGGAGACCTAGGTCGGCGGCCAGAGTCGAATCCACAGCCCGATCCGCAGAACCAAGGCATAAAATGAGCTGGTGAGGACGGAGTCGGCGTTGAGCTGCACGTGGAAGGTAAGCCAGGGAATGGAGGAGAACGGCGTTGGCGGACTCGATCTTACCATCGGCGATGCGACTGAGCGGGACGTATTCGACACCAGCAACGCCGGCGAGAGAGTCCTGCTCGAGCGCACAATCCTCGACACAGTTGAGTGTAACGACGGCAGGAGACGGCTGGTCACGATGGGACATTGTCGCAGACGAACGGATCTGGCTCATCTGCTTCTTCTTCTTCTCGCTGACGCTACTCTCGAGGAGTACAAGACATCTTGAATTTTTGGGAACATAATGATTAAGGGTTGAATGTTGTAAATTCGTAACAATTCAGGGGCTAGCCTTACAAATTATAAATAGATGAAGGGGCTAATATACATTTTTCTTTCAAGTTCAAGAATCAAGAGCATATATACTATTTTGTCCGAATCTAAATGCTGATGCTCTCCGTAATACGGCGCCGTTGCAAGTGAACAGTATAGATGAGCTTATGACTTTTACAACGCCAAAACCAACTACACAATTGAAACATGTACACTTCCTATGCCACATTATTTCTTCTTTACCAGGAACAAACTCCAGAGTGTGGAAGCGACAACAACAACAACACGAGATCTCTTTCTCTACACATAAGGCAAACAACATATACAAAGACCTGAATAAAAACAGAAGCACTTTGACTCAAGACAAGACGGGAACACACTCACTTGTGCAACTGATGTTATATGAACAAAGCCGACTTATAAGCGATAAAAACAGAAAAGAACTCTATACATCTATCTACCAAAATTCTATCTCCACCACTGCGGAATTCATAGTTACCATCATTCATACATGTGTCGAGTAGATGGTAGGTGATAAGCAATCAGAGAAACCTCCTACGAAGGTTACTAGTAGTTGCTTGATAAGAACGCATGAGCAATCCAACTCCAATGCCTACGCCAAGACACATCCCAAGGCCTATCCCAACTCCAACTCTGACACCTGCATTGAACCAAGACAGTTGACCATCCTCATCCACGTACATCCCTTCAGGGTAGTACCTCTGTCCCATTTTCATTTCAGACTCATCGTAGTCATCAACTTCTGATTGTTCCATTATCTGCATTAAAACCAAACCCACAAACAAGATAAGAACCAAAACCTCCTTTTTTGTATATATGCAAAAAAAAAATGAAAATACATGTAAACATTTTCGAGATATCAACGAAGCATCTTGACCAATTACTGTTAACATGATTAGAAGGCTTTGTACCATCAACAACAGTCTAAATTTTCAAATTAAGCTGTAGATTCTGCGGGAAAAGCTAAACACACCAAACACTTTGGAGTGATGTTAATCATTGAATGAATATCTGGGCTGCTACAACATTCATAACCAAGAAAGCTCGTCCAAAAAAAACAGTCAAAAACTAAGAATACATTTCAAATCTCAATCCTAAGTTAAGAATAGTGAGAAAGGCTTGGAAAATGATCAATCAAGAGAGTCCTGAATCCAAAGAAAGCGAATTACGAATTTAACCTGTATTTTCCGTTGCTGAGCGAATCCAGCAGCTGTGGTAAGTTTGTCTTGCTCTTCGTCGTCCTCAGGGATAGCGTCAAGAGTGACGTGTCTTGCCACCTTCCTCCTTGGACTCGCCTGAATGGTCTTAGTCAAGATCACCGGAACACCGCCACAGCAACCAGCAATGTAAACCTCCACGGAAGGAGACGAAACGCCAAGCTTTGGCCGGAAAAACGCAGGGGAAGAAGAACCCGACCCGTTTCGCATAGCCATGTAACAATCCATGCCCCATCCAGTCTTTGGATCGCTCACAGTTCCGTTATTCCACGCACCTTCCATTCTATCTAGATTTCCACATAACACCATTTCCTCCTTATCGTAAACCTCGAAATCTACGTATCCGGTCACGCGCACGGCCTCCGTGCTCACGTAAGTCACCTCCGACGACTCCCGGTCGACTCTGTCACGCCGGAGTTTAAGAGACGCCGTCTGCGAGGAAGGAACGCGAACGCCGTTAACCTCAAGGGAAGCGCCGGTTTCGCGGCGAGGATGACGAAGTGTAAGGAAGTCAGGGACGTTTTCAACCACGCAGGGGGCGATGCGGACGTAGAACAAACGAACCTCCAGCCACGCCGATTGAGATAACGTAATCGACGACGGAGCAGCGGCGGAGGGTTTCATGTGGAATGATTTGGCAGAACCCAGAGGATCCGGATGATGATCCCTCGAAATCATCGACAAGAATCGATCTAATTTGGATTCCAAGTCCGAGAACTCAAGCTTTGATGAACAGAGCGAATGAAGAATTGGATATTTTTGTCGCTTTCGATTGAGGTTAGGTTTTTGGGTTTCAGATATTTTTGAAGGTGAAAAAGGTCAAAATTAGATTTGTTTGAAGACGCGGTAAATACGGAGGAGGGATGGTCAATTTATTCTTATTACGAGGGACACGCACGTGTTACCCTTTTTTTTCTTTCTTTTATGTTAACTGGGCCACAATCTCGCATTGATTCGGGCCTCAACAAATGCTATGAATCTCTTCTCTATGATCCATGATAACATTTCGTGACCTGCACGTTCAAATAATCATACAAAACTCAAAAAAAGAAGGCAAGTATGGAGTGTGGTACTGTCTTTTGTAGTGTAATCAGTCTAGTTACTAGTTAGTGTTTACGGACGATTATATTTAAATTATATAACAAAGCACGTTTCATCAATGTCTATTAATTTTGTTTTATCTTAATGGTAATTTATATTGAAACGGTATGGCTGTATAGGCCATTCAAATTAATAATTTATTTAATATAATTTCAGTTGCCGATACACTAAGTGTATATAATATATATATAATGGCTAATTACACCAATATTATACAAATCTAGGTGTTTTCCGGGCGCAAATGTATGATAAAACTTCATGAATGATGATGTTTCCGCGTTTACCAAACTTAATAATGCGGCCCCTGCATTATAAATGTGTTTCGTTAGCCAAAAGTTAATGATATAGCTCTGCGTTTATTTTGTTTTGTTAATATAAGGTCACGTTTATATTTGTAAACCTACTATATAATAATGATTCTTAAAGCAATATCATTCTACTCATCTGGCTCATTGAACGTACCCCCCAAATCCATTTTCAATCACAGTTATTATATGCTTCCCTAGACGTAACTTTTCTATAATTTTAGAAAGAAAAGTTATGAGCCGCTGGAGCTAATAACATTAAGGGATTACACACCGTTCAATCTCAAATTTTGTTGGATAAGTCTGACCAGCTTAGGATATATATAAATATTTACAGGCCGGTTCTAATGTTATCTTCTTCCTTTTCTTTTTGTTAACACCGCAAAGACCGGGGCTTGTCACTTCACCCATCAAGTTTAGCAGGCGAACTTAGTGACAAATTTCAAATTAAATGAGATCACAAATAAATTACGTTTTACTTTTATTATAGACTTGCAGTTCATGTGTATGTCCGTAACTCAAGATCCGTGTCGGAGGTTTACTTAGTTGGTTTTACTTGACTTGTTAGCATCATGCAGTATGAATGTGACCGTATTTTTAGGTCTCCTTTGTTAGTTTCGGTTTAACTAAATTAATGCATAGCGTAGTTTTTAATCAACATTTAATTCATATTCGTGATTGACGCTGACGCTGACGCTGGAATATAATAATTCATAAGTAAAATGTTAATTAACTGACGATATAATTTGGGTCTGCCTTAACTTCTACTGTATTCAGTTATAGTATGTTATTGAATTACGATCGTTGTGTTTATTTTTGTATATATATACAGTTAAGGAATCTATACTCCCCCTATTTTTATGATCTAATGTCCTTTTACGTATTTCCATATATATAGATTTGAAAAAGTCTTATCGTATCACTGAGTAGCACGACGTCATTTCTGAGATAAGTACTAAAATGTAACGAGTTAGAACTTTAACGTCGTATACGTAATTTTAAATGTCAGAAACTAGCAAATCCATAAAACTAGTTGCTATGACTATACTCTTCAAACCATCAAAAGAACTGTTTTAATTTGGTCAAAACTATAAAGCAAAGTGCTTTTGTCTGTAGAATTATCTTTTCGTCCAAAGTTCAAAATGTGTTTACTCTTGGTTAATGGTCAAAGTGTTATACCCAAGTCCTCATAGGACCAGGATTCAACCGTCCAGATCAAAAGATGCTGCTAAGAACTGAATTTAGAGTGTCTTGAATTAATTTAGAAGCCGCCTTTTAAAAATAATGGAATCCATATCCCACTCTAGACTCTAGATAGATCACGTCTCATTTCCTAAACCCGCTGTTACTGCGTGTGCTAACACGCAACCCAGACACAATCCAATAGTACTACTATTCTTGTTTAGAATTTCGTAAAGACCTTGTTTTTGTACTAACATAATATATTAAGATTCATCGGTGATATTACAATTGTAAGACAAGCCAACGAGTTCCATAAAACCAACTCGATCGAAATCAAAAGCTAGCGGATAAAGAGACCCACAAGCCGGTGAATATAGACACATCCCCGGAAACTAACCAAGCCAACTAGACTAAACGCATTTGTACAACCAAACCAGCATGACCAAGACACCCAAGAAAAATATAAATGTATATATTTAATTTCGTGGACGTTAAATATTTTAAAAGAAAATTAATTTCTTTACATTGGCATACACGTGGAAATTGTAGCTGTTTTCCACTACACATGTAGTTTCTGTATTATTTTATTGTATTAGATTTTTGGCTGTGGGAATATTATTTATTTGTCTTTGTTTGGAGAGTCGAATTCGTGTAGAACTGGGAAACTGATGGTGGAATAGTGAGGATTCAATTATTAGGTAGTTTTTTTAAATATATAAATTTTAGGAGAAAAAAATCAATCATAGAATTGTGGATTTAGACATAAATTCAAGTTGATAAAAAAAATGACATAAATTCAAAGAGAGAGAGAGAGATTGTGATAAAATACATTATTAACAAAAGTTTTCTTGTTTCTTCCTTTACATATTTACCAAGGAAAAAAACTGAAAAAACAACCAACAACCTTATTGGATATTGCAACATGTCTCTCGGCACCATTGTATAAAAAAGACAAACAGTATAAATTTATTCTCGTCCAAAAAGAAAAAATACATGAATTAAAAATAATTTTTAAAAAAAATCAAGTTAGGAATATAAAAAGGAAAAATGACGTGGATAAGGTGAGAAATAAATTTCAAAGGGTCAGAAAAAGGAATCAACAAAAAACCAAAGGACGGAAAGTAAATGACGCTGAGCAGCACTTGAAGACGTATTCAAGACACGCGCCTTATCTCACGCGCACGAATTGGCTCAAAAAAGAAGTTCTCTTCGTCCCTCTCTCTCTCTCGGACCATTCATTCAATTCATTGTTACTCAGACACTCTTTCTCTCTGCATGCATCTCTCTTTATTTGGGTTTTTTTTTTATAAAAAAAAAAATAAGTGTCCAATCTCTCTTATCATCTTCAAAAGTTTCCAATTATTTCTTTCTGCATCTCTCTCTTTTTTTCTCTTAGAATTCAGAGACAATCTTCCTCTGCATCTCTCTCTCTCCACAAAAGTAAAATCCAAACAAAAATAAAACCAGAGAGCAATGAAGGTCCATTTCTTTCTCTATTTCACTCTCTTCTCTCTCTGTCTACACGTATCCAAAATTTGATTCCTAGTATTTGAATTTATATAAGATAATGGATTTAGATTCTTGTTCATTTTTACTATATTCATACACATGCATGTCACTCTGTGTTATGTGTTCAGTAGTGTTTTTAGTATATTCTTTTAAACCTTCAAATCTGTGTGTTTTGTTCATTTTTGATTCTCTGAGTTGTTCTTGACGATTTAATGTTTTTAAAAATTATTTGCATGATCTGTAAGAATACCTAAACAGAGAAGATTAGTTAACTCATCTTTGCGCTCACGTCACTTTTAATAATATATATACTTCACTGTAACTCATAGAAACGGTCTGTCTTTTTTGTAATAATTTCGCAGAAAATTGTGTTAAAGTTGGATCTGCATGATGATAAGGCCAAACAAAAGGCACTTAAAACAGTTTCTACTCTCCCAGGTAATCATCCTCCTCAAAAAAAAAAAAAAATTCTCAGCTTTTTCCTAGATACTATTACATTTTAGGGTACAAATTACATTACAGATCTCTTTTTATCTAGTTATCACTTATAATTCTAAGCAAACTATTAAATTTTTGATTGCCGGTCAATTTGGTCCCGTTCAGTTTCTGATTTGTTTGGTGAGGGTGGTAAACGTATAAACAAGAAAAATGTTTAGTATAAAATTTATTTCAACAATCACGAGCTGTTCTGACAGTGGTGTCTCCTTTTTCAAAACAGTGACGGTACGATAAAAAAAAAGTTGCGCCATATTTCAATTATTGTATTTGTGAAACCCATTTCTTTTTAAAATTTGGAATAAAAATCACATCTAGGCCACTATAGCTTCTTTGAAATACGTGCCCACATCAATTATAATAAAAAAGTCAAATATTTTTGTTTGTTTTAATCCACAGAATCTCACTTCCCTTATCGTTATTGTCTCTAAAATGTGGTGACTTATATCAATAGGGCAAAAAAAACTGAAATGTCTAAAGAAAATGATTACAATTTGCATTTTAAATAGGTATCGATTCGATAGCGATGGACATGAAGGAGAAGAAACTAACGGTGATTGGAACGGTGGATCCGGTGAATGTAGTCAGTAAGCTAAGGAAGTATTGGCCAATGACGGATATCATATTGGTGGGACCTGCGAAGGAGCCGGAAAAGGAGAAGAAGGAGGAGCCAAAAAAGGAAGGTGGCGAGCCGCCAAAGAAAGAAGGGGAAGCTCCAAAGGAAGAAGGTAAAAAGGAAGGAGAGGCTCCAAAGAAGGAAGAAGAGAAGAAGGAAGGTGGCGATAAGAAGGAAGGAGAGAAGAAAGATCAACCACTGCCTCAACTACCACCACCAGATCATGTTCTGGAGCTCGTTAAGGCCTATAAAGCATATAATCCTCATCTAACAACCTATTACTACGCCCAAAGCATTGAAGAAAACCCTAACGCTTGCGTTATATGTTGAAAACATGTATAATATAAAAATAGACCGATCTATACTGCGGAGGACGAATAAGAAATAGAGGATATATCTTAGACTAAGATATGTCGATTACGATTAGATCGGATGTGTTCTTTTCCTACATAATGGTGGGGGGATTTTAGTTCATGTTTCGGAAAAGGTTTTTATTTCGATGATGTGGTTTGTGTATATATCGTTCCAATGTACTATAATTTCTATTTTTTATTTGTTTGTTTGAACTTTGAAGGGAATATATATATACACAGTTGGATGGTGCTAATTTATATTGCATTCTAGTTGTGAAAAATACTATTGGAGAGCTTATATGCGTATAATTTTATTGATATCCCATGGAATGACGAAATTTCAAACAGTTTTAGGATTCTAAATGTTTTATCTGTCACATAAGTACTTCGCAAGAATAATAAAAGGTGAGCGAGCGAAACAAACCGGTTTCTCTTCGGTACTTTTCTTCTAAGCTACTAGCCGTTTCCATGTTGCTCACCTCATCCCTTTCTTTTCCATTGATATAGTTAGTGCTGCACTTCTGTTAAAGTCCTATCTTCGAATATATTTCTAGTTCGATTCTTTGTAAACTTTTCAGTTTTGGTAATTCACAGAAACTCTTTGACAAAAAAATTGTATATAATTATTAGATTTACAAACCAGCAAATATATACACTATATTTAAGACGTATTTAAGTTTAGGTGCATAAATGTTGTTGGGCGGTTTACAACATTTAGCGGTAAATATGATGTGATCAATTTGTTAATTTATTATTACTTCTGTTTTGCACCAAGCGAAAGGGCATGGGCCATGCCGCATGGCCTTCATGACCACCTGATGTGTCACTTTTAGAATTGTAGGATTCTAATTATTTTTCTTTAAAATGTAATTTTATTTCGACCAAATTTAAAGATTTGACGCTTTATTTCTAACATCACCTAAAAGCATTATAATTGTCATAGATCAAGTTGGCTCAACTTGAAACCAAATGCAAATGTGAAAGCTTTTGGGTTGGTAGCCATCTAAAATGTGCATGTGAAAATCAAATAAAATCTTCTGCCTTTTTTATTATTAATCGCTACTCTTTCTGTTTCATTTTATGCGTAACTTTAATTTTTTGTACATAGATTAAAAAAATAATTAATTTTGCATATTTTTATATAAAACACAAGTATTTATATATTTAGTCATATTTCAACCAATAATAGAAAAATAAATTGTAATATAAAATTAAAAAAAAATTATATCGAAAGTTAAAAATAACATCTATTTTATAACAAAAAAAATCTTTTAAATGAAATTTAATATGAAACAAATGGAGTATATTATTATGGTTAAAGCAAAATACATGACAAAGTAAACTCTCCTGAATCCGAAAAGATTTATTCACTACAAAGGAAAAAAGAAACGTATGCCCATGTCAGTATTTCTACGAACCAAATAATGATACATATTATTCTGTATGAAAAGGATTGAATCATTTTCCAAAAATATCGAATTTTGATTTTTTTTTTTCATATATAAAACTTCAAAGAACATTATGCATTATAGTGAGAACTTGGGTGATGATTAGGAGTGGACACGAATTGAATACTAACATAATTTTCAGTTTTTGTAATTTATTTTGTATTTTACAGATATTTCAATTTTCGATTTACTTTGTTTTAAAAAAAATATGAGCTTGTTTTCGGATATCTAAAATTTTTATAAATATTTACGGATATCGTATTCACTTTGTTCAATACAAATAAATCTAAAAATATTTATACAAGTTTGATTTTTAAAACTATCTTTACATAATATAAAATAAAAAAAAAATAAAGATTAGTAAAACTATATGTTTTAGAAATTATAAAAATTAGTTAAATATTTTAATAAAACATAAAATTCCTTTTTATAAAGATATTATATTTATTTTAAATTTAATAATTTTATATGTGAATTTATAAATAAAATTACATGCTAAAATATAATTATATAAAATTTACATTTAAAATTAACTCTAGATACATATACTTGACTCTAAATTTTCTCATTATTTATTATTTACTTGATTTTTAACGAATATTAATTTTTAATATTTATTTTGATTCAAATATTTATGATATATATTTTTTTTGGATCGAATTAAAACAAAAAACGAATCAAATCAAAATTAACAAATAAAATGTCCATCTTTGTAAATGACATAACGACGACACCAATGAGCACGGTAGATCAAATCTTGGTTTGTCTTATAATTTTAAATTTGATTAATACCTGAAAAACTTTGTGTGATTACTAATAAAGTAATTTAATACAATGTTTTTCTTATTGTGAAATTGATGTATCAGACCAACGGGCTGTATTTTGAAATTTCATTCGGACGATTGATACGTGTATGAACAGTATCAATACCAACCAAGAGCCGGTCCAAAGCAAGCCCTATCTTGACAGCTTAGAGCACCATTAAAGGGGTTGCTTAAGGGGTGTTTAAAAGGGGTGCTTGATAGATGGGCCCACCAAAATCTTAAACACCAGCTCTTAAAGCTCCTAATTAAGCACCAGCTCTTGTGCTGTTCACGGCCCCATTAACACGTGGCGGCCCGTGATTGGTTCGTTTTAATTTTTTTAATTTTTAGAAAAAAAGTAAAAAAAAAATATAAAAAAAAAATAAGCATCCCATAGGGTTGAAGATGCTCTTACCTACCAAGTGTTAATAGCATATAAATAAAGTAATAAACACAAACACACATGTGTGATATAAATACGGTTTCGTCAGCTTAATAACTTCTTAATCTGAGATATAAAATCGACAACTAAATAGCTAATATAAAGGGCTGAATCATATTTTTTGTTTCATTCAAGCTGACGATTATAAGCAAAAAAGAAAGAAAAAAGAGAGCTGACGCTTCATCATTAAGATGTCATCATGTTTTTATAGCTGAACATTCTTAGCAAATTTGTCACTTAGTCATGATTTAATAACTTGGGTTTTATCATGTATGGTGCAGCTAAATTGCTGATGAAACTTTCAGCACCCACCATATTATTGGGTAAGGCACAGTTATATCAAATGTTCAACATTAAGTACATATAATAATTAATTTTACAAGAATGGGCATGGTGGCATGCATGTGCGACGTATTGGGTGAACAACAAAACATGGTTCTAGAAAAATCGAATAATCAGCTTAACAAATCCTCCATTACGTATATATCAACCTCCCCAACTAACAAGCTGTAGTGTCCCAATTATAGATTATGAAAATATAATATTCATTTATTACACACATCATTGAAGAAAACCTTCCAAAAGAACAACTACTACACACCAGCACCACTAGGATAATCCATGGATCCAATCCTGAGTGAGACTAAGCACACAAATCTTAAAAGTTACCATTTGACCCCAGAAAAAAACTTGTAGTCAAAATCAACCCTAATGTTGAAGTTGAAAGATGTAAATCTTACCATAAGAGAAAACATTCAGTTCAGGACTTACTAAATAAAATTTATTAACACTTGGAGTGAAACGAGGACGAGTTCATCCAGTTGTTCAAGCGTCTAGCCTTATGGTTTCATGTTCGGAGAAGAGGTGAATGTGGTGACATTATCCCCGGCGAGGAAAGTCCATCCTCGTAAAGTCGTCGGAAACTTAGTCGGAGGTTGCTCTGCTTCCACTTCTGCTTCTTAGCATTGTTGTTCTGAATTATCTGATCATTATCCGATGCTTTCTCAGTGGTCTTGTTGTTATTCTTGGATACAAAATCTTGGATCCGTCGAAGAGCCACATGGAGAGTATCATCATCCATGTTGGCAAAGCAAACCCTAAACCACCCAGGTTCGGTGCATTGGAAGGAAGAGCCTGGCGAAACATTTAGCTTCACTTTGTCAATGATTATATGCCAAAGCTCGATCTCAGATTTAAACGAGTTACGATCGCTGAGTAGATGTCTCAGATCCATCCACACGAATAAACCTGCGTTGCTTATCAGACAAGTAATACCTGCTTTCTTGAGCCCTGAGGTTAAAACCCCATGCCTTATCCCTAACCTTCTCGAACTTTCCGCAAGGAAATTGTCCACAAACCGATCATCCGACAACATCGAAGCAAGCATGAGCTGTGTCTGAGAAGAAACTAGTCCGAAACTCGACATCTTTCTTGCGCACGACACAACTGAGTCGTTGTAAGAATATACTATACCAACTCTGAAACCTGGAAGCCCCATATCTTTAGAGAGACTATATACAATGTGAATCAAGTCAGCGTTGACTTCAGAGCAATCTAAGTCTTTGACCACTTCTGCGACGCTCACAAAATTTTCTCCAGCGAAGACGGTGGCAGCATAGATTTCATCAACGACTAGGTGAATGTTCTTTCTTGTGACGAACCGGACTAAGTTCTTAAGTGTGTCCTTGTCTAAGATTGTACCGAGCGGATTTGATGGGTTGGTGAAGAGTAGGCCTTTGACATTTTTATTGGACTCTAGAGCTTTTTTGTAGGCCCATTCCACGGCCTCTACGGTTAATTTGAAGTTGTTGGAGCTGGAACAATGAACCGGGACTATCTCGACACCTGTACGCCATCTCAAGTCTCTATCAAATCTGTAAAAAGAAAAAGATTTTAATGGTTGTCTGTGAAGCTTACTCGTTGAACCATGACCATCAACTTTAATTGATATACCTTACACGTGTGTCAAAAGCAGAAAACTAAAAGAGAGTCAAAACTTGATACTTGTATAAACACATTTTGATTTGAAATTTGTTAACCCAATCTAAAAGTATGTGATAGTTACAGTAATGAAATTTCCCCTAACTTTTTTTCTTTATAACATGTTCACACTATCCATAAATCCATAATCATATTACCTTTTCCTCAGTAAATATCATTTTAACAATTTCCATTCAAATTCAAAAAGTAAGTTAAATATCATTACTTTAAAAGAACATATAGTATTGATTTATGTTAGTCTTCCTAGTTAACAAAATATTGAAAATCCAAAACATAAAAACATAAACTTATTTTAAAAAAGTTGATTATAATAAATAGTATGAAAATACTACTTACGCGGCGTAGTAAGGAGATGGAACAAGAAAAACATCGTGGGGATCAGCGAGGCAGAACATAATCGTTTCATTGGCTCCGGTTGCACCGCCACTCATAACTATCCTCTCCGGATCAAACGTCACTCTCCCACCTCTAGCTTTTCCCATGAATTTTGCAATTGCCTTCAATTTCAAAAGTTCCAGTCACATAAAATCATACGGCTTTTATATTTTATCCGAACGTAGCCAATAGCAATGCTAGATTTCTTTATCCTATGTATTGATGTTTAGATGCTACCATATCTAAAATATTTGTCCAAGCTGGTTACAATTACAAGATATACCTATGTATATTAGCTTTAAATATGTACTAATTACAAGATACTACTACTATATATGATGAAATATGATATTAGTCAAGTTTATATACCTGTCTAAACTCTTTAAGGCCATGATAGTCTTGGAAGTTAGCGATGTCACTAAATTGATGAACACCCTCAGGGGTGCAAACAGAAGCTTTTGGGTTCTCTTTGATCCAATCTTTGATCAAGTCTAAACACAGCTATATAATTTATACAAACAACAATGTGTTAAATGATGTATGACGCCGTCATACTAATAATACACGAGAGTTTAAGTTTGTTAATTTGTAATGCTTTAATGGTTTATTATCTGTAATATATATATACCTGATTCTCTGCAAGACCCATTTGGATAATCCCGTGGGGATTAAGAGAAAGATGAAAAGGATCTTTGTCGTAAGCTTTCCATCCATCAAAATACTCCGAGTTTTCTCCGTGTTGGTCGTTGGTCGCTATACGCGACAAAATCGCACCGCTTA
Source organism: Moricandia moricandioides (assembly GCA_905132885.1). Lineage (NCBI taxonomy): Eukaryota > Viridiplantae > Streptophyta > Magnoliopsida > Brassicales > Brassicaceae > Moricandia > Moricandia moricandioides. The sequence continues at coordinate 111,241 of CAJHQQ010000061.1, forward strand.
CACCGCCACTCTTTTTAAGAGAACCCATTTGGTGTTAATATTCTGATCACTTCTTTATTGCAGTTTCTTTTTCTTCTTCTGGTACTAATATTGATCGTATAACAGGCTTTGTGGTGCTTGTAACCATTGATGCATGAGTGTGTGGTTTATATATAGGAGCTATGTTAAATGAAAACTCTGAGGAGACCCAATAAAGTTGATATGGGGTCCCCCCCACGACCCAAAAAAAAAAAGAGTTCGGATTTGGTGAAACAATCGAAAAATAACAAGCAAAATCAAGGAAGATTCTCCACCCAAAACAAAATACATACCCTATTTATATTTTCAAAATGTGATTTTTAAGGTGAAACAAAGTGGTTGTACTTCAGTAATTTTGCTAGGATCGACCTGTATTGTATAAAACAATAAACATCTGCCCGACAAGAAAAAGCAATAAACATGTATAGTAGAATTTTAAATACATAATAGTATTTTGAATGTGGCATACGATACACATACATAAGTAGTCGTATTTCAATAGTTTCGCATTGCTTTCCGTTGTATTATTAAATTCCATATAGTGGTGGAAGTTTTTGTACTGAGCTAAACCGAAGGCTATTTCTAAGCAGCTTCTTAATTAAGACTTCGAAGTCATGCAAGAATGTTAGAGAAGTTTTTGATTATTCAAAATTCAAAAGTAGAGAAAAATTGGTCACATTCTGAACTATGTAATGAACTCTTGCCCTCTAACATGCACATGTATATACGTCGACTACATAATTCCAAAGTTTTGACCGAGGCGCAAAGAGATGTTTAACTAAAATAGCGTTGTAGAACTTAAATTCAAACGTGTTTTATAGGAGATAATTCAAGTCAACCAAAATGTTAATAGAATAGTATTAATAACATCTTCAATGTAAAATTTCATTTTTTCTCTTCAAAATAAAATAAAATAAATTATAAAATAAAAATACTCAAATTCTACTCTATTTTTTACTCTATAATGAAAAAATGAACAAATAAAAAAAAATAACTCATTTATGAAGCGAAAAATAGAGTATGATTATAGTATTTTTACTTTATACTCGTTTTTAATCCATTTTAAAATAGAAAATAAAGTTCAATTGAATATGCCCTAAATGTGGTTTGTGGTTAAAGCATATATTCTCTGGTTTTATAAATATGACTCCGTTACACTTAACTACTACACGTAATTGATATTTAGAGTACTATACTGTGTTTCATAAATAAGACTCCGTCACACTGGACTACTATACGTATTTAATACTTGAGAGTATAGATACTGTACAAGGTATTGATATAATATGATATAAAATTGGTGGGTTGGACCCTTAAGTCATATAAATGTGATTTTACTTGCACTTCACGCCGCAAATTCTCCCGAGACGGCCACGTAAACAGACCCCTAGTAGTCTCGTAGTAATTAGAAGTCAAAATTCTTTAATTTTATAATCATTTTCTTTGAACACAAAGGTTTTACTTAACCTCGGTTTATTGGACTAAAGATACTTAGTATTAAAATCTGATTTTTTCTCCGCTTATATTAATGTCCAATAACAATTTAGAAAGTCTTGAACTTTTTTCAAGCACGCACTGCTGGGAAAATCAATTACAGGGGAACATGAAATCTCAATAATATAAACCAAAGATATCAACTTTTATGAGTTTTCCTAATTGGAACTATTCTTTTCTAGGTCAACATTTGGAGTTGTTAATTTCTACACTTTTGAAACAAAACCAGGAACCCGTTGTTTTAATATTGGCATCAGAGACGTATGCCTTGTGGACATAACCATCTGTATTTAAGAAATACATAGTATCATAATACATCTAAATACATCTAAGAAATACATAGTATCTAATTAATAGATTGCCTCGAAAAATCATATGTAAGTGTGAAAAAACGAAATATAGTATGGATAAATAAGGATAGAAAAAAAAAGGATAGAAGAAGAAACATATATACATATATACAAGAGAAATAATGTTTACTAAAAACACCGCATTCGATTGTATTTGTATACTAATACGCCCGACAGCTACCGACACCAGCATATTGCTTTCGGCAGTTTGATTTGGTAATATATCATTCCAAATTTTATATCAATTTAGTTCTTGATTCACTTTAAAAAAAATGTAGTTCGTGGAATGTATTAGGTATATATATTTCGCTATGAAAATCTTTATATTTTAAATATATTTAGAGGTCATGCTTATGCACACGTGGACAGGTTGGGTTGATTGATTGATTTCTCATATACATGCAGATAATAATAATATTCTTTATTGATTTTACAATTTGCAACTTTTTAATATATTGTCATAACAAGTCTATTAGTCACGTAATCTGGCATGCGCAATTGAAATTTGTGAAACAAAAGTAAGGTGATTTACGAAGTTAATTGGTTGCATCGTTTTTGAATGGTGAATAAGTCAAATAACCCACAAACAATGCAATGGGGAGGTTTGACTCGTTCACATAGGCATTTTCATTCCACAGCTGTCGGCTAATTGGACACGCTTCTTACTTCACCTTACAATAATCACCTCTCCACACGTGGTCAAGCTTGCACCACTCCTCTATTTACTTTCCGACATGTGCTATTTAGATTCTTGTAAACATAAATGGGCCGAAGTTTGGGCTGGTTCTTTTTGTAATTGGAGATCGGAGAGTAGAGGCTTTTATTTGATGCAGTTTCCTTTAAATTGACAATGACGTTGTCTGATATAATATATATAAGTAATGAAATCAATAAATGGGAAGTCTTGACCTCTCGATCTAAAGTCAAAATAAAAAGAAAAAGTTGTGGACTTTGTTTTTGGTTTGCAAACAAACTTTGGCTAGGCTATAGGTTGGGTATAAGTGAATATAAATAAGAAAGAAATGGTGGTTAAAATGAGTTAGAAATATCTTGGTCAGGTAAGAAGATCTGAGAAACAAAGTCTTGAAAACGAGAAGAGTAAATCTTGGGATGGACGGCAGAGATAGTCTTAGAGCTGTGTTGAATAGACTTGTAACAATGTTCAAGGCGTTTCCTCACACCATAGTCTTGGAAAATGTCTATAATCCCAAGATACAATATAACGTCATACCATTCCTCTCCCACTCCTTTAACGTTCTTCCCCACCACACTCCCTGATTCTCCTCTCCCCACCCTTCTTGCTCTTCCAGGTATCCTCATACCGAAGTTTGTGCTTGAGCTGCAATAAAAGAAAACCCATTAATCTTCACACAGAGTTTTGGTATTGAGCACCAAGAAGTTCTACCTGTTTTGGAAGATGTTGGCGATGGGTGTTGTTTTGGAAACAATGCTTCCTTGTGTAGAATCAGAAGCGTTCGTTGGTGCTGGACTAGGGCATACGCTTGCTACGGACTGTATATTCACTGAGTCCTCACTATCAGTTGAGTCTGTGTATCAAATTGAAAATATGAACACAAGGCTTCTTCTCTCTCTCTCTAGTATTTAAATATGTATCATTTAAAAGGTCACCTCTGCTCGGAGTGCATGAATACATTGTTGAAGAACTATTTGGAGAGTTTGCAGCTGTCTTCATAAACTTGGAGCTATCAATAGAGCCTGCGATATTCACCAAAACGTATGTACATTTTCTTAAATATTATTTCCTAGTGAATAAATGAAAGTAAACAGGTGAGGGATTTTTAACCTAGTGATGTGAAGCTATCGTATACAGGGATTAATCCATCAGTTGAGCCTGTTGATCAGATAAAACAATTTATTATGAACTATTTAATGTCTTATCATTTGGCAAGAAGAGAGACATGAGATGCTTTAATTTCAATCTACCTTGACATGAACCTTTAACTTGTAAACCAAGCATTAAGCTATAATCCATAATCCCTTCATCTTCCAAAAGTTCACAATCAAGCTTTGTTTGCCTGTGCGATGATTAACAAAGAAATATCTGGTGAGCATTTTTAATTAATTCCCTGAGACAAGAATCAGAGTAAAAAAACTCACTTGAGGAGGCGATGCCTGGCCAAGGAATCGACGTAGAAATGAAAATCAAGGTCGATATCTTTAAGTATGGTTTTATCTCTGACTTTGATCTTCTTGTTAGTTCGACCTTGTGATGAACCCTTAAGATCATAGACCTTGTTCATAAAAACATCTGACTGCAGTATGTTTGACATGACCACAAAATATGTCTGCTCAAGGAGAAAAGAGTATTTATTTTAGTGTTATAATACCCAAACAAACATCATACTGCAGATTCGCACTTCATTGTTGTTACCTTAACACCTCCAACAGGTTTAAGAGAATGGGCTCCATAGTTCTTGGACAACAAGGTTGACCTGTTTTTATGAATATGTTGGTAGTACCCAGGCAACATCTCTAGTATTACCTACATGGAAAGATATTTATCCATAGCATATAAACAAACGAAAAAAAAAGGAGTAAATTCTTTTCTTTTCTAAAAAGATTAGTTTTTTTTTATTGCAAAAGTAGTAACCTTGATTTCGGATTTGCGAAGAATCTTAATGAGGAAGCGGTCATCTTTGGAGAGAAGAAACATATTACCAACTTTCCCAGTGGAAAGCTTCCTTAAAGTCTCATCATTGCAGATGGATTTCAAGTATTCAGCATGGTTTATATCCTCAAGCTCTTGCACAAGTCTAACAAAAGTATATATATATATTATATATATATTTATTGGTAACAGAGAAGATGAAAGATAAAAGAAAAGAGAACCTGAATCCCAAGGGACAATAATTCTTCCATTCAAACTCAGTAATGGTTCCAGGTGGAAGATGTTTAATGTGCCTGGAAGAGTATCGAATCCTGTTCTTCTCTGTGGCTTTCACGTCCTTAGCTGTTATCTCCCTTGTACTCATTCTCCACTCTCTCTCTCTCTCCCTCCCTCAGATCCCACAAGGAGATCTCAATCCCACATCTTTTTATGCTTCCCCCTACCCCTAGAACCCTATTTCGACCACGAAAACAAACCCTAGAAATCGATATTCTCAGACATGTCTAATAATTGATTCATACCAACACAAAATTACAAAAAACCACGTCTAAAAAGAAAAAACAAACAGAGGAGGAAGAGATTAATGATACCTGTCTCAGGAGCTGTAAACAAAAGAAGAGAAAGAAAGAAAGAAAGAAAGAAGAGTTCCTTAGATTTTGGAGGAAAGGAGAGACCTCTTTTTTTTTTTTTTGCATTCTAGTTGAGATGGAGAAATAAAGAAGGAATGCGATTTGCCAAATTTGGCCGTTGAAGTTCGCCGCTCAGATCCAACTCATTTTCCTCTGTTTGCAACCTCTTCCCGCGTTCTGTTTCTTACCCGTTTTTCTTTCTTATTATTTTGGATATATACTTCAAGGCCCATTCTCACATCACGGCCCAATCTTATGTTTTATAGACTTATCGTGTCCATCAATCTGGGCCCCTATATGAACATCCTCGACGTGCTTCCCTCACTCCACATTTCATAAACGTGACGACGATGACATACATTCATTTACCGACGAGAAGATCTACCATTTTCTATAGATATATTCCCTAGTTCAAAAAATAATATATATATATATATATATGTAATGACATATATAGTTGAAATTATTATATGATGACAACACAAACAGATAAGGTATTTTACGTGATTCCTTGTGTACATATTATTATTCTTAAAGATCACAAAGCCAAAGTTTATTTTTTTGACCCATGCCAGCGTCCAATGGGCGATTTAATTCACCCAATAAGTTTTGGTTTCGTTCAATCAAATCCAGTATGATATATGATTATATGACATATCTTTACAATTTTTTTATAACATATATGCTGTGTAAAATTTAAAAGCATATATTTGGTCAATTCTCTCAAATATTTTTTCTTTTAAAAAGTTTTTGTCATCAAAATAATCTTCAAAAAAAACTAAAATGACCATTTTAATTTAAAGTTTTAAATATTTATTTTTTATGTTTTAAAAATTGAAACCATATCTTTAAACTTTCAGTATATATTAGTTAACTTTAATGATTTAAATATATATATATATATATATATATTAATAAAATTTATTTTGGTCATGTTTCTTCTTATAGACTATTTTTGTGAAAAAAAATTAATGGTATAATAGGGTTTTTCTCAATATATTTTCTTTTGATAAAATTCAAAGGCGTATCAAAGCGACGACATACACATTTTAGCCAGCCAGAATTGCAGATAAATAATTAATTAGACAAGGTCAAAGATACGAGCTGTATACTTTCATATAAGACGTGGTTGTCACTATCTTAACTAGCAACGGCCGGTCCATATAATGTGTCACTGAAGAGTCACTTACGTTTAGTACAAGAAAAGCAAGTTGTGGTAGTAGACGCCAATAAGTTTGCATGCCATAAAGCCGAACGGCACGCACGTTGAAGTTACAACGTGGGTGGAGTACCTTATTAATTATCATTAGGTATGTAACAGATATTTTTTTTTTTGAATCAAGTTACATTTTAGTGAAAGAATCTAAAACCACTGAGTATCATAAATATGTCAGGTTTTCGAATACTACTTATAAATTTCAGTTTTTTTTTTGAAAACCTAATTTATTAGTTAGCTAGGGTTAACATGGACCAAAAGCCGGCAAGCATCGCCACCGATGAGGAAATGGCGGCGGAGAAACCGTTAAAACCGGTACTCCAGAAACCTCCAGGATTCCGTGATCAGCAGGACCCACCAACATTGGCTCAGCCGTCTGGAACAGAGACGCTTCCACGTCGTCGGCCGAAGCCTATTCATCCGGCGTCACTCTACCCCGAGAAGAAACGTCGCCGGAGTCGCTGCCGCGTTTTCTGCTGCTGTTTCTGTATATTGGTCGCCGTGATTCTTACCCTCCTTCTCATCGCCGGCGCTGTTTTTTTCCTTTGGTACAGCCCGAAACTCCCTGTGGTCCGCCTTGCCTCTTTCAGAACCAGCAACTTCAACTTTTCCAGCGGAAAAACCGACGACGGGTGGTCGTTTTTGACGGCGGATGCGGCGACGATGCTCGACTTCAGAAACCCTAATGGAAAGCTTGGGTTTTACTACGGAGATGCTGACGTGGCTGTGATTCTCGGAGAGAAAGACTTTGAGACCAATTTGGGGTCAACGAAAGTCAAAGGCTTTGTTGAGAAGCCAGGGAATCGGACGGCAGTGATCATCCGGACGAGAGTGAGGACACAACAGGTGGATGATCCGACAGCGAAGAGGTTACGGACAGAGATGAAGAGTAAAAGGTTGCTGGTGAAGGTGTCAGCTAAGATGAACGTTGGATTGGCTGTTGGCAGTCAAAAGATTGTTACTCTGGGCGTTAGTCTCAATTGCGGTGGCGTTAGTTTGCGAACTCTTGATTCGCAAATGGCCAAATGCACCATCACAGTGTTGAAATGGTACGTGTTATCAATTTCGAATCAATCATTTTAGAGGATATGAATCATTATACATACAAATTATGTATATGTTTAGAATATTTTAATCATATAGCCATTTGATTGGATCGTTGCAGGATCAAATTGCGGTCATGAGAAACGGTGTGGTTTGGCTATGTGTTATATACATACCTATTGATCATTCATTGTTAGTCGCTTTGTGTTATGTGTTTTTTGGCATTTAGAGTACCAAATTGTCTGTTCTCTTGATTGGTAAAAGTATTGAAGTTCCAAATTGTTCATCAATATGATTTGTACCGGTGAAGAGAAAGCTGTAATATCTATGATTAATCAAACAAAACCTATTCACACTTAAAGTACCTCCAACGATAAGAATCTCCTTGGGGTTTCTAAATTTTTTTTTTTGATTTGAAAAAAAAATAATAATAAAAAGAAAAGATGAATCAATCGCGGACCGCCACGTGTCAGTGATAATGAAATTCAACTTTATAGAAAATTTAATCTAAAAATTGCATGTAGAAATAATTTGGGTTAAACTGTCACAATAAAATATTAATATTATATATATATATATATATATATATATTTTAAGAATTTCAGAACTAGAAATCATGGTGGAGGGTGCTTTTAGAATCAGAATAAAATAGTAGAAGAAGATACAAACACGGCCTAGAACATGTCACCATTAACTATAAAACAACCTGTTAATTTCTTTAATTAGGTACATGCATAAATAGTAAAATACTCATTTATTATAAGCGAAATCATCCACGGCATGGACATGAAAATGCGTAAGGAGTAATAGGAGTTGAACCGATGAAAAGAGAAAAGAACAAGTCTGGTATTTAGAACTTATCATTACAGGTGTAGTCCATAACTAAACAATATTTGTAGGTGGTGACGTTATCTCTGCTGGTCAAACTTTAACCCAAGTAACACCCATGGGTTTCAAAGGATCCAAGTTTTGTGTCTCGGTCAAGGATGTTTGAGAGGAGGAGGAGGAGGAGGAAGAGGGAGATATATGAAACTCCATCCTCCATCTTCTCTTTCCCAATAGATTCCTCTGTGTGAAAAAGCGAAGCAAAAGTAATAAGTTTTCTCTGCCTTTAAGCTCCCCAGTTGCTTTTGTTTTTATTATTTAAATTCCTTTGAAAGTTTCAAATTCTATTCTCCTTTTTTTTATTCATATTCTTCCTTTACATTTTTTTAAAAAATGGGTTCGTCAAAGAGGCTGAACGCTTCTTAATTGATTGATTCTCACCGAAGCAAGATATTGCCTTGTGCACTTCATCTTCTTCGAGGTGCGTTTTGCTTTTGACTCTTTCTCTCTTGTATGTGTATTTGATTTCTAGTTTGGATGCTTAAAAATAATTATTACTATCTCTCTTGTATGTGTGTTTGATTTCTAGTTTGGATGCTAACATGATATTAGGTTCAATGTCTATTATTTCAGTTGCAGTTAACCAAACAAGACCATACTCTCTGTTCATTAAAAATCCGATGAGGACAAGCGGTGCTTCTTCTTCTTCCAGAAGCGAAGAAGAAACCAGGTTTAAGGAGGAGGATGATTCCACCTTGAGAAATCGCCAAGACCCTTCTTTTCAATACACAGAAGCAGAAGTTCTGAGAAAGCTTGATTCATTAAAAGGCCACGTTCTCCGTGGTCAAGATTCACCAAAAGGCTCACATCAGCCACCTATGGGTTTCCATGGACCACCTTTTTACAATCCTTTTCCTTATGCTATGTATCCTTCCCCTAGTAACCCCCCTCCTCATGGATTCCCAATGCCTCAGAGTTTGTATCCACCTGCTCATTACCCAAACCAAATGTTTCCTCGTCCTCCTTATCCTCAAGGACAGTCTGTAGATATTGGTCCTGACATACTTGACCCACAGTTACACGACCCTAGATTCTTTCCTAGTAGGTACGGTGATGTCCCTGTTTCGCACCATCTCCAGAATATTGGGCCGTTTGGTCCACATGGTGGTGGTGTCCACATGAGGTGGCCTAGTGACATTAATTCTGATATGGGTGGCGGTGCTCAAGGCCATCACACGAGGTGGCCTAGTGATATTAACTCTGAAATGGGTGGCGGTGCTTTTGCTCGTGGGTATGTTCAAACTGCTGATGATTCCCGTCGTTGCCATCCTCTAGCAGGTGGTGCGCCCTTTGTAGCTTGTCAGTATTGCTTTGAGCTGCTCTATTTGCCTAGGAAGAAGCTTCTTTCTCAGGAAAAGCAACAAAAGCTGCAGTGTGGTGGTTGCTCTGAGGTCTTCAGTTTCATAATTGTTGATAATAAGCTTGTTTTCTCTTCTTCTGCTCTTGAGGAGACTAACAGGGATTCTTTACATGTTGAAGATAGAAACGTTACAGTGGTAAATGATTGCCCACTTAAGGATGAGGAACCAAGAATGCACCGGGTAACCAAAACAGTGGAGGCTACACCACCTAGTGAACACTCAGATGATGGAGGAGGAAGATCAAGCATTTCTAGTGAACCGCAAAAAGATGCTGTCAAGTCTGTTCGCCGCAGAGTTAAAGACCCCAAAGCGTCTCCTCCTCCTGAAAACTCTAATCTTCTAGAGCTCTTTGAGTATTCTAATGTAAACAGAGCTGCACTCACTTACGGAATGTCACAGTTAGGGTACAATAAGCAAGTATCTTACACGAAACAAGACTCTATGAAACCAGAATCAGTAGCTTCTGAGACAGATATTTCTTACAATGGGTACTATAATAACACTGAGGATGATTCAAGGATCTCAAACGCCAGTAAAGAAGAGACCAGGCGTAGAAACCGAAAGGAGAGTAGCGACTTCAATTTCCCAGAGGAGACACATAATAAAACCATATCTAATGAGAGGGAGATACCGGAGGTTTGGGTGAATGGGCATCTGATACCGGAAGATCTGGTTATCAGCGCCGAGAAACAAGCTGGACCAGTCCAAGCTGGCAACTACTGGTAACTTCCCGTTACAAATATTCTTAGACTCGTTAGAGAACTGATGTCTTCTGATTAGGTATGACTACCGTGCTGGATTCTGGGGAGTAATGGGATACCCCTGTCTCGGTATCATACCAGTAAGAACTTTACAGACTTCTTCTATATTAGTTTACACTTACTTTTCTCTGTTTTGTTTTTTTTTAACGAAGAAATGGGGAAACAAATTATATTTTGGGTATGATGCAGCCATTTATAGAAGAGTTTAGTCGTCCAATGCCAGATAACTGCGGTGCAGGAAACACAGGAGTGATTGTGAACGGAAGAGAGCTTCACGAGAGAGATCTTGAGTTACTTTCTAGTAGAGGTCTTCCTCGAGGCAAGAACCGTTCATACATTGTTGATATATCGGGAAGAGTTCTTGATGGAGACTCTGGTGAGGAACTTAAGAGTCTTGGAAAACTAGCTCCAACGTAAGAACAACAAGTCTCTGTAAAGAAAGTTTTAGACCAAGTTGAGATTATATAACCCATTGAAATGTGAATACAGGATTGAGAAGGTTAAGCATGGGTTTGGCATGAGAGTTCCAAGATACCTACCTTCATCAACTTGATTCTATCTCCTCTTCTTCTCGTTTCAGTCTTCGTTATTTGATAGAAATGTACCATTGTGCTTTATGTTAGTTAACACATCAATTATTCGTTGGTTGGTTGGTTGGTTATATTCTGATTTCTGACCCCACTGGTTGCTTCTACTCTTCTTCTTTTTGGGGGTTTTTGTATGTTAGTGTTTTCTGTCTATTCTTTTTTTTCTTCTTTTGTTTTCAAAGCAAATCAAACCGGTTTGTGATTTTCGGTCTGAGATAAAGATAGCGATCTGATTTTCTTGTGATGTGGGTTGTGTATGTAAAAATTGATGTTTTTTTGTTTGTTGTGGACAATCATTTCTTATTGTGTCTATCAACTATCAGCAAATAAAGTAAACCATCAAATTTGTTTTATAATCATCAATATTTTAATATTAATAAATCTGTCTAGACAGGCTGTACCTGTTCCATTGAATCGTTTTGAAGAAAGAAGACAATACTACTGTAAAAGCTCGATAGCTGATACATGTCTAAATTTAAGAGGCTGGTCCACGATGTGAAGATTTAAAACCCATTGGGGTCCAACATCTACGTCTAATTTATTCAGTATGGGCCTCATAGTGTACCGCATAAATTCGATGTATTTTCACTTTGCAAGATCTATTTTAAGAAAAACAATTAAGAAAGTCTAATCATTATATTATCCTTTTCTGGCTCTCTCTAGAAAACTGCAAATCACGCTAAAGCACGACCGACGCAACAACAAAAACGAGTAACTTAGTTTACAGTATTATTAGTCTACTCTGACTTTGATTTCTAAGACAAAAAAAATCCACTTTCATTTTTTAAAACCAGGAAGCTCCTCCTAGCTTTCAACGACAACCAAAAACCTCCAAAGAAAAAGAAAAGCTAATAGAGAAACAATTCGATACCTTCCAAAAAAGCTCACAGATCTATTCCTTTCTGTCTCTGTCTATAGTTCACACTTCACATGGATAGATTGAGATCAGTGTGTAAGAGCATGAAGATCGAAGGAAGCCCATTTGGTTCCACCTCTCACCAACGCAACCAAATATTCCTCAAATTCGTCGCTTTCTTCCTTCTCCTCGGTTTCGCTTACCGTTTACTCATCACCGACTCCACCGTCTCTCCGGTTCCAGATGTTGTTAAATCCTCCCCCGCGGATCCTACCGGTCTCACTTCCTCAGCTGCTCTAGCTCCAGCCCCTGTTGATTCTCCACCAAACATCACCACTGATGCTTCACAAAATGGTAAGAAGAGGATCTTTCTTTGTCAATCAACAGTTAAATTATTCGAGGTAGATCCAAGCAACGTTAAGAAGATTGGAAATTTTTCTTCCTTTTTTTTTCTCATCTAATCATATCAAAAACCTAACACCCCACTGATGTTTTTTTTATTTGTTGAACTATGTAGCTTCCACAAAGTGTGATATCTTTACCGGGAACTGGGTACCAGACCCATCTGGTCCTCTCTACACCAATGTCTCTTGTCGTCATATCCAAGAACACCAGAACTGCTTGAAGAACGGACGCCCAGATTCGAACTACCTTCTCTGGAGATGGAAGCCTCGCGATTGCGATCTCCCCAGGTTTAGCCCAGAACAGTTTCTCGACAGAATGAGGAACAAATGGTGGGCTTTCATCGGCGATTCAATCTCTCGTAACCATGTCCAATCCCTCCTCTGCATTCTCTCTCAGGTCAAAAAAAAGATTCGACTTTTCATCTGAATAAAAGAGATTCTGATGATGTAAAGTTTGGTTTGCAGGTAGAAGAGGTAGAAGAAATGTACCACGACAAGGAGTACAGATCAAAGATATGGAGATTCCCTTCTCACAACTTCACTCTCTCTGTCATCTGGTCTCCTTTCCTTTTGAAAGCTGACACCTTTGAGAACTCTGAAGGCGTTTCCTTCTCCGACATTCAGCTCCATCTCGACATTCTCGACCCCAAATGGACTCTTCACTACCTCAACTTCGACTACGTTGTCATCTCCGGTGGCAAATGGTTCCTCAAAACATCCATCTTCCATCAGAACCACACTCTCACCGGATGCCATTACTGCCAAGGGAAGAACAACCTCACCGAGCTCGGTTACCTATACTCCTACCGTATAGCCCTCCGTTTGGTTCTAGACTTTGTCGCTCATCCTAACCATAAAGCTCAGGTTCTGTTGAGAACAACCACACCTGATCATTTCGAGAACGGAGAGTGGAACTCTGGTGGTTTCTGTAACAGAACGATGCCGTTTAATGGAACCGAAGGGGAGATGAAGAGCGAGGATGAATTAATGCGTGACATCGAGCTTGAGGAGTTCCGTAAGACCCAACAAGATGCCAACATTGCATTACTTGACACTACTTCAATGTCGCTTCTCCGACCAGATGGACATCCGGGACCGTACCGGTATCCAAATCCTTTCTCTGGGATGAAGGTCAAGGATCAGACTCATGTTCAGAATGATTGTCTTCATTGGTGCTTGCCCGGTCCGATCGATTCATGGAATGATCTTATGGTGGAGGTCATGCTTAACCGGGAGATTGAAAAGAAGAATTAACCTCAGATGTCGCTTTGTAATTAATAATTTTGTTCTATAAAAGCCCATTAATTTGATTTTGGGGCCTACTGTGGGTCCATCTACAAGCCCGTGTCGTTCTTGCCGCTTTTGGTTATTTCTTGTGTGTACATTCATTAAGGGATATGCCAATTCTGAGCTTAATAACTATTCCTAGATAGTGTACACTACTTTTTAATTATTAGGATGGAGTATTATTTTTGTGGATTAAAGATTTCAATATATGTTTTATTAAAGATTTATTAGTTTGAATCACAAATTTGTTTTAAAGTTTTTCACAAAAAAAATATACAATAGACAGTCAATACTCTTTTTTAGTTGATCATTCACGTATGTATTAGTAACCTTTCGTCGTTTATTTCTTTTGTTAACTTGTCGTGTAAATATTAAAAAAACGTTTACAAACACCCCATGACATTGACACCCACCTCGCCTTAGCAACAGAAGACATTATCCCTACTTGCTTCCTCCCTAACTTTATACTACATTCCAACTTTGCTCGTGTTGGCTCTATATTATACAGTAACTGCCGACAGTCTAATCCACACAGATTGAGATATAGCAAATAATAGAACATAAGAAAATAAAATAATACCAAAGGCTTTATAACCACAAGTATGCAATCTAAAGGCACTAGCTAATAGCTATAGGTTGTTAACCAAAAATAAAACATGCAGATATAAGGAAGAGACTTTATCACATTGATTCTTGAGTCTTTGCATTAATGGCAGGTGCAAACCCTCTGCATATAGCAATCATACCGAGTCCCGGTGTGGGTCACCTCATCCCGCTCGTCGAGTTCGCAAAGCGACTCGTTGACCACCACCACTTCACCATCACATTCATATTCCCCGGCGAATCATCACCGTCTAGTGCCCAAATATCCATCCTCAACTCTCTCCCTTCTTCCATAGCTTCCGTGTTCCTCCATCCCGTTGACCTTTCTGACCTTCCCTCGACGGCAGGAATCGAGACTCGGATCTCACTCACCGTGACTCGTTCTAACCCGGCCCTCCGAGAGCTTTTCGGCTCGTTATCGGCGGAGAACCATCTCCCGGCGGTTCTCGTCGTCGATCTATTTGGTACGGATGCGTTCGACGTGGCAGCTGAGTTCCACGTGTCACCATACATATTCTACCCATCAAATGCCAACGTCTTGTCGTTTTTGCTTCACTTGCCGAAACTAGACGAAACGTTGCGTTGTGAGTTCAAGGACTTGACGGAACCGATTAAGATTCCCGGTTGTGTTCCGATAACCGGTAAGGATCTATCCGATCCGTGTCAGGATCGAAGCGATGACGCATACAAATGGCTTCTCCACAACGCCAAGAGGTTCAAAGAAGCTGATGGGATCCTGCTTAATTCCTTCGTCGACTTAGAGCCAAACGCTATAAAGGCTTTAGAAGAACCGGCTCCTGATAAACCACCGGTTTACCCGATTGGACCATTGGTCAACACGGCTCCTTCTTCTGCCAACGGGAACGAATGTTTAAACTGGCTGGACAACCAACCACTCGGCTCTGTTCTATACGTGTCATTTGGAAGCGGCGGAACACTCACGTGTGAGCAGCTCAGTGAGCTCGCTTTGGGTCTAGCGGAGAGCGGGAAACGTTTTATTTGGGTCATACGAAGTCCGAGCGGAATAGCTAATTCTTCGTTTTTCAACTCACACAGCCAAACCGATCCGTTGACCTTCTTGCCAACAGGGTTCTTGGACCGAACCAAGGGTAAAGGCTTAGTGGTTCCGTCATGGGCTCCACAGGTTCAAATATTGGCCCATCCATCCACCGGGGGATTTCTAACACATTGTGGATGGAATTCAACTCTTGAAAGCATTGTGAATGGTGTACCGCTAATAGCGTGGCCTTTGTACGCTGAGCAAAAGACGAACGCATTGCTACTTGTGGAGGAAGTTAGGGTGGCTCTTAGAGCGAGAAACAGTGAAGATATGATTGTACGAAAGGAAGAAGTGGTGAGAGTGGTCAAGAGGTTGATGGAAGGAGAAGAAGGGAAAGCGATAAGGAATCAAATGAAAGAGTTGAAAGAAGGAGCTGTTAGAGTTTTGAGAGAAGATGGGCTCTCTACGAAGGCACTCACTGAAGTTTCCTTAAAGTGGAAAGCCAACCAACGAGAGGTCAAACAAGACACGACCCACACACCATAACCAACTAGTGTTATTTAACTTTGCTCTCTGATGGACTTGATCCAAGAATAATGTTGATCTACCCAATAAGTAATAAACCTGCTTGAGTCGCATAACCAAAATCCATATAAGATGAGGACAGCTCCAAGGTATTTACGCCCATCTCAGAATATATATAGATATGTTCTTTCACTATTTGGTACATCTCAAAGATGAAGAAAAGGGTAGACATCAAATAGGCCCGGCCCTGGGCTAAAGCCCGTAAAGCAATAGCTTGGGGCGCCACAGGTTATTAAAATTTTAAGGGCATTATGACCAGCAAGTTTCTGTGGCGTAGTGGCTGCTATGTGTGTTCAATCTTCTTTTGGTCGCGGGTTCAACCAAGGTGTATG
The DNA here is from genome assembly GCA_905132885.1 of Moricandia moricandioides. Classification (NCBI taxonomy): domain Eukaryota; kingdom Viridiplantae; phylum Streptophyta; class Magnoliopsida; order Brassicales; family Brassicaceae; genus Moricandia; species Moricandia moricandioides. The sequence continues at coordinate 127,282 of CAJHQQ010000061.1, forward strand.
CAAAAAATTTTTTTGCTCATTTTTTAATAGTCAGATTACCAAAAAAAAATAAAAAAATTGATAATAACTTTCTGATCTGATCGAAAATATTAATTGACTTTTCTAAAATATTTGATTTTCTTATATATTATATTAAATGATAAAATACATAAAATTACAACAATTACCTATTTTATTTATCCTACCAATTGGCGTTTTATCTTCTAACTTTTAAATTTTTTTCTTCTTCTTCTCTGTCGGCTCTGATCATACTTCATCTTCAATTGTTATTAAAAAAAATTGATTGTGTTTTGTCAGAATAAGTCTATCTCTGAATCTATGTAAGTTTTTCTTTTTCTTTTGTCTCTTTTGTTTTTGTTAACTTTTTCAAAGTTGAAGCTCATTAAGAATTATCTACGTTCGACTATGTCTCAGGAGCGTTTGAATGGACTTTCGATGATACCAATAGAGCATGAGTTAGCCGAAAAACTTGATTATTCGAAGTTAATAAATGATTTTGCAGGAAAAAAAGTAAGGAGAGTCATCTTTCATAAATAATATATCTTTTTTACTTTTTATTGTCTGAGAACAAATTAAAATTTAATATTATTTTATATTATTTAATTATAATTTTATATTATCAAAGAAAAAAATTATAGTTAGAGAGCAACATATTATGATTGTGCTTTAGGCACCACAGATGGCTGGACCGGCACTGATCAAAATAAGTGACGTCAAGATAGAACTTTGATCTCAAAGATATATAGCCAAACCATTAAACCAACACTAGTTGACAGTAAAACAAAAAACAATTTTGATAAATAATAGTAAAACAGAAAAATCAAGTAATTAACCCCAAAATCTAAAATAAAATCACATGGAATAACCATTTCCCTCTGAAACAATCCGTTCATTTAACGGTTTCTATCTCTGGATCCATGATAGCTGCAATGTTAATTCCGAGAGACGACCCACGCAACCTATAGGCTCCAACTTGTCAACAAGATCGCCAAACAAATCAAACCTATGCACTTTTGTAATTTCCAAAGTCTTACTAAAGACTATTCGTCCTTAGCGAATCTGACCAACGTATCTTCGTCACACTTAAGAATCTCCATGACGATAAAAAGCAGAGAAAACAAGACCGTCTTGTTGTCACCACCCAGAAGCTTCTCCACAGCTTGGCTTCCATGTTTCAGAAACGAAAGCTCAATGTCGTGCCCTCGTAGTTGAAGAGATTAAGCTTCATAATCAAGGTTTTCTTCTTCTTTTTTTTTTAGTAACTGGCATTTTTAATAAAAATGTAAAAATATTACAAGCCTGATAGTACATGTGGGCTTAGCCCAGTGTTTCATAAAAGGAACACAAATTTGAGGAACTTAGTTGGGCTGTTCTAGTTGAAAATAAGTAGATTGAGAGACCCAAATTGATTTGGGAGAAAGTTGAGGAATAAAAATCTAAACTTAGAATAAGGGAGCTTTTAGCGGGTGGGACCGCTAAATCCCTTAAGAATCACTTCTTAAATCTCTTAATTAAAAAGTGTTCTTAGTTGGATTCTTGCACTATTCGTGGGCTTCACTGACACGTGGCCGCTCGCGATTGATCTGTTTTTATTTTTTTCTTTAATTTTTTTTAAAAAGACAAAAAAAAACCTAAGAGCCCCTAAGGGCATGTTTATCCGGGTCTCTTAGGTTGGGGTTCTTAACTTATAATTTCACATTTTTTTTTATTTTTTTTAGTTTTCCCGTTAAGAGACGTTTCTTAGGTCTCTTATTTAAGAGATGGTTCTTAAGTTTTCTTAGTTAAAAGTTAAGAAACGTCTCTTAGAAAAGCTAAGAACCCAATGCAAGAGACCCGCAATAAACATGCACTAGGATCAAGTTTATTGCAAAGACCCCTAAAGGGGGTCCTTGTTTGTTTGTGTTTTTTTTTCTAAAAATAAATAATTAAAAGTACCAATCGCAGGTCGCCACGTGTCAGTGGGGCCGCGAATAGTGCAAGTACCAAGGCAAGAGGGTCTCTTAGTTAAGGGATTTAAGGGATGTGTTTTGGGGGAATTAGTGGATCCCACCCGCTAAGAGAGCCACTAAGGGCATGTTTATTGCAGGTCTCTTAGCATGGGGTTCTTAGCTTTTCTAAGAGACGTTTCTTAAATTTTAACTAAGAAAACTTAAGAACCGTCTCTTAAATAAGAGACCTAAGAGACGTCTTTTAACGGAAAAATTAAAAAAAAAATTAAAAAAAAATAAAAACGTGAAATTATAAGTTAAGAACCCCAACCTAAGAGACCCGGATAAACATGCCCTAAGAACCCCCAATAAACATGCTCTAAGGGTCTCTTAGGGTTGTTCATGCTCTTATGAATTTGGTATAGCAGTAGAGATTTAAGAAAACAAAAAAATTGAGGAAATTACACATGATAAATAATTGAGGGGTTATTTTACAATTTATTTATAGTTAGGGGATTTACTACTAAAATCTGTATATTATTATAAATAGTAAATGGGAGATTTGTTATCGTTTGAAACTCAGTTCCGTCTTTGTCAAGTTCTTGGTGATATCAGGAAGAAGAAGAAGAAGAATCGGTGACTTTAAGGTATGTGATTGTTGTGATGATTATGATACTGAGTTGACTTTCGTAAGTACGTTTCGCATGTTCATGGGGGAGACTGGGTTTTTATGGTTACTCGTAGGTTCCATCTTGATCAATGCTCGTGCTTTCTTGGGTCAGGTTTGTAGTACAATCCCAAAGAAAAGAAAAGAAACTGGGGATCACGTACTAGTACGCCACAAGCCAATCACTCTGCTAATTATGCGCTTGTGTTTCCTCCATTGTCTGGTGAAAAACTAACTAAGAGGCAGACGAGAGAAGCCAAACTTGCATCAATGCCACTCGATCCTAGCTTCTCTTCTCAAATAATGAATCAAGATCACAACTTGTCTTCAGCTTCTCATGTAGTACCTGACTTGTCGTCTTCTTCTTCGCTTTCCACTGAGACAGTACAACACAACCTCTCTTCAGCTTCTGATGATAAACCTCTTGGCATTTCCACTGTGGATGTAGCTGAAACAGTGCCGCAGGAACACAACTTGTTGACGAATTTTGCTGGACTTCAAACTGGGAATAAAGACTGGTCACCTGCTGATGATGCAGGAACGTGTTCTCAGCTTGCCCAAACTGATTTTGTGGACGGCCAGGTCTTATCACAACGTACAAAGCGACTGCAATGTTTCACTGAGCTTAGCGTGGATGAAAAGCTTCCCAAGCCTGAAACAACAACAGTGGCTCAAAAACCAGTTTCGTCTTGTTGGAAAGGAACAATGTCAGCAAACTGTTTGGCTACAAAGGTAAGAGTCTCCAAGGGCTGTAAGTTCCCCAAACATTTAGTATCAGTGGAGGCTAACTTAAATGTCTTTTTTGCAAACCATCCAGCAGAATCTTGCAGAAGGATCAACAACTCCTCAGTCAGAAACTGGGGCAGGCAATCTCAACACAACCACCTGTGACACAGTATCGCTTGCGTTATTTCCTTTCTTGACTGGAGAGAAACAATCTAAGAAGCAGATGAAGAACGCCCATCTTGCACCTAACCAACATGAATGAATCCTAAGCAATATACTTTTGGCTCACAGTAATTCAATACTAGTTTTATATTGCAAAGCAGATTTAACCAAAGTTTTCAGATATCTTCCATAGCTTTCTTTACATTTTCTGAGCATCCCAGTTAATTTCAAATTAGGTTTTCGATTCAACCGAGAATAATCTGAACATCATTTGCTTTTTCAGTACTGTAAACTGTATATTACATATAAACATCATTTACATTGTTTTTTTTTTCTTTTTACAAGAGTGTCTACAAATACAGCATTGTAGACACTTACACTCTATCCATACCTCTAGTCACTTACACTCCAAAGCTTAACTATTCTAACAACCATCTCTAAATCATATCTGAACCAGTCAATCACATTTGATTTTGAGAATAAGAAGTTCACTACTTTAAGTTTCTTAGAGTTCCCTGATGGACTCTGTTTTTGCTTTTGCAAGAGTATTTTAACAAACAAAACTCACCCATTCATCCTCCCTTGGAGCTTTCAAATGATTACACTTAGCCTTTATACTAAACTTCTTATTCACTCTAATCATGCTTCCTTGTTCACTTACACTTTATCCATACCTCTAGTCACTTACACTCCAAAGCTTAACTATTCTAACAACCATCTCTAATCATATCTGAACTTAGTTAGTTTACTAACCAAATTAACTCTTAACTTGACTACTTACTTTAACTACTAGTTACATACCCAACTTCTTTGTTGACCTTCATCTTTTACTTCAGATCTTTTACTTCTCTTCTTCCACGTTGCTTGATTATTCTTTAACTTCCTCTCACTGTCTTTTCACTCTTTCATTTGCAGGTCTTTCTCAAGGTATCACTTCTCACGGTTGTACAAAGCTCGGCTAACAGCAAATGCCAGGCTACTTTTTCCCTAGAAATACAAACATTAATAAGATCTGAAGTAATCAAGTAGGAACTTCAGAGATTGAGAGAGAGATCAATCACAAACAAACCTGAACCACTTTATCCAGCAATCCAAATGACACAACCCTTTTTGCTGAATCAGTTGTTGTCTGTTGGATTTAGTGATGGGACAATAATGCCAGACGATGTTTCCATTGATTTGCTGCGTATCACCAGTTTAAGTAGATCCATTCAAATATATATATATATATGCGTAACTTGACTGTCTATATTGGATAATTTTCAAATATTAACAGTGACAACAAGCTGCTTGCATCAATACATTTTGACATCACTAAATCACAGATGAATCATACCGGGCCCTTTTTCCATTTCTTCTAATATTTAATAAACAATATGTCTTTCTTTTTTTCTAACCAATCCTAAAAGAGAAATCTTATTATCAAAATCACATATCACACATCATTAGAATATATTGGCCACGATGAGCATCAAATGAAATCCTAATTTCAGTGCCATACAATGATAAAGTATATAACATCATACCTTGTATGTAATTGAGAAGATAGGGTCGCCAGCATCTTCTTTAAAACCCATATTCAGATACGGCTTCAACGTCAACTTCCATAACACATCCTCACTGATTTCTAACTGTCATACACGAAAAAACAAAACACACACAAACAAACGACAAACAAACAAGCAAAAGTTTTGAAAAAAAAAACCCATGAAATACGAATAGGGAAACTCTTAATTACCAAATTGATTTTGAGTGACTAAATGATCACAAGTGTGTAAAGATAAATTAAACTTAACGATCTCTAACGATCAATGACTGGACGTTGCATTTTATTTATTTACCCATTATGAATTTAGTGTCTATCAATTCAATAATATAGAATTTCCCAAAAAAAAAGCACTTTTAAAATAGAGAAAAAAGACGATTTAATTACTGGACTGATTATGAGTGGACTAAGTAAATCATAAGTGTGAAAAGGCAAAAGAAGCATAGCGATCTATAACAATCAAATGACCAGACGCTGCATTCTACTTGTTTTCACATTCTGAATTTACAAAGTGTCTATCAATCCGGTAAAATATAATCTCCCTCTCCCCCTATCCAAAAAGCTTTTGAAAAAAAAACATTTGAAAAAACAGAGAAAAAGAAGAGGATTTTATACCGTACGGGTTGAGAAATGGAATCTGGATTGAGAGACGGTGGCAAGATGGTAGTTTACTTTGGGAATAAGAATCACAACCGATGGAAGAGAGAGAGAGACGTACGTAGCTTGGTCATTTGATTTTTGCTCACCTGCAAAGATGCAAAACATGAGCAGAAAGAAAAACTGAATCCAGTCTAATAAATCATACTATTCAGAAGGCTGTACTCTCCTAATAATATTGCTAAACGAAGAGGGAGAGAGAGAGAGAGAAGCATGGTACCTCTATGAGTTGGGGTTACATCGTCATCACAGCTTGGATCCGAGTACCAGTATAGCTTCCTCCTCGTACATGAGCTCCCGGTTACAAGCATGTCTGGTTGTATTAAGGATATTGAGCTACGGAGAAGAAGCCTTTGAAGTTTCCATGGATCAGAGACACTGTTTGGTTCTTTTTTTTTTGGAAGTGGGGAAGTGAACTGATATGAGATGGTCGGATGAATTTATAGATGAAAAGAAAAACCCAACAACGGTTACTTTCTTTTCTTTTCTTTTTCACTTTTTAACAACGGCTAGCTCTTCTCGAAAACCAAAAAAAAAAGGAAACTTTACTTTTTACTGTTTTTTAAAATTTTTTTGAAAAGAAACTAAATTCGTATCGAGATGACACGAGCTTATTGGGTTTTCAAACCAACACGATGATGGGTCCCGCCAAGATGTTTCTACTGCTGTAATGGTAGAGTCTCGCCTCTGTTTTTTGTAGGAAAAAAATTTACCAACTATACAAAATTTACTCTAACATGATAAAAATCATTTAATGTTTCAAAATAAATTAATAACTACACAATATTTATATTAACGTATGCCACATATATGAAATAAATGATTATATGGTGGGAACATCAAAAACGGATTCAATTGATTTTAGAAAAAGTTTATGAAGTTAAACTGTAATTAATAAAAAAATCAAATTTAAAGCAAAAAAACAAAATTTTAGAAAAATTTATTGTTTATATTAAAATTTGATTGGATAAAAAATATAGAAAATAGTTGACAACAAAAATAAGATATTTATAAATTAAAATTTAATATATTTTAATATTTATGAAAACTTTAAAAACATAATTTGCTTTTTGAGTACTGTAAACTGTATATTACATATAAACATCATTTACATTGTTTTTTTTTTCTTTTTTACAAGAGTGTCTACAAATACAGCAACGGTCACAAACTACCACCGGAAGGCATATAACTTTTTACATCAAAACTTATTCACCATTGGAAAATATATAAGATCTTCTTCATCTTATAAGATACTGATCATTATCACACACGCATATATATATCAAATCTTGGAGAGTGTCTGCATAAGACCAAACCAAAACATAAATTCCTGATGAATAATAACAACACTACTGTCACTTTTAATGGCCTCCATTTTGATTATATTGATAGATTAATGATGTCCTGAGAAGCCAGTCTTTCAGAAACATTAGCCAATGACTTCAGATTACATCGTATGAGTGCTTCGACAAAGTAGCAAGTCTCATCCTTTGTGTTCCCTTGAGGAACATCTACTACAAACGATTCAATCACCATGGTTCCTGGTCTTCCATCTATTATCTCTGGATGAACCGTCACAATCGAAGAGTAATTCTGCAGAAAACATATGTCAGATACCTCATTCTCCAGTACTAAACACAAACTGTATGAGAAATGAGTAACCTTAAGTCTATGGTCACCACCGATGATTTGGATGCCGAGGATGTGTTCATTGTCGTCGAGAAGCTCCAGTCTCTCGGTACTTGTAGTTGCAGGGAGGCCAGATTTGACATCAACTTCTCTTAGGCTGCCGATTTCAGGATCACCGACCACTGTGCATCTGCTCACAAATGGTTTGTATTTCTGCGGCTCATCAAATCTCCTCACCACTGACCAAACCTATATATATTTAATTCAATTACTTTTAAATTTAATTCAATCCTCAGCTTGAAATAACTAAAGCCGAGGCCAAAAATCTGACAAACCAAAACTAAAAATCAACTGAACATAATATAGAGAGATCTGAGGATGTTCAAGGAATCAGAAACTATTTAGTGAAAAGCGTACGAGATGGACAGGAGCTTTGATGTGTTTGACAAGAGCAGAAGTACACTGGTCTTCTCTGCAGTTATGCTGATGATGTCTCCTTACATACTGTACCGTCTCCAGGCTACCGTACATCTCTGTGCCGTCTTCCATGTCCTCTTCCGACTACAATCTTACTCTCTCTCTCTTTCTCCTTATTTCTCTAGGAGGGAATCTTTGAAGTGGATGTAAACATAGAAGAAAACTCTGTAATACAATATAAATAAGCACAATATTTTTTACCAAACATTTAATTTAATATCCATCCCCCAATAATCAATGAACCCACCGACATATAGTAACCTTTTTAATGTGCCTAAACTCTTTTCTTTAGCTTCTTCTCCTTCACACATTTATTAATAACTTTTCTTTAAAATATTACAAAACAACAAAAGATTAATCAACTGTTGTTTCTAGTATGACTTTTTCAGACCTAACCCGAATAAAACAAACCAATGCTTCAAAATTATTTGTTATGATGAGGTAAGGTCGTTTCAAACCTTTTGAGATATTTTGTTAATCAAAATATATAGAAAAAAAATAGAAGCAGGCCACAGTATATTTTGTGTATAGTCAACCAAACATAAACATAACATCAATTTCTTTGTAAGATGCAAGCAAACCAAAAATAAATAAATATTATATCGATGAGTTTATACATCCGTTTGGCATGCTAGTTAGAGTAGAGAGAATATGCTGAGTTATATTCCAGCCTAGTATGTCTTCACATATATACCAAAGTCCCAAAAGAAAAAGGATAGGTTCATACATTGAATTTGAGAATTTTTTTCATGCATCGGGTCCCATATGTCTAATTCCTATTACTTGAAATTTAGTTGTTAGAAATATCAATTGCATTATGATAATGTCTAGTTTTAATACCCGTAGTGAAAACGGTTCAGCCAAATTGTCATATGTCAAATGGTCGGGAACCGTCTTCCTAATAACATGTTTTCAATGTTCATGTTTCTGCTCAAAGGAACCGAGGAAGTAAACAAAAGAAAGAAAGATTAAGAGCAAAATTAAAAAAAAAAAGATTTAAATACCATGCAAAGTTATCAAACGTAAATCACGCTACCAAAGTTCCAAACCAGCAATTTATGCAAAACTATATATAATTAGTGATTTCAACTTTTCTTTTCCCAGAGAGGACCCATATTGACTCTCCTTTTTTCAAACAAAACATATATACTTATAAGATAACTAAAGTTAAAATGATAACCTTATCTTCCAGGTTATTGAATTTAATTTATGCTTTAAGGTTTGAGATATAAAAATCTCTCTATCATGTAACCATTTTAGCTTACAAAACTCATTATGTCGTCTGTTTTTAATGCAAAGTGATAACACAGTACTTTTAAGATTAAAGAGCGGTAGTTGATGATAATTACAGTAACCTTATCGGATAGGATATATGAACAGCTTTGGGTATTACGCATAGATGCCAATGAAAACGCACAAAATGATGGCTTTCACGTAAATGGTAACGGCCAACAATTATCATAAAACAACCCCTCTTTTTAGTTACAGCGACATTACAACTAAATATGGTCAAACTATTCGAAAACTGTTTACGTGTCCTCTTCTTATTGGGATGTTGTCTGACTATGAATGTTCACTTATTGTGGCATCTCTCTCTCTCTTCAAACTGATTTACGATGTAAATCTACTTTTTTTTTATTACTTTGATAACTTTTTTGCCGGCCAATGGATTCTCGAATCTGTGCAAGCGAATTGAAAAGAAAGAAAGAAAAACGTTAAAAATGTAATTTACTTTTTGCTTTTATCCGCAACCACCTAACCAATGGTCTCTTTTCTCGTTTAGTCATAAACATGGATTCTCCAGCCAACTTGCCTTAAGAAATGATTCAGTATTCACAAGTTTTAGACTGATTCAGCTAATAGGTACTTGACCATCGTTTCTGTTGCACGTAAAGTAAGGTTTTGGACGTGCCTAGAAGTGGGAGGAGCTCCTATTCTGAGGAATCCCAAATGAGTAGAGAGCTTACATGAATCAGGATATTCAGTTTAACGATTATTACAGTTCTGACGATGACTACTAGGAAGCTGAACAATAAGTATCCAACTTAAGAAACTCCTCCCCTGATCTGTAAAGGACCGTTAAAGTATATTGAAGCAAACAAAAAGCATTCTTCAAACAAGAGAAAGTAAAATTTTGGCTTGTGAAAGAACAAACAAACTTCACAATCCTTGAGCTTTACTCCGTTCTTCAGCCATTCGCTTCTTGATCTCATGTGCTGCATTGAAAATCCCCATTGTTGGTTGGTTACACACAAAGCACTTCTTGTTCTTCGTGTGATGCTGCATCATTACATCAAATCACACAAACTTTAATTTCCACAAACCAAACACACAGAATCATCCAGTTAAATAAATTCATCTTCATACCTTTAAAGCACAATGCTCGCAGAAGTAATGTTTGCACTTAGTGACAACTGGATCAACGAAAGCTTCTCTGCAAATGAAGCAAGCAAAGGGCAATGCATCTTCGTCTTCCTCACTGTCAGCGTCATCATCATCTTCATCTTCAACACCCATAGCTTTATTTCTCTTCCTAATTTTCTCTGCTTCTTCCCACTCTTTCTCTATCTGCCATCCCGGTTTGTAATCTCCACGGTCATGCAGAAACTTACACGAGTCTCCATATCCACAGTACCCGGTTTCTTTGTAATCCTTGCAAATATCAGGCTGGTAATCGAACCTAGCGGATACTCTGATGTGCGCAGAAGCTCTCAATGGGCCGTGTGAGCCTCCGGCTTTCTCGCTGGAGATGGTTTGCTCTCTTCTAAACCCAGCTTTGTGATCCGTATATCCATGAATTCCAGTATAGAGCTTCTCATCGGAAGCCTTGTTTTTTTGATTCCCTTTCAATGCTTCATCTGCTCGCTTAAGAACTCTCTCACGGATAGCACGGGCATCTTGGTTGAAGTCGGTCTCGGTTTCAAGAGTTGCAGTGGCTCTACTGTCGTTATGAACCTGGATCTCCTTGGATGAATCGTAGTGAAAGACGACGCCTTTTTCAGGAGCGTCACTCGTCGTGGAAGAGCTCTTGGAGGGTCCAGAAGAGAAAAACAACTTGTTATCGGGTTTAGCAACTTTCTTGAGGTGGTTCAATACAGAGGTTTCGCTCTTGGAATCTGCGTCTTCTTCATCAGCATCAGCAGCTGGTCTTTTCCTTAAGTTTTTAGCTTTAGGTGGCTTCTTGAAGAAAGTGCAAACTGAGAAAAGGAGAATGATTAAAAAGTGGAGCCAGTTTTATTTAAGAAGAAGAAGAAGTAGTAGTACCTTGCTGAGGTTGAGATTCTTCTTTCTCAGATGTTTTGGGTTCTTCTGACATTGTTAGATTATTAGATTCTGCAATTATAATTGCGAGATTAGAGTATCTTCTCACTGATGCTAACAATTCTATCGACATAAGAGCAAACTAGTTCTTCGATCCACCAAGGATAAATCATAATACCCAGTGCTAAGAAACCCTAAGCTAACTTGACTGTACACCAATTTCATTCACAGGCATATTCCGAAAGCAACCGCTAACAGATAAACCCACAAAGCAAGAAAGAAGGATGACGATACCTTATGGAGATCCTCCTCGCCGGTGAAAGAAGAACCCACCACCCCCTTCTCTCCCACTTTTTCTGATCTGAGACACTCTTTCTTAATCTAAAAAGATAAACCCGAGATGATTTAGTTGATTCTAAATATGCGGCCCAATTTTCTTAATGGGCCCAATCCTTCAATCTTGTTTATTTTTCCCTACCGAGTGTTCCCTTATAATAGAAACCTCTTTATCTTTTAGGAAGAAGTATCTCTGAGATATTGATTGGTTGATGCCGTATCCTCTCTTGTCTTAGTTTTATCTTAAAAAGGTTACAAATTATTTTGTTCCTTTTCAGGGTCAGACAATTTAATAGCGTAAATAATATTTATAGACGAATGATCATTAGACATTAGGCCATATCGATATTTATATTCACATAAATTCACGAGTGTAAAGATAAATACCTAGTTTTTTTTAAATAAATAAAAAGAAAGATAAATACCTTCTTTTTGGGAAAAATATTGAAGGTTTCTCTACAAATTGGCCAATTCGTATATGGTGGTAGGATCATGGGAGGAGCCAGCTTTTACGTGCTCCATTTTCCACCGTCGCCTTTGTAGTCAGATTAAGAATTTTAGCGGTTGTGATTCGTCGGAGCACCCATTTTATATGGGACCCATGCGAACGATGGTCCCGCTTCTTGTCTCTTCTTTCCACTTGTGACCCCTGCCATCGCCTACCTCACTGGTACGACGACAAACTCGCCTGCGCTTTCTTCACATAAAAAAAAATCTTTTTATTTTTCTATAAAATGATAATATCTCTATTTAAAATTATATTTTGCTTACCAAAACATACTTAGCAAAACCTCTAAATAGGCCCTAATCATAAATGTGATCAAAATATTAACCAGAAGCTTGTGTTTGTCTGAATACAACTACCACCTTTGATTATATGCAAACATACAAAAGTATATTTAATTTATAGATATATCATTCTTGTTTACTTAAATTATAAATAATTCTCTAGTTGCTTACAGATGATACCATTATTCATTTTATCTTTACCAAAAAAATATTTTTATAAATATCTATTTCATTAAGAGTTAAAAGAGTAATTAGAATTTTAAAATTCACATTTTTAAAGTTTTATTTCATCACTTAACTCTAAACTTCAAGTTTTAAATTATTAATTAATCATAGGGTTACAAATATATTTTTTTCAAAATGAGAATAAAAGTGATTAAGATAAACATGAAAAATGATAGTAGGAATATGGTATTTTAGACAATTTTTCCTTAGAGATATAAAATGTTTATTACTAAAAATATATTTAAGTCTGAAAGGGAGATTTTTCAAACTAGCATTTGAAAAAAAAAAGCTTGGTGAGCCAAATGCATACCTACTATAACTTGATTTCTAAGAATGCTCAATAAAATAGTGTAATCGTTAAACAAAAAAAACACGTAAAAGTATTTTTACATTTCCTGTTCAAATAAGAGAACAACTTAAAGATTACAAGTTAGTGAATTATTATTAAGAATTCGTAAAAATGACTACTTAGAGAGGGTAAGAAAATATAGTGATTCTGTGTGGTATAATCAAAAATAGAAAGGAGCGAAAAGAAAAGTAGTCAGACAATTTCCCCCAAGGCCCATTAACGGCTTAAAGGCCCTAAATAGGTAAGAAATAATTCCGAAAGAAGCAAAATTTCAATACAGACTAAAAGACTAATATATCCTTGAATGAGGAGATAATTACATAAAAATACCATGAACGTCCATAAAATGCCATTCTACCCATCTCACTATTGAATCTCCGCCCTTGCTTCCTTATCACTCACAAAACCTTTTACTATCTCTATCTTTTCTTCTCTCGCACCACCGTTCCTCCATGAAAGCTTACTGCTTCAGCTTTTCTTCTCATCACTAAACTCTCTCATAACTCTTTTATTATCATTTTTCTTTTTACCATTCTACTTTTCAGATTTCATATTTCGCTGGTGGAAGCTTAAGCTCATTAGACTAGCTACTGCTCTACCCATCACTCGGGTAACTACCCAACTTTGATTATTATTTTCATGTTCAAGTTTGTGTTATGTCATCAGAGAACTTAATTAACGGTATATTCAGTTTGTTATGGGATTTGGATAAGATTATGAACATATAGTTTGCACGTTTGTTTGTATATCAGACAATGGTATTGTTTTTAAGTTTTAACTAAGCAATTCAATTTCTTTTCAGTCTATTTGGCTATCTTTCAATAAAAGTAAAACAAAAAAAAACATAAACAAGAAAAGCTAGAGAAATGGCTCCCAAGAACAACCGTGGAAAGACAAAAGGAGACAAGAAGAAGAAGGAAGAGAAAGGTATCACCAATAGTGAAAACCTTATCTATATGAATTTCAATTAATTATAAAAAAAAAACAAGCTGTTTATTAACGTCTTTTAATAATTAAATTATAGTTTACATATGAATAATGGTTTTACGGTTTATATGCAGTTCTTCCGGTTATGGTGGATGTCATTGTGAACCTTCCGGACGAGACGGAGGCTATTTTGAAGGTTTGTGTGACTATTTTCCTCGCATCATTTTCGAATTGTGTTGTTATTTCTCATATTTCTTGCGTGTTAACAACTGTTTTTTTGGGTAGCAATTTCTTTGTGAAATTTGTTTTTAACTTATAACTACACCTTACAACCCCCCCTTTTCTATTTCTTTGTTTTTAATAATTTCACGCACGCTGATTTCTAATTACAAAATTTTCTTGACTGTATAATTGTTAATTCTGAAACTTTATCTTAATATATTTCAAGTTTTGTTTTTGATATATAAACTCCCAATGTGCATGGTCGATTTTCTTTTCTTTGATTTTGTTGTTGTTGGGATAAGGTGCGAAAGAATACACGTTACCATTAAAATTGATAGTTATACATACTGTATTATTATTGTTTTTCTACAAAACTCATTTTCAAATGACTTAGAATTATCTTTCAAAATGTTTATCATTATTTGAACGTGTATATAAATACAAAACTGTGTGTAACAGACAAATTCGATTATCAACTAATTCAATTATTTTCATATTTTGGTCAATAAATTACGTAGACGTTATATAGACAGTGAAGTATATATACAATGAAAAACATGTATATATATATATAAATATCTTAAAAAACACGTATAACTAAAATTCATATTTTCTCGAATATTTGTAAAAAAAGCTTTCTTCTATGATGTAATACCAGTGGTGGTATATATAAGCCGTAGTTCAGGCATAGGTTACACATGTTTATTATAAATATGATGAAATGTAGATCTAATAGAGAAACACGTATGTCTGAAAACAGGGCATATCAACGGACAGGATCATAGATGTTCGCCGGCTTTTATCCGTTAACTTCGACACCTGCCATCTCACCAACTATTCTCTTTCCCATGAGGTAAAAAAAAAACTTTTGTATGAAATTTTGAGTGGAAGTTTCTAAATCTTTTTCTTGTTTATTGTTGGTTACTTGTTAATGTTGGATGGTCCAGAAATATTCATATTTATTGTGGAACTCAAAGTATCTGAATGCAAAAAAGTAAATGAAAGTGACTTTTGTCATTGTGTTTCAAAATTGCTAGTCTGAGAAAAAAATGTTCAAGTGTCATTGTGCCTAAAAATTGCTAGTCTGACTTTTCGTCCTCTTTCTGCAATTAGATATGTTACTAGAATATGGAGTATAAGGAGTAAAAAAGTTACTGTGGTAAAATACTCAATCCATGTCTGTCGTTACAGGTAAGAGGATCGCAGTTAAAAGACACAGTGGATGTCTCGGCGCTTAAACCGTGTGTTCTCACGTTAACAGAAGGTAAAGTTCGATCGTTCATCAATTTGACGTGACGCTCGTTTTTAATCAGACGCCGTTAACGCCCCCCATAACGGATATAAAAACGTGGTCATATATCACTTAAACGTTGTCGTATTAGTTATATGCCAAAACGGCGTCACATAAGCTTTATTCGCTCGCGCTTCTTCTTTTAATTAGGTGACGTTTCTAATTTTTTTAATTTTGCCTTCAGAGGATTACAATGAGGGAACAGCAATGGCGCACGTTAGACGGCTGCTTGATGTCGTGGCCTGTACTAGTTGCTTCGGTCCGTCGCCGGAGAAATCCGATCCGGTGAAAAGTGCGCAGGTTAAGGGAGGTGGAAAGAATTCCAAACAGACTGAAACGTCGCCTCCTCCGCCGAAGGATGCAGTGGTTGATGAAGCCGGAGAGACTAGTCACTCTTTCCCTAAGCTTGGAAGCTTCTACGAGTTTTTCTCTCTCGCTCACCTCACTCCTCCTCTTCAATGTATCATCCTCTCTCTCCCTCTCTCCTTAAATTCGATGTCCAGTTTCTCAATCGCTTTGTGTGTTTATAGATATACGGCTCGTGGCGAAGCGGGAAACCGAAGATATCGCGGCGGATGATCATCTTCTCTCCATCGATGTAAGCCGAAGATGATGATCATCTCCTTCTATCTCAATTGCTTGTTTCTCCATGTGGCAATCGGCCTTTTGGCGATAACGTTTGCGTTTCAAACTTTGATCTCAGGTGAAGCTTTGTAACGGGAAGCTCGTTCATGTTGAAGGCTGCAGAAAAGGATTCTACAGCGTCGGGAAACAAAGAATCATATGTCACAACCTTGTTGATTTGCTTAGACAAATTAGTAGAGCCTTCGATAATGTAACGTCTTAGTTCTCCCGTCTTACATTATTTTCTATCCATTTTGAGCTGAGCTTATTCCTTTTTATCATGTCCAGGCTTACACCGATCTTCTGAAAGCATTTTCAGACCGCAACAAGGTATGTTTCTTTTCTCTGAATCAAGATTTAGCGGGGTTTGGTCCAGTTTAAGAGCGTTTAATCTCTATATGTGCAGTTTGGGAATCTTCCATATGGGTTTAGAGCAAACACATGGCTTGTCCCGCCTACTGCAGCGCAGTCACCAGCAGCGTTTCCACCTCTCCCTGTCGAGGATGAGAGATGGGGAGGGGATGGTGGTGGTCAAGGAAGAGACGGCAGCTACGATTTGGTTCCATGGGCCAACGAATTTGCCTTTATCGCTTCGATGCCTTGCAAAACAGCAGAGGAGAGGCAAGTTAGAGACAGAAAAGTGTTTCTTCTTCACAACCTTTTCGTTGATGTCGCCACTTTCAGAGCCATCAAGGCTGTTCAGAAAGTAATGGCTGACCCAGTTCTGGCTGAAGACTCTGAAGTTCTATATTCCGAGACAGTTGGAGACTTGAGTGTTACGGTTACGAGGGATACTTCCAACGCAAGTAGCAAAGTGGATACAAAAATCGACGGAATTCAAGCCACTGGCTTGGATAAAAAGAAGCTGATGGAACGGAACCTTCTCAAGGGACTTACAGCTGATGAGAACACTGCCGCTCATGTGAGTCTTTTTTATAATTTTCCATGTTTAAGATTTGTTGCTCATTGTTTAACTGCTGTTTTACAATTGTTTATGGACGCAGGATGTTGCTACTTTAGGAACTATAAGCCTTAAGTATTGTGGTTACATTTCTGTTGTCAAAATAGAGAAGGAGAATGAGAAGTTGAGCCCACCTTCTCAAATTGTTGACCTCCTTGAACAGCCTGAAGGTGGTGCTAATGCTCTAAACATCAACAGGTGATCCTTTCTTACTTAGTGGAAAAGATATTAATCCTTTGTCTCTTTAGCTTATGTAGTTACTTACCTGAATCACAGGAATTGGTACACTGCTGTGTAATTCCTCTGATCCTATCCAGTTGTATTCCCTTCTATGTTGTAGCATCAATGTGGTTGTCTCTTAATTTCCATTATGTTCGTTTCTTGGACAATTTCTCCTTTATGGAGTGTAACCACCTTTAAGTTTAATGAAATTGTTGCACAAAAAAAAAATTTAGTTACTTACCTGTTTAATTATTCTCATGGTGCTTTACAGTTTGAGATTCCTTCTCCATAAACCCTCTCCTGAGCAGAACAAGAAAACACATCAGCAACAGGATGATGAGCTTACATCTTCACGAGAATTTGTAAGTAAAATGCTGGAGGGAAGTCTTGTTAAGCTTGAGGAAGAAGAGATAGACAGGGATAGTATCATGAGGTGGGAACTTGGAGCCTGTTGGATACAGCATTTACAAGATCAAAAGAATACGGAAAAGGACAAAAAACAAACCAACGAAAAGTCCAAGAATGAACTGAAGGTTGAAGGGCTTGGGAAGCCGCTTAAGTCTCTCAACAGCAACAAGAAAAAAACAGACGCAAGCAGCCCTAAGGCGCAACAGACTGCAGCATCGTCTCAGGTTGATACGGTTTCTTCAGAGACTGATAATGCTGCAATAACTGCAACTTTGCAATCTGACGCCGAGAAGAATGCTCAAGAAAATGTGCTTGTCTTGAAGAATTTGTTGTCTGAAGCAGCTTTCACTCGCCTACAAGAGTCAGATACTGGACTTCATGACAAGGTTTTTACACTAAGCCTCCAGTCATTGCTCTATGTTCATTTACTTATTGTGTGCTAACTAAGAATATTTGTTTCAGTCTTTGCAAGAACTTGTCGACTTGGCACAAAAGTATTATACTGAAGTCGCTATTCCGAAGCTGGTAAATGAGTGTAAAGTTTATTGTAATCTTGCTATCGCTAAAATGAAGATAGTAACACATCATGTGTTTGGTATTTATTGCTCAATACAGGTTGCAGATTTTGGTTCGTTGGAACTCTCCCCAGTCGATGGCCGGACTCTAACTGATTTTATGCACACAAGAGGTCTTCGGATGCGCTCTTTAGGATATGTTGTAAGTAGCCTTGTTTTAACTTCATTTTTCTTAGAATCTACTGAGATGAATGATATATATGACCATCCACGTTTTATCTATGGTAACAACAGGTTAAGCTCTCAGATAAGTTGTCACATGTACAGTCTCTGTGTGTTCATGAGATGATAGTTAGAGCCTTTAAGCATATCCTTCAGGCGGTGGTTTCTGCTGTTGCTGCTGACACTGACAAAATAGCTGCAAAAGTAGCTGCTGCTCTGAACATGATGCTTGGGATTCCAAAAAATGATGCGGAAATACCACATAACTCTTGGAATGTACATCCTCTTATCTTCCGATGGTTGGAGAAATTCTTGAAGAAACGATATGACTATGATCTCAGTGCCTTCAGTTACAAGGATCTACGAAAGTTTGCCATTCTCCGTGGATTATGCCATAAGGTATAACTAGTTGCTATTCAATGAATTTAACCAGAAAATTTTTTTGAGTTATAACTAGTTGCTAATCATCTATTAGATTGAAAGTTAATGTTTTGTGTTAAATTGTATATGTCCTCAGGTTGGTATTGAGTTGATTCCAAGGGATTTTGACATGGAGTCCCCAGAACCGTTCCAAAAAACAGATGTGGTCAGTCTGGTCCCAGTGCATAAGGTAATAGACAAGATGAAAGATATTAAAAAATTTCTAGAGAATTTGAATTCTTTCTAATAATGTATCAACCGATTTTCTATCTCGATTTGTATTCTTTCTAATAACATATCAACCATAGTTGATAAGATTTTCTATTCTATATCTCTGCAGCAAGCAGCATGTTCATCTGCTGATGGAAGACAACTTCTGGAGTCATCTAAAACAGCATTGGACAAAGGAAAGCTTGAAGATGCAGTTACATACGGAACAAAGGTACATGTCCGGAAAATCCTTTCCTACTCCTCAACTCTTTCGTCATATTACTTTTGTTTCTCTGTACAGGCGTCATGATTTGTTTTATTGTTTCGTCTCTTTTGATTTTTCCCCTTCCTTAGGCTCTTGCTAAGCTTGTAGCAGTTTGTGGTCCCTATCACAGAATGACAGCCGGAGCTTACAGTTTACTTGCTGTAGTTCTGTATCACACTGGTGACTTTAACCAGGTCTGCCTGATATATACAGTTAGGCTGTGATATTTTCTTCGATATGACAATTGCAAAACTAAAAGATTTTGTTGAAACAGGCTACTATATATCAGCAAAAGGCTTTAGATATCAATGAGAGGGAACTTGGACTTGATCATCCGGATACAATGAAGAGCTATGGTGATCTTGCTGTCTTCTATTATAGGCTTCAGCATACAGAGCTGGCTCTCAAGTAAGTTACCAGTTTTCATTTCCAAGAACTGAGAGTTTTAATGGTTTGGGTGTCTATTTCTATCATCTAAAATCTGATATTTTTGTTTCTTAGATATGTTAAGCGTGCGTTGTATCTCCTACATCTAACATGTGGTCCATCTCATCCGAACACTGCTGCTACATACATCAATGTAGCCATGATGGAGGAAGGTCTAGGAAATGTACATGTTGCCTTGAGGTATCTTCACAAAGCTCTCAAGTGTAATCAAAGGTTGCTTGGTCCTGACCATATCCAGGTTCTTTTCCCGATGCTCTGTGTTTTTTGGGAACATCACTTTGTATGAACTTTGCTTTGTTTTTGCTAATATATTGCTGCTAATTATGTCAAATTTCAGACTGCTGCAAGCTACCATGCCATAGCCATTGCGCTCTCGTTGATGGAAGCATACCATTTAAGTGTTCAGCATGAGCAAACAACCCTAAGAATCCTCCGAGCGAAGCTGGGGCCAGATGATTTGCGTACTCAGGTACATATATAACCAAAATATCCCATCAGGCAAATCATTCATCTTTTTTGCATTTTTAAATCTGACGATCTAATTATTTCTTCAGGATGCTGCTGCTTGGCTAGAATACTTTGAGTCCAAGGCTTTTGAACAACAGGAAGCTGCAAGAAATGGTACTCCTAAGCCTGACGCGTCTATAGCCAGCAAAGGCCACCTAAGGTCAAACAAGTTCCTTTGATATTATCTCCGTATTTGTCGTTTAGAAGGCTTCAGTGCTGTTTGATCAATGAAGTTTACTCCTCGGCAGATCCTTAGCTTCATAATATTTTGCAGTGTATCCGATCTACTCGACTATATCAACCCAAGCCATAACACTAAGGGGAAGCAGAGTGTGGCAGCAAAGAGGAAGAGCTATATTATGAAGGTTTAACTTCAATTACTTTTGACTTTTCTCCACTTTAATGGTGACTGATGCTTACATGATTGGACCTGTGTTATCTGTAGCTAAAGGAAAAATCCAATCAGAACAATGTTTCCGAACAGTTAGCAGAAACCCCAAGGGAAAATCAAAAGGAAATGTCTGAAGAGGAGATAGAAGCAACTGGATCAGAAGATGGTCAATCTAGCGATGCAAATCAGGAGACAATTCTTGCACCAGCTGAAGAACCACCTTCTCCTCCAGTCATTGATGAGGCTATTATGGATAATAGTAATCCATTTACTTCTACTGAAGTTTCACTTGAGACACAACACCCTGATGGTAGTGAAGATGGATGGCAACCGGTGCATAGACCCAGATCTGCTGGATCATATGGTCGCCGATTGAAGCAACGACGAGCATCAATTGGAAAGGTATATACATATCAGAAGAAAAATGTTGAAGCTGATATTGATAACCCTGTGTTCCAGAATGCTACTCAGCATAACACCAAATACTACATTCTGAAGAAGCGTACAGCGTCATATGCAAACTATGCAGATCATCATTCTCCCGGTATGACAACTCAAGGCACCAAATTTGGCAGGAAGGTAGTTAAAACCTTGGCATATCGGGTTAAATCAATGCAGCCGTCTTCTGATAACCCCAAAAGTGCACCTGAAACATCAGAAGAAGATGGGTTGAAGACAGATGCTTCTCCTGTTGTGCCATCTGGTATGTCTAGTAATGTGCAAAATGAGGCATACCCGAAAAACTCTGTTGTAAGTCTTGGAAAATCTCCATCCTACAAGGAAGTAGCATTGGCACCACCTGGTTCCATTGCCAAGTATCAAGTCTGGGCTCCACAAGCCGAAGCTTCAGATAAGCAAGAGGAGAATCATGTGGAGAAAAAATCTGAACAGGGCACATCGGTGGAGCTTTCAAGGGATGATGAGATGATTACAGTGTCAGAGGAAGAGGTGAAAAATGAAATTTCTGCGGACACGGAGTCTAGCAAACCTCAAGGCAAAGAAGAGATCAAAGTAGAGTTACAATCATCTGAAGTGGAAGTCAAAGGGAACAATTTGAATGAAAATGAAGAAGCTGGTGGGGGCATCCAGGTGGAAGAACCAGTGCTTGAAGCTCGATTGACAAACGAAGGTGAAACAGATATGATTCATTCCACCACAGAGCAAGAAGTGAAAGATCAGCTGGCTGCTGATTCCGATGATCTGAAGGAAAAATTGGGAATCTCTGCTACAGACTCCAGCGACGCCCCGCGAGAGTTATTGTTACCCAACAAGAAGTTATCAGCTTCAGCTGTTCCATTCAACCCATCATCACCTCCAAGTATCATACGTCCTACTCCAATAGGAATGAACATTGGACCGTCATGGCCAGTGAACATGACTCTCCATCACGGACCTCCTCCTTACCCTTCACCTCCTACAACTCCAAACTTGATGCAGCCTATGTCCTTTGTATACCCTCCTCCGTACACTCAATCTGTCCCCACAAGTACTTATCCTGTAACCAGTGGTCCTTTCCATCCCAATCAGTTCCCATGGCAGCTCAATATGTCGGAGTTTGTACCAAGAACGGTTTGGCCCGGATGCCATCCCGTTGAGTTTTCCCCTCCACACATGATCACTGCTGAGCCAATAGCTGCAACTGTGCTAGAGCCAACTGTGATTCTACCAACTGATATTGACACTTCAGGTGTGGAAGAAGGCAAGCAAGATGTGGCAGCGACCACGGATGAAGCTATGGATTCTGTTAATCATGTGAATGCAGTGGCTAGCAGTGAAATGGAGAATGTAAACAAGAAATTTGAGGATGGCGAGAAGACGTTTAGCATTTTGTTAAGAGGAAGGAGAAACAGGAAACAGACACTGAGAATGCCGATCAGTTTGCTTAACAGGCCTTATGATTCTCAACCCTTCAAGATTGCTTATAGCAGAGTCATCAGAGGCAGCGAGGCTCCTAAGTCCGCGGCTTGAAACCAATGACTCAGCATCGTGGATGAAATTCATCACTCACACATCTCTCTCTCTGATCCTTGCTGTTTCTTACGGGACAGTATAAAAGGTTAGCTTCTTGGTTGAATCTTTATATATACATAATGCATATATTGTAACTTGATGATTTCTCCATTTTCAGGTAATTTCGTTATCAGTGAAGCTGTGGCTTGTGATAGTCTCAGAATGATTTGATCTGGATTCTAACAGAAGAGAGGTTGAAGAGGGAAAAAAAAAAGCAAGAACTATTCTTTTTCTTTTATACCATGTGCGGTGATGATGTATTATTTTCTGGGTTTTAATTTTTAATTCAGCCAATAAAAAAATTAGGAAATTTTGGACATAATTGTTTTTCATATCCCCTTGTGGTCATGTTACAAAAACTTTTGCTATCTTCCCCTTGTTCACTTGCGTATTTGTCATCAATTACATTTACATCTAATGGTTACTATGAAATACCGTAATTATTGTTTATAAACTTATTTATTGAATAAGTTATTAGATGATAGTACCTCTGAATAAACCCAAGATAAGGTTTTTTTTTACAAAAATAATAATAATAATTTGAATAAAAAGAAAAATTAACAACTAAAAATGCAGGACCATCGTGTCCTCCACTTTCGAGCCATTGAAGTTAAAATGGATTAACGACAACCGCCGGTGGATCTTCCCGGAGAAGACCAATCTGGTCATGATAACTTACAAAAGGGTTTTCACCTTCAAAATTACCCGGTGGGTTATAAACACAAATCGCATAAAGGCCGCCGTTTGAACAATCCACACGTGCGCACCCAACCTTCGTGCTATCTCTCCACACGATCTGCGTGTAGTGTCCACACATTTGCCCCGGCTCACAAGTGTTACCCTTAACGTCGTAGAACTTATTCTCATCGGCCCACACATTAACGACATCCATGGGCCTCCAGTTATTCTGCGCGGCCCAAAATATGTTTTCTCCGAACGGACCATTGGAGTGAAGAAGCCTGCAGTCCCCCACGCGCTGTCTGGCCCATGCACGTGCATACGCCGCTAATCTTCCATCCCATACTAACGGAGGTTCTCCCACGCGCGCTCGTACGAGGTTATGCGCGTATAGAAACTCAATACTCGCTCTGTTTATTTTGTAACGATGTCGTCTTCTCCTCCACCTGAAGGAGGAATGTTTTCCGGTTAATGACAGTGCTGATGACGACAGAAATCGAGTGTTTGGCGCTGACGGAGAGTTAGCGGAGGTTTGTGTAGACGACTCGCTGTGATTAATTTGGGACGTCGCGGCACAGAGCTGAAGGAGGAATAACGTAATGGCGACGAATATGGGAAACGGAGCTCGTAATTCCCGTTTACGAAGCTCCATTTTTCTCTATAGAAAAACAAATGAAAGTTTAATATTATTTTTTTATAGGAGAGTTAATTACTTAAACAATTGTAGGGGAAAGTGTAATTAACTCTCCGATAGAATTTGTTGAGAGGGAAAACGAATCAATAAGTAATTGTTTCTATTTATGAACGTTACATTGTAAAATATATAGTTTGCATGAGTCAACGCACGGTGAATATTGAATACCGGAATGCCGCTAACCACATTTAGGCTATACCTTTTTTTTTTGCTAAAAAATTTAGGCAATATTTAACATTAAGGTTTAACAACTAAAGTAAATGTGAAATTTGTGTTTGTGATCCTCATTGATCCATTTCAAATTTTATACTAATAATCATATAATACATTTCTATTTCGTTTGTTTTGACGGAGGGAGTAATAAAAATCTTTGTATAGGTCAAAACATCATCTATTAGAAAATGGAGGGAGTATTAGAAATCTAAGAATTAGTAGACAGTAAAATATAAAGATTTGACCACTGTCTCTAACGTCACGCTGGATCTTCGTTTTTGTCTGATTAAGAAATACAGACACGAGTTTTCATGTTTCCTATTAACCTAGATAATACACACGCTCACCGTTCTTTAATTAGTGTTTTGGACGTACTCAACTTTCCTTAAGATTTATAGTACTATTATCTCTAACATGGTCTTGAAATTTGTTTTCATAAACATGATCAGTGCTGTTAAAAAATTTCAATAATTGTCATTTGTTGTTTCACTAAAAGTAAATTAGAGCTTTTGGCTACTTGTAAAAGATCATGCAGGCTAGGTTCTCTTTGGTCCGAGACTTAAAAACATACTCCACTTACTTATAAAGATCTACTAATACAAGCCGACAACACGTGAAGTTGTGTCAACACGTATTTAAAATCAACCGCTAAAAGATTCACTTGTCCGAAAAACAAAGGTCTAACAAACATAAATGAGAAAGAAAAAAAAAGAAACAAAGTACATTATCCGTACCGGGTCGGGTCGGGTCGGGATTAAGCACATCCTCGTGGCGCAAAACCGACTCGGGAACCCATTAAATCGTAAACGACCCGGAAGCCCTGTTGCTGGATGTTCCCGATAATGGATAGGCCGCTCATCGTACCGGCAAATGCAAAACAGAACTTGCCGTTAGTGTCCACCGGAATCAGGTAATTCGTCGCCGGAAGTGACACGTCAGCTCCACGAAAGTGTAGAACAACCGTCGGGACTTTAACCTCGTTTTGCTTGGAGAGATCGAAACAGGTATCGAAGAGAGAGTAATCCGGCGCTCGTTTCAGGCTCTTGGCTCCGACCCGGAACGCGTCTCTCATAGCGATGTAAGCGGGTCGGATCAGGCGGGTCACAGAGGTACCCGAATCAATAATGACTCCACCGTTACCGATCTGGTCGAGTTTGAAAAGAGAAGCGGCAACGCCGGGGACGCGCGAACCTCCGACGCTTATTCCGAGTAGCTCGACGTAGTAGAAAGTGTCTAGCTTTGGATTCGATAAAAGCGGCGTGAATTTCGCTGTACGTGAAACGGCGGCGTTTCCGAAGACAACGGATGAAGGTTTCGAGGAGGCAGATCTGTCGACTAAACAGTAAGAGAACTTCTGATTAAACCGGCGACCGGTCTGACCAGGAAACGATAACCTTCCTTTTCCGAGACCTAACAAACCTGCGGCTCCGACGAAGAGTCCTTCATTGTCGTGACCACATCCCACAGCGACGCCTTTAACTCGGTTTCGACGGAAAGTTAGTGTTTCAGTTGCGAAATCGCCGACGGTGAAAGAACCATCGCCGTATGAGACTTGGTAGAGGCAAGTCCGACGACGCGTGTTGCATCCGGCGGAGTCTAGTCGGCGGCAGAGAGGCGAAGAACACCGGATCGTGGAGTAAGTCCGGGATTTTCTCGGGTCGAAAATGGGGTCGGATTGAGAATAACATCTCCGACAAGGAGCGCACTGGAGCCAGACGATGTCGCTTCCAGTGTCGAGCACCATGTAAACATATCTCGCCGGAGTTCCGACACCGATACGCGTGAAGTACTCTCCACTACCCTGAGAGAGACCAGAGACGACGGAGCTGCTGAATCCGCCGGGCTTCGACGCATGAGTGGTGTTTCTTCTGGGGATTCGGGCGGCGAGTGTAGCGATGGACTTCACGCGCCGGGAGTCACGCTGGAGACGAGAGCTGAAAAGTTCTTCCGGGGTTCGGTTGGTGGAGAGAGCATCGATGTGGTCGAGGTTTAGTGTAAAGGACGAGTCGGAGTCGGAGTCGGATCCGGATTCAGATCCTATCAACGACTCAGAAACGGGTTGGAAGGAGGTGGGAGAAGCGGAAGGAAGAGAATGAGAAGTGGGGATTAGGGTTTGGAAAGCAGGAAGGGAAGACAATGAAGGCAGAGAGAGTAAGAAGAAACAGAGACTAAAGACCATAGCTTTTCTTCTTCCTTCCATCTTCTCTCACTCACAAAATGGCAGGGCAGTGAGAGTGGTCTCTTAAAAGAACTAACTAGTCTTCTTGAAAGAAAAAAAAAACACACCTTTTTAAATATTCTTTACTACTTTCAAATAAATATCTCTCATTTTTATCATCATAAGATTAAAAGCGACGTTATAGATTCGGTGGATAATAAACACTAGGATGCAATATCATGTGGTGTGGGGAAACAATATGACACAATCAGGAGATAAACAACTATGTTCATTATTTGTGGAAAATGGAAAATAAACTTATTTTATAAAGTTAATCATGCTCAATAATTCACCCACAATTGGTGCCATAATTCGCTCTTGAGTTGTCAAAAACTATAACATCCCACATGGGTGAAAAAATACATGCAAAAATATTCTGACGAAACACGACGAGAAAGTTACTCGTGTATACAAACTATTGGTCACCAACTTTAGATCTGACCATCTTGTTAGATTATTGATATCATCTAACACTTAGTCTTTTCATTTACTCTCACGTAAGAATTATTCGATATCCAAAGTTTAGAACTTTCATATTCAATGCTTCGATATATGTTAGGAGCATGCTACTGAAGCCTAACTATCATAGTGACGTTCTATAAAAAAAAATACCAAAAAAGAATCAATAAAATAGAGTGATATTGGAATGTGTGACACCAATTAAATGCTCTCACCTATCTCTTTCACTGTAGTATAAAGAATGTGAAATCTATTATGACTTCTCACCGTTGGAAGCATTTATTTTCTAACACACTTTCATGCTCATAAATGGTTTCTCACAGGGTATTAGGTGAAATTCTCAAATCTTACAACATCAAATGCTTAACAAACTTTATAAAGAGTTGTCCATTACACAAGGATCACTTACTTGACGACCGCTCAGTTCATCATCCAAATCTTTTTTTGAGACAGGTTTTCCGCGTCTAGGCAAGCCATGGCTCTAGTTTACGCGTAGTTCCAATGAGATGAAGAATCAGCACATAACGAGAAAAGCGCAACCAGATAATATGAAAAATGGAATAAAGTATAGATTAAAGGCTCAAATGTAAAAGAGACAAGAAAGCAAAAGCCATTACAAAAAACACTTTTTTGCTTTATTGCTTTATAATACACTTTCTAGTATATGCTAAGTGCTCACTCATCATTACATGGTGGTGGTGCCGGTGGCCATGAACAATTTGCATTCGGCATGATAATCAAATAAAGCATTGCCTGACTCTCCACTTAACTAATGAACTGAACTGAATGTGTGAGAGAGTGTGTGATGGTTCTACTAAACCGGGCAGAAAAGATAAAACGAAATTTTAAAAACCTGTTGCCCAACGTACACGAATTACAAGGATATTATTGAGACCGAAATGGCAAATTAAATAGAAGTCTTAGTATCCAATTGTATCATGTATACAAATGAGCTGACAACCGTGGCTTAGCTATAGCCCACAATGGTTTAGCCTTAGGCATGGTCATTCCGTACACTTCCAACGTATCAATATTTTCCGGCGAAATCCAGTCAAAGGAATGGAAGAGCCGAGCCAAAGCCATCAGCACCATCGTCACACCTAACGGAGCTCCGGGACACTTCCTTTTCCCGGCGCTAAACGGTAATATCTTATAATCCGGCCCGTGACTTATCTCCACCCTTCCGCTGCCGTCAACGGGCCAATGTCGTTCTGGTCTGAACTCGTCAATGTCAGTAGTCCATACACTAGTGTTTCGACCCAACCCATGAGTATTGATGAATACACGTGTCTTTGCAGGGATGTAATAGCCATTGACTGTCGTTGGTCGAACGGATTCGTGAGGAATCAAGAACGGTCCGGCCGGATGCATTCGAAACGTCTCTCTTACCACACATCGCATATAGTTTAAATGGACTAGATCCGATTCATTGACCATCCGGTTTGATCCTACAACATTATCCAGCTCCTCTTGAATCTTACGCATCACTCGAGGCTGCTTAATCACTTCAGCCATAGCCCATTCGTTCGTGACCGCGGACGTGTCCGTCGCAGCAGCTATCATGTCCTACTCTCAGTATTACAAACGTCAAACGTACAGATAACACAATATATATATATAAAGAAAAACACTATAATATAATGCAAACAAACTAGGGAGTTTTTAACAAGCGATTCATTTGATGCATTGACAAAAGTAATACCTGGATGAGAGCTTTAATTTCAACGTCGTCCATGTGTTCTTTCCCATTCTCACCAGGAAGAGATAGTAAAACGTCAACGAAATCCATGTCACCCTCAATATTATTGTCTTCCTTTTCCCGTTTTGCCCTTCTATGCTCCTCGATGATCTTCGTGTGAAACTTGTCCACACGCTTCTCCACGTCCCTCATTTCTTTCTCGCACCCGTATGGATCCACCCATCTCCAGAACGGTAAGTAGTCTCCCAAGTAAATAACACCCAGCAGCCTAAACAACTTGTGAGTTATATGCATGAACTCTTGGGCTTCTTTTGCTCCTACCACGGATCCAGCAGGCCCAAAGAATTGTTTCCCTAGTAGCATCCGTGTCACATTATTCATAGAGAAACCACCCAATACTTCCCTAAGGTTTATGGGCTTTCCGCATTCCGCTCTTTTGCAGACATCTTGTATTAGATATTGGGCTTCCTCGGCTCGCTGTGCGGTAAAAGATTCAAGCCTTTTAGTTGTAAGTAGGTGCTCCATGCATATCCTCCTCATTCTTTTCCAGTGCGGGCCCATTGGTGCTAACGCTACATCTCTGCAACCATACGCCAAGTGGACCGCGGCAAGTGTTTTAGGCCTTGATGCAAAGACATCGTCCTGCCGAAAGAGGATCTCTCGGATGGTATCCGGATCATTTGTTGTGATGGCATCGATGTTTCCGAGCCGAAGGTAAACGAGTGGGCCGTACTTGTTACAGAGAGCGGCCATGTCCCGGTGAGGTAAAGAACCCAATTGGAGAAGGTTGCCCAAAATAGGCCACCTTGGAGGACCTGGAGGAAGCTCTTGGACGTTACATGCTGAGGCTTTTAGCCATCTCCACAGAAGAACATTAAGAAATAGAATAGCCAACAGAGAAAAACCTAACAACAAAATCATTTAATCTTATAATTTGTGATCTTTTCATTTTCTGATTGTTGGCTCAATATATACTAACAAACAGTGGAAGAGTAGTAGCTAAGGTTTTGTTAGAACTACGTACCACTTACCCAACTTTCAGATAATTTAGATATAAACCATATATACATCTCTTTCTTTGTGTGTCACTTTTGCTAACTACGTGCCTTGTTCATGTTCTTTGAATCGGTTTTGTTAGGAGAGAATTAGCTTTAAGAAAGAGACATTGCATCTTGATTAAAGACATGTAAAACTCTAAAGAATGGCAAACATAGATTGAGAATCATTAAAATGTTTGAAACTATTAATTCGAATATCCTCTTTGAATCATCCTAACATCAAAGAGGTTATTATTTTTAGTCCTTGTCATCTTGAGATATCAGTAAAGACATGAATACATCTAGCCTTAATAAGACTTCTGAAGGATCATTAGCAAATGCTTCCATGATCCAAAAGAAGATATTGTTGAACTTTTTTTTCCTGCAGCATTTTCTATTTTCTCTGAAATTTCATGGGTTCTTGTTTGGTTCTTAAGCAATTCTGTGAGCAATCTCTAACACTATTCAGAGTTCTCTATATGTTATATCCAAGACGATAATACTATTAAAGCAAAGGCTGCAGATCACAAAATTGATGTTACTTGTGCCACAATCACTTTGTTAAACTCACTCTACCAAGAATCCATATTTCAAGGAGGCCAAAAATCAGAACAAAGACAGATTCTCAAGCAAGTCCCAAGGCTTCTTTAACATAAATAGAGGCTATTTTTAGAATGTCTACTTTTGACAATAAAAAAACTTCTAAAATCCTAGCCTGGAGGATTGTTACAGGTTCTTCACTACAAACTTACTTCCAACTTCTTCTTAGTCTTATCAAAAGGGCTATCTACCTGATGATGTTCTTGACTGAACAGAACTGGATTGCTCTCTAGACAAAGCTGAGATCAGCTTCTCTTTAGTAACCTCTTCAGATTTGATCACAAACGTATGCAACACTATGTCCTGTGGAACTTCCAGTTTTGAATTAATCACTTCTACTTTAGCCTCTTCAAACGCATGGAAGATTCTTGACGCCGGATGACAATCCAACGGACAGTTAACTGTCACTGTCACATCTTCACCTGCTGCTTGAACATTAGTTGCTGGTGGTTCCAAGCAGATGAGAGGATTAGAGCTATAACCTAACTTCTCTCTCTCTGCTTCCATTAGCTTGAGCTTAGCGTAAAGCTCGTTAATGTAGGAGACGGCGTCTCCCAACAAGGAGGCTTTGTCCATCTTGGAAATGTTGGGAACAACGGATCTGAGGGCGTAAAACCTCTGGTTAAGCTTCTCACGCCGTTGCCTCTCTGCTTCTACGTGGTTCAAAGCTTCTGCTCTTCCGTTGGCAGGTCTCCTTCCGCGTTTCCGCGGTCTGTTGTCACCAGATTCATCAGCACCAACGAGGTCAGCCCATTCAGCTCCTCCTCCATCTGAATTATTGTCAGAGGCCCTTGAACTCGCACCAGAGAAATCTATCTGCATCTGAGCAGGAGGAAGCAGCCTATGAGATGATTGCTGCAAAGGGAGAAACTTGAAATCTTCTCTGCTCGGAGCTTCTGTCACAATGTTGTTTGTCCTCGGTGGGATCCATGTAGGACTGAGAAGAGTGTTGTTGGTAGTGCTGGGATTCGAGAACATAAACCTGTTGCCATCTAATCTCTTGGGAACTCTATCATCCATTTTTCTAACTGTAAGTTTCTCTCGGAACTGCCTATGCTGTTGTTGATGATGATGAAGAAAACCAGAAGAACTGTGCAGATCCTTGCCGAATACCTTGGAGGAACTAACCGTTGTGTTATCATCATTCTGATTAGCCACAACAACAGCTCTAACAGGAGGAGGAGGAGGAGGAGGAGGAGTGGAAAAGGATGATCTTATAGACGAGATAGAGTCATCACTATGAGGCAAACAGGAAGTAGAGCCTAACTCAACAACACCAATATCAGTAGGAACCAAAACAACAGTCTGGATACCAGCAGATTTAGCAAGAAAGGATCTAACGCAATAATCAGAAGAAGAATTAACCAAATCAGAAAACCAAACGGGTTGTGCAGAGTGGAAACACTTGCCAGGACCACCTTCACCACGAGGGAAAGAGAAATACATGGAAGCAAGAAGAAACATCTCAGTGTCTGTAACTCTATCAAGAACTAAAGCACAGTTATCTTCATCCAAACCACCGAACAAAGCATGAAGCTTTTGAAGAACTCTCTTACGCAAAGTCTGATGGGTTTCTTCTTCTCTACCCATACTCAACATTCTCATCATCTCAGACTTCTCACCATCTTTAGGCTCTCTACAAGAGCCATCACCCCAGCAGAGCACCAAATCACCAGACTTTGACCTAGAAATCTGCCAGAAAATGGCGTAGTTCCAGGAGAAATTGGAAGAGTTGGGAGTCTCGACGAGATCGGAGAGCTTGTTCTGAAGGTTGTCGTCGCTTCCGACAGTCATCAAGAGATTAGCATTAGGAACAGAGTTGGAAAGCAAGTAATCCAGAGCTCTTTTGCCAAGTAACGAAGCAACAATCGTTTTATCATCTTCGTTCCACACCCTATTATTCATCTTTAATCAATGAAAAAATCGAAGCTTTTGTTGATTCAACAACAAGAGAGATCTTTTTCCACAAGAAACAGAGTCGTGTAGGTCAAACTAAGATGCTTTGTTTTTGCATGGAACACCAGAGATCTCAGATCTTGTCCTGTTTTTAAAAACATAAAACCCACGACTTCAGAAAAATCCATCCACCAAAAAAAAAGAAGAAGAAGAATTGATAGTATGTTAATTACCAGTAAAATCTGATTCAACGAGATTTGATTTCATCAAAAGGTTCCTCCTTTCTTTCGTCGCCGTGTCCCCTCTAATTCAATGAACGAAATGAATTCAAGAGAGAGAAATAACGCATGTTCTTCCTTTTTTTATATATATATATATTTTACTTCTCTCCCCTCTATTTAGAAAAACATGGCTTTGCAACTTAACTATGGTTACATCTTAACTACCTTAGTATAGTTTTAACTAAACCGGGACTGGTCTAGCTACGGTTTTTGTCTTTGATTTTGATAGACACCAAAAGATGTATGTAGGATCAAATATATATAGAGAGAGATATTCAAATAAAATGTTTCTTTGATTGACTGGTAAATCAGATCTATCTCTCAAAAAACGTATGTAGATAGATCTAAACCCTGTAGTATCTGACAAACTTGGATTAGATTCTCCTCTGTCCAGCACATATCCTCTATTATAGTTTATGAAAATACATTAATGGAAACAAAACCCCCCCAAAATTAGTAATTTTGCTTTTCGTTTTACATCAACTCAAAGCAAAGTCCGCATCGGAAACGTTGACCCCAAACCCTATTCATGATAGAAGGCTTTTTGAATGTCAAATTCTTCGTTATTATATAATCCCTATTGCACGTTTAATATACCAAAGGTTAAGGTCGCATAGACGTGAAAAGGCAATGCGAGCAACTACCTAGTTTTTTTTATAACTCATAGAAATGCGACGTCTTCTCCGTTTGAATTATTATGGAGGTCTATTATTATTATTTTTTTTTTTTAAAAAACTCGATAATAATAATAGGAAAAAGACAAGTCGATATAGAGGCTTAGAAAATTCGGCAAGAGGCGTGAAAGGCATGTGATATTTACGTGGATCAAGGAGATGACCAGAATGAGAAGAACGTGAGATGCATTTAATTTTCTTGGATCTTTTATTCTCAAAATAACGCCTTCACTTTCTTTCTTTTTTTCTTTGGCTTCACTTTCTTTGTGTATTAATAGTAATTATTTTTTTCATTATCTCGCACAACAACAACTGAAACACTCTGTAAATAGAGGTTTCACTATTGACATTATCATCAAACAACTAAACTAGGGGTCATGAAATTCTCGTATGCAAAAAAGCAAGTAACAACTACTTGGTTATGAAAGAAAAGAAAAGAAAATGGAGTCACGAGTGGCGGTGGTGAGAAAAACACACAGCAAAAAGTGGGGACCGCGTGATTCACGTGCTTAAAGAATCCTTTAACTCAGACGCGGGTCCTACCTTCCCTAAGTCAACAACGACAACAAGATTCAAATGGGCCACTGCTACGGACGGATTTTTTTAATGTGCCTATTGTTCTATTGGGTAGGGTATGGGCTGAGATAACCGTACTAGGTTACCATTTCCTAGACCCATCTACTCATATTTAGCATTTCAGATTATAATGGGCTGGATCTTGCTCAAATCATCTATTTATCTAATTACACACTATAGTTTTATCTGTCAAAGCATCAACTTTCACTTTTAAATGATCAAGTTTGGTTAGACCTTTCCAAGAGATTGCAAAGGGTTGATTGAGAAATATATACGTGTAGCATCTCTTTCTGTATAGAGTAGGCATATTTTGAACAGCACCTGATTCGTGAGAAATTAACTGTACTGCAGAGTGGATTCAGTGGAATTATGAAACTTCTAAATGGTACATCATATAAATTACTGCACATCAAACCTCAATAAGTTTATATCGCTCGTTAATAGTCAACACTCTTCACCGGTAAATGTAATTTTATTTGTAAACTCTGTCCCGACCTTTCATGGCTAATAAATTTTTTATGCTTATTCTCTCAGTTCGTGGGCCCTAATTTATTCGACAGACAGTGTTTTAATTTTTTTTCAAGGTTAAAAAGTTATGTTTATTGATTTTGTAGTCATCAATCCGTATTTTAACCTCACTCGTACGATATCACAAATCACTTCTCAATAAATTATTCATTATTTTATTATTCCAGCGAAATCACATTTGACACTAAAATTATAAATGAATGTGTGAAGAAAAAAGTAAATATATTTCGGTGACATAAATAACCAAATTAATTTTTTAATTTTTTTTCACATATATTATAAATCAGTTGTTACACTTTTTTTATAGGGATCCCATATTGGCGTCCACGTAATTGAGTAATCAGATATCTATATTCACTTGTCAAAATGAAATCCGTGTTTAAGTTCTACAAAAATCTTCACCTTTTTAGTAACAACCAAAAAAAAACTACTTTACATCACAAAAAGGAAAAAGCACCGACCAAAACTTAATGCTCGGAAAAGACCAAAAAAAAAAAAAAAACTAAATCTCATAGGAGGCAAAAAAGACGTCACCCACACACAGTTATAATTTCAGTTACTTGGTGTTTAGAAACGAGCAAGTGTTGAAATTGGTTCAAGAAAGCACCTGAAGACAAACCGATATATCTCTAATTAACTGGTAGTAAAGCCG
The DNA here is from genome assembly GCA_905132885.1 of Moricandia moricandioides. NCBI lineage: Eukaryota > Viridiplantae > Streptophyta > Magnoliopsida > Brassicales > Brassicaceae > Moricandia > Moricandia moricandioides. The sequence continues at coordinate 161,881 of CAJHQQ010000061.1, forward strand.
TTAATGATCTGATGTAAGAAGAAGAACGAGTCTGTTTTGTAACTCCTATTTCCCAACTTAGAGTATATAGTATATTTTCCACAGTATTGCATTTACATAGATCAACTTTTAAATATTTCCTTGTTTATATGTGTGGGAATTATTGTTTTATATATAGACGTGATGGGTTAAAATGTTGAAGCCATATATATACTTCAGGTGACACATATCAAGTGCCCTTTTGCTGTTAATATATAAATAAATCACCGTACGAAGACGTGAGTTTTCTTGTGATGGTCATATTCTTGTTGAAATCCATATATGTTTTATTCATAAGCTTATAAATATCTACGTGACATGGTTTTACTGATATAGTAGTCCTATATATACCATGCAGGGCGTAGTTTTATTCTCTTGTAAAAGTTAATTTCAGCAGCAAGTAAAATCATAAAAGAAAACTTTTTAATTATTATTCTTGTTTCTGAGTGGTATATAGACTAGAGTTTAGACTATGGTCCCTCCGAAAATTAATCAATGCTATATCTTTAAAAGAAAAGAAGCAACCTGTGGACCTGCGCTACGAAAATATATATGAATTAACAGAAAATTAATAACTTAACAATTAGGAAAGAAAAAGGGTTCTTTGTAGATATATTTTCACGATAATGGCATGCATGCACAAAAAATAACACCTAACAAAGCAAATCAACATAACATGAATCACTTTTCTTTGCCGAAGTTTTTCTGAAATTTCTGGATACGTATAATAGTAAACAAATGTTCACTACTAAACATGAGGTAGTGACTGTGGTAGTGATATGTTTTTGGGGTTTTTTTTCTGCTAACGAGTTATAGACAATCAGTTCATAATTTTCGGGTCTGTTAAAGAAAACTAGAAGATATTAGAAGATGATGGTAGTTAGTACGACGTTTTTCCTGCGATCAAATACTTTAGCTTTATAAGTCATCTTTATAAAATATATAACCATATATGCATAATGCATGTTCATTACGAAGTTTGAAGAGACGGTGCTACGTTTGATTTATTTTTATTTTACTTAACTACAAACATACAGGACAGAGGGCATCATCAGTACCTTAAGCTGTTTGAAAACATTTCCCCCACCACTCCCGAATGCTAGGAGACATAGACTGGACATATAAACTTTTTGGGGTTTAATTTGACATATAGACTTTATCACTGGAAAGACATGAATAAACCATGGTTATAATTGAATCTTGTTCTTATGCTATATTTATAATCGCGTCTACTACTAAAACTATATATTACTGGTTGAATTTTATTCAGCTAATTAATAATCCATGGGCAGACCATAATCCATATGCATATATATATATATATATATAACAATCTACAACACCATGTTTCATCAATTGAATTATCTTTTTAATCAAGCTTCACTAATTTACCATTTTTGGACAAGGTTAGATGATTATACTATAATGGAGGGTATTTATGTAAATTAGTATGGAGAAGAGTAACGCTTTTGGTTAGAACATGGGATTGGGTGAGGGCATGATTATCCGAGGTTCTTAGGAGGGTTTCTTGCACTGTTCACGTCAGTGGGGTCCATGAACAGTGCAAGAACCGCTTCTAAAAACTACTAAATAAGAACCGGTTTTAGAGAGTTTCTTACACTGTTTGCAGGCCCCACTGACACGTAGCGGCCCGCGATTGGTTCGTTTTTTAATTTTTTTTTTCTTTTTTTTTAAACAGCAAAAAAGCAAAAAAAAAAAATTTAAGAACCCCCGCTAAGGGTTCTAGGGATAATGATGGCCTGAGATTATAAATGTTGATAACAAACAGTGTGTGACTAACCACATAGCAAACTCTTTTAGTGCTACAAGAAAGAATGAATCTATCTCCACCACCAGCACCTAAGAATAACGACCCAACAACCGCCGCTTCTACCGTTAAATCTTGCGGCGTAGGCGGTAGAGAAACCTGCTCGACGACGAGGCATCCAGTGTACCACGGAGTTCGCAAACGCCGATGGGGAAAGTGGGTTTCCGAGATCAGAGAGCCCCGGAAAAAATCTCGGATTTGGCTCGGATCCTTTCCGGTGCCGGAGATGGCAGCTAAAGCGTACGACGTGGCCGCGCTTTGCTTGAAAGGAAGGAAAGCTCAGCTTAATTTCCCCGACGAAATAGACGATCTACCTCGACCGTCGACATGTACGGCCAGAGATATCCAAGTTGCGGCTGCCAAAGCGGCCAACGCCGTCAAGATCACTAAAACGGGAGATGACGTGGCAAATATCGAGGACGGAGATGATTTCTGGGAAGGCATAGAGCTGCCTGAGCTTATAATGACCGGAGGTGGGTGGTCACCGGAGCTTTTCGTTTCCGGAGAAGATGACACGTGGGTGGTCGACGGTGACTCGTATCAGTATCAGTTCATGGCGTGTCTGTGAGTGTAGTTGTCGACTGTGTCGTATTTGCTATACGTGTGCGCTGTATCGTTACTGTGTTGGATAGATCGATTTAATGCAACTATATTTTTATGCATTTTTGTTTTATTTGTTTCTAGTTTTATTTTTTATGTGATTAATAAATATATACCCTATTAAGTTTGTACGATCTTGACGTATATGCATGTTATTATTCAGTTTTGGTTAGACAAAATTGCTTGCATGAGTAATGATAATACTGTTTGTAACTAAAGGAATAAAATTTTAGGTTTTTTTTTTGTGTCTGATAATATTTATTTAAAGAAATAATACAAAGTTTAATACACAGGAGCACCTCCAACGGTATGGAACTTTGTTGGGGTTCTAAACTTTTTTTTTTCTGATTTTTTTAATAAAAAAATTAAAAAAGATGAACTAATCGTGGAACGTCATGTGTCAGTGGAGTTCACAAACAATTCTTAATGGGATATTTTTAGAATTGGTTCTTAAAAAAATTGTGGATCCCACAATATTTAGAACCCCTAAAAACTCTCTAAAAACTCCCCATTAGAGGTGGTCTAAGCTAATGTATGAGCAAGAAATACTCAAAAACAATAACCCACTAAAAGGTAACTAGAATCCACATCGGGAAACTTACAAGAACACCTATCACAAAACATAAAAACCATAAATACCTAACTAAATCAAGATAAACCACCTGTAATTTTTTCATAACTCGTGGTAGCACAGCTGCTGCTCGCGGACGCCAAACCACATAACCCATCAAGGAAGATCGCTACTCGATCTTAAGATTTAGGGTTTTATTCATGGATAAACAAACGAGTTTTTTCTTTAAAAAAAAAATAGAGCTTAAACGTAGGGAAAGAAATTCGCTACCTAGCATAGTTTCCGGTGCAATTTCTGTCATTGTTCGTGTAATAGTTTTTTTATTGAAAGCATTGTTCATGCAATAGTTTTCAGACCATTATCCATGTTTAATCCTTTTTTTTATAGCAACCCATGTTTAATGATGATCGACTGATGAGAGTGCTGAAGCGTTACGATTGACAACTTATTGTTTATTTAATTCAATAATAATCACTACAGTATTTTTTAACAAAATAAGTTTCTTCTTCATCGGTATTTTACCTTCTCAACGACTGGGAAGCTGCAGAGACTTTCCCTGAGCTCGACATAATCACACGACAAGACGAGAACGCGGAGATGGTACCCGCATGGAACCAATAGCTGTCTGGGTGAGTGGAATTTTGAATTTATTAGTATAGTATGTCCTTGTATCGTCATAATACGATTTTGCACCACATATTATACTATTATTATTTCGGACATAGATTTGTTGGAATTGAATTCAACTAGCTACACTCTCGACCTATATATAGTGGTTTAGAAATCGACCGTATATATATAGCGTCCAAGAAAATCAAATATTGAGTTATGTAAAATGGGGGAAATGATGTTTAATTCTGAACCGGGTACACTACGCAATGATCAATAAACCATCTATATGCTGGAAATTCATTCAAATATTTATAATTTTATATACATCACTTATTCATCAAAAAATGTTCATCAAAGTGGGTGAATTATATGTGTTCAAAAACAAAACAAAAATGTCTGAGAAATGTTTGCAGAAAGGATCAAATATAGAACCTAATTAGTAAATTGGATCAAATATAGGCTCTATTTAATAAACTGATATCAAAATGAAGATGGTTATAGATATGAAAAATTTGGTTCTCAGATAACTTTTTTTTTGTAACAAAATAACACTCAAGAAAAAATAATCAAAATATCTTCTTTTTTTTTTTTTAATATTTTAAAATTTTAAATCTCATCTCCAAAATTTATTCCATAACTACAAACTCGAAATCTAAATTAATTAATACAAAAAATATAAGTGTATATTTACATTTTCAATAATTTTTTTTTTTTTTTTAAAAGCTATTTTATGACAATTTCTTTTTTTGAGATTATCTTCGGATATTTTTCTATGAAAAATGTTCCTAACAATCTCGAGCTTTTGATGCATTTACATGTTTGAATCTATTTTCTTTGTATAGAAGAGAGAAAGATCTAACCAAAATAAACTTCAATAGATGAAATATTTCACACATATACTACCATTTTTAACACATTAACAGTCTTAAATCACTGTAAATTAAATTTGTGTTTCACAGTGGTTTATTCGATTAAACGAGTGGGTTTACTGGATAAAATGTTAAATCTATTGCAACATGACATTTAATATCAAGCACAGGTGGACCTCGGTTGGATACGTGTCATTGGAGATCTTGTTGTTAGCCATGCGTTCTCTAGAACCCACAATGAAACACATTCTCGTGTCATCATGGAGGATAACTCATAAGTCACAGTCACACCACCCCCCATACGTGTGCCAACCTCAAACCTAACTATTGTTTCAGGCCCATATTGTGTTTTCGCCCAGTAACCAACACAAAAGCCCAAATTAATTTAACTAGGATAATTTGTTATGAATTTCGTCCGTGTCATTTTTTCCTAATTTAAAGAAGAACAGAAAAAGAAGAAATTCAAAGCTTCAAAGTTACTTACAAATAAATATCCAGACAAGTCATATCGACAACATTTATACATATATATATATATGTAATGCTTCATATCGACTTACTTATCACCGTTGATCCCGAAGATGCGTACCTTGTGCATATTGGGGAACTTGGCAACAACTAGAACCATCACGGCGAGTGTGTTGAGGAATAGCCATGGATGTCTGTAATCTGTTGTATGTGATGCTATCAAGTACCTATACATATACAAATATATCCAATTATCTATTTGTTTTTTTTTTGATTAAGAAACCAATAACAATAAAACCTATGTCATCTGAGTCTAAATGCAGTAACAAAGAGTTTCAATTGCTAAGAAAAGAAAAGAAGGACTTAGGGAGTTACAGGACAAGAGGAACAACGGTAAGGAACTTGCGGTTGCGGGTAAGTTGCTGACCGTTGTCCATCTGTTCCCACCAGGTGAGAGAATTGTAGACACCTTGGTCGTCAGCAAAAGGTGTTCCTTTCATCCAGTGAAAGGAGTGATAAGTTACCTGACACCACCACACAAGGACGACCACTCAGTCTTTAAACTGATTCACCAGCTCAAGGTTGCTATTAATAAAGAAACTGATGAATTCAAAAAAATGAGAAGGTAAACTCGCAATCGCAATTAAAAGCGTGAGCAGAAGAAAACAAAATTCAAAAGTGGTAACACAGAATCAAAAAAAGGCAGATCTCCGTATTGAAACAATAGCGATCTTACAACGAAGTGAGCGAGATTAACAACAGTCCAAGCCATTCCAGGGGAACAGCCAGAGATGGAGAGAACAACGAGCCATCCGAAGAAGAGAATCAATATATAAGTCGTCCACACTCCTGGGTACATGAACCACTCCGTGTTCCTATTCATATCCGGCGGTGGCGCCGCTTTCACATACAGATTCGCCATCTTTCCTAGATCTATTTTTTATTACCAGATCAATTCACAATATTATCTCTTTTTGAGGAAAGGAGAAGAAGACGACTGCCTTTTTCGCATCTCCATTTTTTTATTTAATTATATAATTGTTGGGATCTTTTCAAGAATGGACTCTCTCACTATTTACAAACAAAACGCCTGCGTTTTGAAGAAACAAAGCGTTTATTGCTTACACATCTGGATTCGCATTTGAGGTCCAACACAAAAGTTCCCAATACTCTTAAGCCTGAAACCCACTTTCTTTTCTAAGAGGCCTTAATTGCTTCTTTTTTTTAGCCCATTGTTTTCACTTCTTGTCCTCTTTATTTGGTCTCTCCAATTTTATCTACTACTTGATCTCTTTCGTTAAAAAACAAACAAACTAATTTAGTACTGCTCAATCAAGGTGTCTAATAATCTTCAATTTTGATGAAGTGTACAAGGAAAATAAACAGATATTTATTCATTTAAGATTTTGTCTTGGTCGATCAATCAATTATTTTTTTGTCTTATACAATCAATAAATTTAATTTCAAACAACAAGAATGGAAAGAAAAGAAAGCAATAAATTCATACATGAGGGAGGAGTGGAGTAAAAACAACAACCAAAATTTGACGGATAATAAGAGCTTTTAAGGTGGTCTCCAGACAAAATGTGGGTTTCATGTTGAATCCATCAATTGCTTTTAGCAAAATAATAAAACTACGACTCTCATTTTAATTGTGTCGGTTCATGCTCACAATCACAGCCCATTTGTATATTCATTTAATGTTATTAAAAAAGTTCATTAAAAGCATTAACAGAGCAGCATCGTTGCTGTCTTCTACAAAACAAGATCGCCTCAAACCGTATTTTTTTTTTTCGCTTTCTCTGTTTCACTGACTCTCCACTTACTCAAACAGAAAAAGAGTCAAAACTTTACTGAGTGTTTCTCTCTTCATCGAGGCCAATTCCATCAATAATGAACGAAGAGATGAGCGGAGAGATGCCGGAGTATAAACACGTAAGTAAACCAACATTGCCGGAAAAGATAGACTACGTGTTCAAGGTCGTGGTGATTGGTGATTCTGCTGTCGGAAAAACGCAGCTCCTTTCACGTTTCACACAGAACGAGTTCTGTTATGACTCAAAATCCACCATTGGCGTCGAGTTTCAGACGCGTACGATCACTCTTCAAGGCAAACTCGTTAAAGCTCAGATCTGGGATACCGCCGGTCAAGAAAGGTAATACTATCTTTATATAATAAAGCTTAATCTCACTTTAGGATTTGTATAAAATTGTTTATTATATATATATATTAGAGTATACTTTAGTTTTTCTTGGATCACGATATTTAGATATGATTTGATTTGATTCCCGATCTAGTTAAAATTTTTAAATTGTTTTTAACTATTTGTTTTTAACTAACTGCGTTTTCCGGCGATCAGATATAGAGCGGTGACGAGCGCGTATTACAGAGGCGCGTTAGGTGCTATGGTTGTTTACGACATAACCAAACGCGTCTCCTTCGACCATGTGGCACGTTGGGTTGAGGACTTACGTGTTCACGCCGACGATTCCGCCGTTATTATGCTCGTTGGAAACAAAGCCGACCTTGCCCCCGATAAACGCGCCGTCCCGACAGAAGACGCTCTCGAGTTCGCCGAGACTCAACGGCTTTTCTTCTCGGAAGTCTCGGCTCTAAGCGGCGGAAACGTCGACGACGCTTTTTTCCGTCTGCTAGAGGAGATTTTCAGCCGCGTTGTTGTGGCGAGAAAAGCTTTGGAATGTGAGAGTGTGTCTGCCGCGAAACTTGACGGTTCGAGAATTGATGTGATCTCTGGTTCGGATCTCGAGACCACGAACGAACCATCTCCGTGTTCGTGTTGATTTTTGATTTTTTTTAGTGATGGGCCCATATACCTTGATCCAACGGAACTTTTTGAATCTCATTTTACCCATATCTTTTGTTTATGGGCTTTCATATATATCGTGAATTGGTGGTACTTATTAGATACCGTCTAAAATCTATTCTCAGATATTTTTTTTGCTAACATTTGGAATATCTTTAACATTCTTGTATGTGTAAAAGAAATTATCAGTTTACACCTCGATAGACTTACTAAAAGATATTGGAATGATTCCATAGATTTAAAAGAATTTATCTTTAACATTCTTTTATGTGTAAAAGAAATATTGTATCATGCAAAGGTAGCTAAATATTTCTTGAACAAGCTCTAGTGCTTCACACCATAGCCTGCGGAAACAGATATCTTTCAATGATAAAGATAGTTGACTGTCTTGCTTAAGAAGTTATATTGTTTGGCTTTTCATTCTTAGAGAACTGAAAGTAACTAATACGACTTGAAGGCACCAACAAGTCCTTGTCTCTCTCTCGCTCTCTGCACATCATCTACTTGAGCATGCATGTATGTAATCCATAAAACTCAAATATGGCCAACAAAGAAGCATCAACACATTTTAAGAATCCACGACCAAATATGATGACTGGCATTGTAGCCATCTCTTGAAGCTCTTGTTCTGAATAATTAGTTGTGAATTTCAAACAATTAAAAGACAGAGAACACACATATTGACCAAACTTCGTAATATTTTCTGTTACAAAAAAAAAAAAACATTGTACTATTTTTACAATATTTCTCTTCCTTTCCAAGGTAACTTTAGTTTTATTTAATGACATAAAATAAATAAAAACAGTGCCATACATATTAACCAATCTTGGTTATATAATCAAAGAAAATTTGAAACCATCTCTTCTTTATCCGATTGATTGGAGATTCGTTGATGATAATTAATGGTAACGGTCACTATATCAGAGTGAGATTATATTATTAATAAGTCATATTTCAATATCACACAATTAAATAACCAAAAAAGAGGAAAAAAAGAATTCAACCGTTAGAAAAAAGTGACCGTTAGTAAAAAAAAGGACCGTTGAGAGGTGATCACGTTAAAATGTGATTTATTACAGCTCTTATATAAACAAGTTAAATTAGCCACGGGAGAAAGCAACATAGGATAATCCGGTGAATCAAGATCCTCCCGATGGAACTTATCTACTTCATCTTCTCCACCGCCGTTGATTTCAAGTAAGTAATCTCTGCTTTCGTTTTTGTCTTCTTTATAAACAAGTTGTGTGTGTGTTTTGTTGGTGAAAGCAAAAACAACCTTTCTAGAATCCTAATTATAGCTTCTTTGATAGAAAAAAAAACAGGATCATTTAGGATTTGGAAATACTGAAATATAGTAGCATATGTACCTTTGGTTGCTCTCTCAAACGTTACTTTCCAAGTTCAACATGGTTTTGGTTCTCTGTAAATTACAATTAAGAGAAGAGGAAATTAAATTGAATAAACATGTGACGTTTTTTTTTTTTGAACACAAAACATGTGACGTTATTTTACAAAAAGTGATCAATCTCTCCATAAACACTCGTAAGTCTTACTTTTGAAAGGTAGATGAAATATATATTAAACTATGTAAATTTGTGACATGTACATAATAGAAGAAAACTTTAATTGAATAGCCATATGATAGTTATGTTCCATTCTTTCATAAAAGTTGATCAATCTCTCTTTAAACTCGCTTCAGTCGGGACCTTACTTTTTTAAAATAGATGAAATATATATTATACTATGTCCACGCGCCAAATGTCAGTTCAACTTTAGTCATTGAACTCATGATTTTTAAAATTACATTCTATTTTCCATTATTAATAGTTCATGCATAAAATAATTTTAATTTTTTGATGTACTTATAGTTTGAATATATATATAACTAGTTAAAAAAATACAAATTTTGATATTTCAAAGATCATTCAAAAAACTCATCACTATTATAATGATATAAAATGGTTAATTTATACACTCCTGGACTTTTACATGGATTCAACCTAGCTATGTCTGAATCTGATCTCTTTGGAGGGCGAAATACGTAATATAAGATTGATCTACTTTGACTGCGTTTTGCTGATATAGGTTTGTTGTAGATGTACTATATGTTATAACTTATAAGAAACTAGTTTCAAAAAAACAAAAACATATAAGAAACTAGTATTACATATCTAGAGGAAACTATAGATGGAAAACACCATAAAATTAAAAGGATCTCTGTGGTGGTTAGAGAGTTTTGTTTTACGACTTTATGTTCTTTTAAATGTATTTCATGGAGTTGATTATAGGATCATATATAATATGTCATATGATCATGCGTTCACTCACGCCGATAGATGTTAATGGAGAATGATGTATATAATTATAGTGAAATTGTTGGAATTTACAATAAGATCACTGAGCAGATATTTTCATAATATTTCTACATGACATCAAGTATGAGTGTCACTTAGAGTCTCGAATATAATCTAAACCCAATATAAGATATGATTCTTTCTCTTTTTGCATGCGACCGAATAATTTGAAATGCTCCAATCACAAACTCGCTTTCTCCCCCATGACCTAAAAATTGCTTTATCATATATATACATATCGCACATTAATATAGCATATATAAATGCACATATGATTAATCCGCCACCAAAGTGCTTTGTGACCACTTATTTGCTTAATTATATGCTGATACCTCTGTATTATGGGTAAAGTTGCTAATAGATTTAACAATATTTATAAGGAAGAGAAAGATTCTCATGAAAAATGTAAATTTCTAATTCAAATTATGACTGTACGTATTAAGTACTAACTGAATCATATACTAGCAAACTTTTAAGTTTACATACATGGAGTACAACATTAGCTAATTAAGGCCGGCTTTGAGCAGAAAGTTTTTTTTTTCATAATTCTTGTCAAATCATTCATCATCATATAACATATATTCAATTACATGTGATGATCAGTTATATGTAACATATGTGAAACATGATGAATAATTTTACGAGCACCAACAAATCTACAATGTTGTTCTCTTTGAAACATTTGAATAGGTAAACGGTTTTGCATGTACAATATTTTTAATGTACATATTTTCTTCATATTGTACACGCTTCTTCTTGCATCACTTTGAAACTTCTAAAATTACATCATATAATCTACAAAAAACAATATTTTCTCTGATAATCCAATCCCAAAATAGTGTAGAGGCCTTCAAATTTTAATTACTATGCCACGATGCTTCCACGATCAGAAAAGTTGGTAGCATAGTTTTTTAAAACAATTGATTTAAAATATTGTTGAATTAGAAAAGGATATTTAAGCTAGTTTTTATATAACATAAAAGGAGACAACTAAAAGAAAAGGCAGTTGACTTGAAAAGAAAAAGTCAATTGGAGAGCAATTTGCAGGAGAAAATTCGTACCTTCGCCACTTGGAAGGAGACTCACTGGGAAAATGGCATCTTTGAAAATAATAGTGGTAATTACGTATACATTTTTATTATATATTGTCTTGTAAAGCATATATTGTTTTGTTAGTTAATCACTACGTTTAGATATGCAAAGTACTTTATTAAGATGCATATATACTCACTTTTATTACACATTACCATATATATACTTTATAAAATATGATATTGTATATGCAAATTGTATATTGTATGTTTTTCCTTAGAAAACTGATGATAATGAATAGAATACTAATCAATGCAATAAATAGTTACAAATTTTTGCAAAAATAATATTTGACAATTATTTTCAAACTAAGCAAAGGGGACAGGTGTAGGTATAATCTTCAATATGTGTTTAGAATAAAAACCTATCAAGGATTTAGTTATTTGAGTGTACCAAACATAACATGACATAAGCATAAAGATGACACCCGCGCATATTAGCTTAGTAGCATATACCCGTTTGAGCACCAACAAGTAACTTTGAAACAATAAATATTTAAATGTATATGAAAAATCTTTCTAATGATAAATATTTTTAATATGAAACTAGTCTCTGATCTGTCATTGGCTAAGAGCTTCACATTTAGCAGGTACGTCTATTTAAGGCTCCACAAAGACCCAAACTTAAATCACAACCCACAAACGAACAAATACCACAAGCAAGAAAGAACCCTTTATTCGTAATGTTTTCTATGAATATGAGAACCGAGATAGAAAATTTGTGGGTCTTTGCTCTTGCATCAAAATTCAATATTTTCATGCAAGAACATTTTGTCTCTCTTCTTGTCGCCATAGCCAGCACTTGGTTTACCTTAACCATCATATTTTGGTCTACACCTGGTGGGCCGGCTTGGGGTAGATACTTTTTCACTCGCCGGTTTACTTCTGGCTTTAACAAAAAACCCAAGAATCTCATTCCCGGTCCGAGAGGGTTTCCACTCGTGGGAAGCATGAGCCTAAGGTCAAGCCGCGTTGCTCATCAGCGCATAGCGGCAGTGGCTGCGATGAGAAACGCCAAGCGGCTAATGGCGTTTAGCCTCGGTGATACTAAGGTGGTGGTGACGTGTCATCCTGACGTGGCAAAGGAAATATTGAACAGTTCCGTGTTTGCAGACCGACCTGTTGACGAAACCGCTTATGGTTTGATGTTTAACCGAGCCATGGGATTTGCTCCAAATGGTGCTTACTGGCGTACGCTACGTCGGCTAGGTTCGAACCATCTTTTTAACCCAACGCAAATCAAACGATCGGAAGAGCAGAGACGAGTGATCGCGAATCAGATGGTGAATGTATTTGCACGTAACGCTGAAACCGCGTTTGGAGTACGTGATTTGCTCAAAACGGCGTCGTTGTCTAACATGATGGGTTTAGTTTTTGGGAAACAATATGAACTGGAGTCTAATAACAACGTTGAGTCGGAATGCTTGAAGGGTTTGGTTGAAGAAGGGTACGATCTTCTCGGTACACTGAACTGGACCGACCATCTTCCTTGGTTAGCCGGCTTAGATTTCCAACAAGTCCGGTTCAGATGCTCTCAGCTTCTACCGAAAGTAAACCAGTTATTGAGCCGAATTATTCATGAACACCGTGCCGCTACGTGCAATTTTCTGGACGTGTTACATTCACTTCATGGTTCCGAAAAATTATCAGAATCCGATATGGTTGCTGTTCTTTGGGTACGTACATATTATTTAATTTAATTCTTGTAATATGTAGAATATCAACATTAATATTTCCAATCTTCTGTCCCGCTAGGAAATGATATTTAGGGGGACAGACACAGTGGCTGTTTTGATCGAGTGGGTGCTAGCGAGGATTGTGATCCATCCTAAAGTTCAGTCGACGGTCCACGATGAGCTTGACCGAGTGGTTGGCAGATCCAAAGCCGTTGATGAGTCTGACCTTCCATCTCTCACCTATCTAACTGCTATGATCAAAGAAGTGTTCAGGCTGCATCCACCGGGTCCACTTCTCTCTTGGGCACGTCTCTCAATAACAGACACCACCGTAGACGGGTATCTCGTGCCGGCTGGGACCACCGCGATGGTCAACATGTGGGCTATAGCACGTGACCCGCACGTGTGGGAGAATCCTATGGAGTTTAAGCCCGAGAGGTTTGTGGCTAAAGAGGGTGAAGCTGAGTTCTCTGTTCTCGGGTCGGATCTGAGGTTGGCACCGTTTGGATCGGGTAAGAGAGTTTGCCCGGGAAAGAATTTGGGACTTGCAACAGTTTCATTTTGGGTTGCAACGCTCTTGCATGAGTTTGAGTGGCTTCCTAGTGTCAACGCTAACCCTCCAAACTTGTCAGAGGTTTTGAGGCTGTCGTGCGAGATGGCTAGTCCTCTCGTCGTTAACGTACGCCCGAGGCGTAAGATAGCATAAGCTTCGGTTTGGTCAATTCAGAAATTATTGGCAAATAAAAAAATCACCTATATTAAAAATGATATGTATGCAAAATGCAGAGTCCAAAGAGCGAAGTATATTCGCCCATCTTTTATTGACTAAGAGAATACATTAATGTATTTGTATTATATGAAATAATTTATTGCGTATATACGGTTTGATGAATATGTTAAAGCATGATTAATGGGAGACCTATTTGAGATTTTCAGCTAAAAGATGTTTTTATATTTTTTATTTAAAAGACGTATTTTAGTTTTTTTAAGTTAAAAAAAAAATATATATATATACAATATTACATTAAAAACTTCACTCCAAAAAACTCCATTAATCATAGTCTTATGCTGTTAATTTTATTAACTGACACATAAGATCTAAAGACGAAATTTAATAATATCTACACTAAAAAAGTTTTGAACAAAATCTTTTATCAAAAATATTAATATTATAATAAAAAATTTATAATAAGAATTTCTCAGAATAATATTTTTGTATGAATTTTTTTAGTTTCAAAAAATTCTTTTATTATAATATTATTATTTTTTGTATCAGCTATAATATTCTTATTTTTTTGTGAAGGACTCTCTTAAAATAACTTTTACTGTGGATGTTGTAAAATGGTTTCAGTTTTACGTGGGCCATTTGGTTATTTGAACTTAATATCATATGTTTATTTCGTGATGAAATAGTGAGAAACCCTTGTAAAATTTTGTTGGCATGAGTCGCATGTTTCGGCGAACCTTCGATATGCAATGCTAAATCTTTTTTTTTGTGTGTGCCAAATTGTAATGCTAAATATAGAGAACATAAATTTTCTACATTAACTAGTGGTAGCTATTTTGATTTAATTTTACTAACCTCTCTTAGATATAAGAATTCGAAGATATTGCTAATATATAAGTAAAGTCTACTTATCTTCAAATAAATTTAACGATCATCACTATACTTCGCGTGTTGAACGATAAACTGAATTATTTTCTCCGGCTTTAATTATATCCTACTCCTAATTGTATAATATAATATGCTTAATTTGCTACGAAATTTCTAACAAGAGCTTGGCCAGTCAATAGACAACGATTTTACTAATGAAACGAAGCATTTCGTCGAAACTGTGTTGTGGCTTTATAAATATATGTATAATAGGTGTCGTCGTCGAGTGTTCGACTCAGCTAGTGTTTCTGGTTGTTCCATTTAATGTGATCTCATCAACGCTTGTGTAATGGACTTATTATTTCTCAACTTCTAGCATTTTTATTTAGTTGTTGACCAATGCATTAGTCCTCTTATATCAGTTTCTTTATTTAACATTCGGCAAATACATATCTGAGTTCCACCTTATTGGTTATCACAACAACAAAATTACATATCTGACTGCTTACAAACTGTTAAGGTGATCAAAGAAGATAAAGATTGGCCGATTTGATTATATCCGAGATAACTGATTTCTTTTATTTTATGTTTTACTTTCAATGACTTGTTCTATTTCTTTAAATAAATATTCTAAAATAACTTTTTAAAAAAAATTGTCATAAAAATAATATTAAAAAGACTAAAATAGACTTTATTAAAAAACATAAATATATATTTATATTTATTGGGTTAAATAATCTAAACTAAAAGTTTAAAATTATAGGGTGAAATATTAGAGTTGAAGTTTAAAATTGAAAATAAATATTAAAAATTAAAATAAAAGAAAATATTTTGATCATTTCATTCTTTTAAAGATATTTTATGACAATAACTTTAAAATGACTATTTAAAAGTTTTGTCTAGTTCTTTATGTGCTCAGCTCCTTGCTAAAAAGAATTGTACCTCAGAAATTCCTTTTTTCCATATAAACTTTATGAGTATGAACTAAGTCATGACTCATGAGTCTTGCTTGCTTGAATTAACGTAATATATAATATATGGAATTATTGCCACTAAAAAACTTGATACTGAGTAATTGACATTTTAAGCCGATAATCATGAACAATGCAGTTAGTAAATATCATTTATATGCTATTTGCGAAAAAGAACTTTTGTATAGTATTTTTACAAAAAAATACTTTTGTGTAGTATGACAAATTACACGGAAATACAAACTATCGTGTAAAACAAATGTTGGTCAAACCGGTTCAGTCAAATTTATAAGAAGCATGGAAAAGTCATATCAGAATACAATTTCCCGTGATGTGAATATACATGGCGAGTCTGTATGCTATATACGTTTTCGATAATGGACTATATTATTGTTTTTCTTTTTCTATTTTTTCTCTTATATACTCATATATCAAACAAAGAAGAACAAAAACGTAAATGTAATTTGTTGTTTAATATAAGCAGTATCAGTATGATGTCCTTAATTTGTAATAACACTATATAAATTTTCTATTACGTAAATTTCTAAGCCTTTGACGGTCGTTAGTTCTTAGATGAAGAACCAATTTGATGAAAGAAAATAGACACAAAATGTCAGTTTAACGAACAAAATAAAATATAGCAGCAAAAATGCACAGTCGATAACAGGGGTTTAATCCTTATTTTTTTAAAAGCGAACTTTCTTCTGGTCGGTCTGATGAACTAGTGCATGCATTGAATAAATGACATATAATTGATATTATTGAACATGTCAAAAAATAATATTCTTGAACATTCAAAATATATTAATACAATTAATATCTAAATTACAGAAATAGATGCCATTATAGAGTTATATAGATGGTGAAAAGCTACAAGACAAACATGCCTCAAAACTTGACACTGCCCTTTATATTTATTACTTTCCTAATTACAATGCTACATATATGAAGTAGGAGCCACTAGCCAGGCCTGTATTTTCTATTGAAATAAATTTTAAAGGTAATATCTCAGAAATGATATATAACTTAACAATAAACTATTGGGAAAAAAAAATCTGAACCAATATATTTTGATTGGTTGAAGTATTCTGATTATTTTTCATTATCATAACCAATAAATTTTTGGTAATAAATGTATGGTTTCTTGAGATAGAAAACGGTAAAACGTGTTGTTAATTAGGTGACCAATTGATACATGAATTAAGCGATTTTGATCGAACACTTTGAAATGTACTAACTAATATGGACTGTAACTTGGAATATCAATGACGCAGTCACGCAAATGAAAAGAGAGTAACGAAAGATGAACGTCCAAATTAATCCTGAGCAACTGAACAAGCAAAGCATCGTCTTCCGTTGTCTTTAGTCACTATATTGTACGCTTTATTGTTATATAATTAATTTAATTCTCTGTTAACGGATGACTTAAAGCCTAAATATGCAACTACTAATGTTTAGTACATGAATTTATGGGGTATAGAGCATTAATAAACTAATCAAATTGGAGAATATAATAATCTTAATGGCGAAAAGAATACCCACGCCATGTAGAAACAACAATATGGCTTCTGCTGTAAACGACTCCCCGGAAACTTCCAAATAGCTTGAACCTAATTCTACTTATTGTATTACATACAAAACATAATTAATTAAAAAGTAAAAATAATACTAGTTTTAGATTCGCTTCCCGTAAAATAAAGGTTTAACAGTCATCAATTCAAAAGCCTTGACTGAACGACGACATTATGTAGATTAATTCATACATCCTATTAAGTTTGAATTTATTAAAAGTAGGGATAGTTTCATTATAAAACTGTAGACATAGAGATTAACACCGAGTCCAATGTATTTTTTTTTGGATCGGAAGTACTATAACATGTTTTGAGCTTGCTTGCAGCTGTTATATTTGCCGACAGAGATGACCAGATCAACCTCGTGAGAGAATTCAGACAACAGATAAATATTGTTCATTTTTAACTCAAAACCGTTGTATCCAAAACCTCTTAAAACATGAGAAAGTACATGGATATGGAAAATGTGGAATATTTATATCATCATTTTGTATACTAAAAGGAAAAAAAACATTTTGTATACTGTGAAAAATCAAATGTTGCATACAACTATCAAAAATTCAATGTTTACAATTAATGAAGTTGGTAGGATACCTAAAAAGTGATGCGAAATTAAATTGTAAATATTTTGTTTCCTAACAGGTCATCCTCAGTTTACCCAACTACTCTTCTGACTAACTTCACTTGCCTTCTTTACTTCGCATTTCAATAATAGACAATCGCCTATACATATGCACGTACATATACAATCATATATTTTGCAATCTTAACTAATTACGTATATAACATTTAGAGAAATTAGATTTGAAGTTCAAAATTTTAGAATTTAAATAGCTACATAATAACGGGTACCATTTACCATATGTGACTTTGAATTCAAAATAAAACGTTTTTTAGAAAAATGATATACACTTTCAATTTTTTTTCAAAAAAAAACTTCTCGAATCTAAGGAAAAAAAAAGGATAATTGACAAAAGAAGTATGGATTAAATGTCTAGAACTCTTTAAACATAAGAAAAAATAGAGAACTCTTAATGAGAGAAAACACTGTAAATTCATACAAAGTAAAAAAAGACAACTTAGGACTTTAAAAGTTCATTCATGTGTTTTTTCAGGAAAAAATAACTACTCACTCTGTTTATAATATAAGTAATTTTAGTGATATTTTTTGTTTTAAAATATAAGTGATTCTCATATTTCTAAGTAACTTTTATAATCTGACTAATAAAATTATGTATATTTATTTATGACTGATTCATTATCTCTAATCTATATATATTAAATGACATTTAAAAAAAAATCTAATCTTTGTGATTTTAGCTAAAACTACGTATATTACAAAGCAGAGGAAGTATAATTTTGCAAGTAAATCATCAAAAATAATTATAATCTCGAAAATGTTATGCTAGCTAATACTAACCATAATCGTTATACTGAGTAAAGGTTAATGAAAATATCCTCTCTCTTTTTTGCATCAATGTAATTATCCGTTGCCAAGTAAAACGTCTGACGTTTATTCAAAAACATATGCATTAACTGCTCTGATATTAAAATATTTCCTTTTTAAAAGCTAGCTAGGGTTTAGGAATGACGAGTTGTGTCTTATTAAAAGCCCTTCTTCCCCTCCACCACTCATCATTCCCTCATCATAACACCATCATCACCATTCACCCACCTCTTCTCTCCTCTCTCTCTCTCTCTCTCTCTCTAGAACAACAAGTGAGAATCTGCTAAAATGTTATCATGAGAATGAAGCTATTTCAGTTGAGGGGAATGTTGTCTGGATCGAGGATATTATAGATACGTAGATATGTTAAAACAAGTGATTGATCATACAGTGTATATAGAGTATTCTCGGACCAGGCTTCATCCCCCCTAACATGTTATTGCCTCTGATCGCCAGATTTTATCAACTCTTCGCTTAGCTCAATAATGTTTTTGAGTCTGTCATGCATCGTTTCTTAAGAGTAGATTCACATATTTCGAATCCCTTTCGTTCTTCATTTTAATCTTCAGTTTGGTTCGTATCTTTATATCATTCTACATGTGTTTTGAAAGTGAAGTATATTTCTTAAGATATTACATGAATATCTTATGTTAAGGATAGAAGAACATACGCTTGAAGATCTAATTTAGACCGATGTTTTTTTGTTTTTGTAATTTCCTTAGTTGATATATAGATATATATATATATATATATTTCTTTTTTTTAGCATTGTATCCGGCTGCTCTTTTGTCAGGGTTGAGCTAGCAGCCTTCTTTGGTAGTATTTTTCATCCAACATTCTTCCATAAGAGGCCAGAAGCCAAGTGACCACATGCGCAACGACTTTGTTCGGAGCTGAATTGAACACACCACATATTCCAGAATATTTTTCCCTGTGAATATATGAGAAATAAAAGAAATAAAAAGCATAGAACAGCCTTTTATGTCAAAAAGAAATACAAAAAAAAATATAAAGCGAAAATACAAAATAGTTTTGAAAGAACTTTTGGTTGTTATTGATGTTAATTCTTACAAATTCTAACTCTCAGATCGATGTTTTCCAACTTTATTGGTCGATATTTGGATAAATTCAAGCTCATAACAAATCCAAGATGGTATTGAAGGCAAACGGGCTTTAAAAATGTAAGAATGTATATATAAATGGGCTGAAAAAAAATCTTTTGGATGTCCTCTAGGCTATATGTACATGTGCTGTTGTGTTTTTTATTATTTTTGGTATGTGTATATGTGAAGAAACAAAATAATTCAAGATGTGGACATTTTTTTCTAAAACACCACTCTGAAAAAAAAGAAGTTTTAAATAAGAAAGTGAATTACCTTTTACAGTTTACCAGCATAGGTTCACAATATAAACTATACAAAACTCCAAACTGTTTTCTTGAATTGAGAATCATCAATTTTCTTATCATATACATCGCATTTTAAATTCTGCCATATTTATTCTATATAAAAAAGAATCAAATCACATTAACCGAGTCGATAACCCAATGTTGACCATCAGTTTTGACTTTTAAATGGTTAATCTCTGCGAACAAATTCACAGCTCTCCTCACTCCTCTGTTATCGGCTGCCGTGAAATAATCGTGACCGAACAAAACTCCACCGGGTCGAAGTATCCGAACCGCCCGGTTAATATCTGCCCAAGCAGAATTGAAATCGTGACCAGCGTCTATCTCAACCAGATCGGCCGTCACACCCCACTCACACAGCTTCGCCAAAGCCGAACCAGTAGAGAACGGAACCGGTAAAATCGAACCGGTTAAATCGGAGCTAACCACGTTTTGCATAAACTGGTACAAAAGCAAGACGTCGCCGTTAACCAACGCCATGTCTTTAAACTTGTCTCGAAAACCGGGCCAGCCACGGAAATCATCTACGCATAGAATCTGAGTCTCCTCGAGTCCATGGCGGCGCGTGAGATTGGCCATGTGAATCGCCGAAGCACCGAGAAAACTTCCAACTTCGACGATTGTCCGAGGTTTGACCTGGCGGATTAGATTCTCGAAGACCGCTCCGTACGATCCCCAGCCTTTGATACGCTTTGACCGGAGATATTTCCCGGCGTGCGGTGGTGGGAAATCGATGTACGGAGAAGTTCCGTTGAAAATCTTGTCGATAACTGTTTGACGGATAGAATCCGGCGGGACAAGGTCGCCGCAGCGAGTGGTTACTCGGAAGTTGTCAACTAGGCAACCGCGAGCGTGTGTGGCCTTGACGGTCTTCAACACAGTTGTTGATGGTGGTGGCACGGACAAGGACACGTGCAAGGGTTGATGGTTATAGTAAGCGGTCAAGTAACCAAAGAGGTAAGTTAGTAGTAGTATGAAGATAACGAATGCTGTTTTGGTTTTCAAGAACTGTAGGACATCGTGTCTGTAAGGAAAACGCCTATCCTCCTTCATGACCAATGTCTTGGAAAAGAATGAAATACAAATGAAGATTGTAAATAGAAGATTTGAAAGTCAACGATTAGCAGCTGAGAATTCTAATACTAATCAATAATTGAATAACACATGATTTTATCTGGATTCTGGATTATTGAAATCTACTAAAGTCTGTGAAACCAACACGCCAACTAATAAGTTTGGGATATAATTTATATTATGACTTTACGTGGTTAGAACGTTACGCATGATGCAGCCATTTTACAATCAAAATATTCAGCTTTATCCTTATAAATTATAGGTCTGTTCCTTATTTGTTAAACCAGTTTGGTCACCGTTAGATCTTAAAATTACGATCGGACGTCTGAAAACGTTAATGGATCAATAAGACAAACATCACGGGCCGCAAATATACAAGCAGATGTGCCCATTCTGGTCTTTGGACACGCAAGCGAGAACGATTCTTCTCGAAACTACTATGCCCATTTTCGTAATTTCACAAAAGCTTGTCCGTTTTCAATAAAAGTTTCTAAAGATGAGAGGATAAGAGTTGAAAGATTGATCATTCTCCACCGTTGAGCTCTCGAACACCAACTAGTCAACTGGTTAAGCTTCACTGTCCCTCTCTCTGAATCGGCAAAAGGTATCTCTCTGATTGGTTTTGTAAGTTACTTCTTCAGACAGATCTCTGGAACTTGGTTGCGCTTTCATTTGTTGTATGATAAGTAAAGCTTTGGATCCCCAGGAATCAATGGATATTCTCTGACGATCTTACTATCTTAGTCTTTGTTCACTGAGAGAGATTAGTTTACCTCTTCTTCCATGGTGTTTCTGTTACTACAGAACTTGTTGACTGTTAAATGGTTGTGAGTATCGTTTTCAGGTTAGAAGAAAATGGCAACATCAACAGGAGGCAAAGCCAAGTACATAATCGGTGCTCTCATCGGCTCTTTCGGAATCTCATACCTCTTCGACAAACTTATCTCTGATAATAAAATCTTTGGAGGCAAGTTTTGTTCTTATTTAGACTCTCATCATAACTTGGTTACCATCTTAATGGTACTTGTGGTGATTCAACTCAGGGAGTACTCCAGGAACCGTCTCTAACAAGGAATGGTGGAAGGCGACAGATGAGAAGTTCCAAGCTTGGCCAAGAACCGCTGGTCCTCCCGTCGTCATGAACCCCATTAGCCGTCAGAATTTCATCGTCAAGTCTCGTCCAGAATAAGGGAGAAAAAAGAAGATCAATGCTTTTGGTTGTAAGCGTGAGATGAACGAGAGTAATGATGATGTTTCTAAACCATGATGATCTTGTACTAAATAACATTACAACGACCTTTGTGGAACACTATTCCCCAGTCTATCTTCGGTTAAATAAAAACTCTTAAGAAAAATTGACGCCGAGAAGTCCTTATGATACTCGGAAGAAAGCATAAATCCTAAAAGTTATAAACAAAACAAAGCTTCTCTTGGATCCTTTCATTTGCCATCATCTTTTCCTTGTCCATCTTGCTTGCCTACTCTAAGCCCCACTGTCAGTTAAAAAAAGAAAAGGAACATGAACAAAATCACAGGAGGCTAACAAAGTGAATGTTCGCTTCTACTTCTACCTTCAAGGATGAGTTACAACTGCTTAGAAGAATAAACGATTGAGCATTGCCATAACAGAAAGAGTTACCGTTTGCACCGCTTCCTCCGAGAGCGGTTTCTGGCTGTTGCATCTGTTGCTGCATCCCGTTGTTGTTGATACCCATGGGTCTAATCCCCATGTGTCCTTGCATAGCTTGTTGATGCAACTGCAGTTGCTGTTGCTGTTGCGGATCATGAAGCTGGTGTGGGCTACCAAATTGCAAAGGACCTCTTGGAGGGAAAATACCGGCGGGAGAAGCTTGTTGAGCCATCCCTGAAGCTTGTGGGTGTTGCATAAAGTAGCTCGGCGGTTGCATCGAAGGATGTTGCGCCGTCATCTAACAGAAACACACAAAACAGTAAAAAAAATCCAATATATATGTTAATGATCCCAGACGACTTTTAGCATCATGACAAACAACCTGGGAAGCCATAGCTGGTGCTGATGCAGCTCCTGGTGTAGGTGTAGGTGGAGGAGGTTGAGCATCAGCAATAGCAGCAAGGTACATTAAGTTCTTCTGGAGAAGAGCTTGGTACCTGAAAGTATAACAGAGCAAAACCATTCCGTTAATATTCAAGAGATGGGAGGGAGACGGATATACAAAGGAGAGACAGACAGACACTTACTGTGCACATTCTGCAAGTTTGCCAAGATTCTGGTTCTCCATGATCGCCATTATCAGCTTTTTGTTCTCATCAAGGTACTGAATTTAAGCGGATGAAAGAAATATTGAAGGAGATGAAGTACAAAACAAGAACAAAAACCCACACAGCCAGTGTCCAAAACATGACTATTAGGTTCAATTAACAAAATCAAAGCTAGAACAGTTCAACGTCATCATCATAGAAGCAGAGTAAAAATACACTTTCACTCTTGAGGTTCCTATCTGAGTAAAAAAAAATAACGAAGCAAGTCCCAAAGCTACACAAATTGCAACCAAAATAACAGTTAGCTACACTCAAATCACAAGAACCCATACAAATAACTCAGTAAGAGAGGAAACAGATAGAGAGAGTGAAGAAAGAAGAGACCTTTTGGATCTGTTCAGTGGTGATGTTAGTTGGCGGAATCGAAGGAACCATTGTCGGAGACTGCTGCATCCTCTTTACTAGCCGAACAAACCAAAAACCCTACCTTTCTTCCAGACTCTACCAAACACAGAGCCGAGAAAGATTAATATAAGATTACCCCCACGCGCAAACAAAATGATTCCAGAGGATTCCTCCGACTTATATAAGATTATCCCTTCACTTGGATTCCTCCGATTTTATGACCAATAAACTGTGTCTTATTTCCTTTTATATACAAGTATAATGATAACGAAGAGAAGTGTACTTCTGAATTCGACTTATTTGGGCCTTATAGTCTAACTTAATACAATATTAGAAGGCCCATGAGTCATCGAACAAGTTACATTACGATGCTTCTGGCCTACTGGGAAGGTCAAGCCCAATAATCTCCGCTGGTCCAGTTTGAATTTTGCCATAATCTTTTTTATACGAGAGATGACTTATTTTCTCATACAAAAGAGTGTCCGTACCAATCGAATAATTCACAGGCAAATATTAGAATGTCGAATAATTGCACAGGAAAACTTTACAAACAAAAAAGTAAATAAAACTAAATTTGGATTGAACAAGTTCAATTTGATAACCACAAATGTAATTGCTTTCATGTGATGGCGACGTGAATATTATTGTACCCGACTTTGTGAAAATAAAAAAAAAAATCATAACAGAATCAATTATTGAATGAGTGTTCGAGTCTGCATTATTTCCTTTTTATTTATTCGTGAAATGTTTTAAAAAAAAAAAGATATTGTTATCATTATTAGTTTTGCCATAACTCATTTAACTCACTGTCTGCCACAGTTTTCTGCGTTTTTGGCTGTATTCTATTATCAGGAAAAAAAAGAAAATCAAACGAATATATAAGAGAAAGTAAATAAAAGAAAGAAGAGTATTTGGTGTATAAGAAGAGAAGATATTAAAACATTATCACATTCTGTGTCATCTGAGTTTATCAGGAAGGATTTATGTGGGGTTCACAGTTACCTTTACTCACATGGAAAGATCTACTCTTTCAGTATCTCTCATCTTTTTAACATAACTTTTCGGTAGAAATCAAATCTATAACAGTTACACAAATGAATGCAAATCAACAACAAGTTAAAAATTTATTACTAATTTTGATTTTAACATAAACTGAAGAAGATCATTCATCTACCTTTAGCTGTCACTTTTGTTAGGGATACCTTCCAACTTCAGACTATTGAAAATTTTGTATTCTGGGGATATATATTCGTCTCATAATAGAAGACCAACAAATACTTTGCTTGAAATAAAACCATGTCCACAAATATTTTACAAAATCCCAACTTCCATATAACCCAAATTCTAAACCTCAAAACTAGATCGGATTGATACAAATTACCACACACACACCAAAAAAAAAAAGTAATGTAAACGTACGTACAATATCCAAACACGGGAAGGACGCGGAACAGAAACTAATGTCAAGTGCATGTGGGACCCAGATTATGCGCGTGAATCCCAATCTCCCTATTACATCTCTCGCTCGTCCGCTTTTATATTCCAACCATCCACTAGAGAGAGAGAGAGAGAATCATAACAGTTGAGTCTTTTAATTTTTTGTTATTGTGATCTTTCTTAACATCGGCGGCGGTGATCTTCGTTTAGGAAGCAACAAAAATGAGCGGGAGTAGGAAGAGGACGACGCCCGCGAGCAGGACTCGGGTGGGGAACTACGAGATGGGACGAACTCTAGGCGAAGGTAGCTTCGCTAAGGTCAAATACGCTAGGAACACCGTCACTGGAGATCTAGCCGCTATCAAAATCCTCGACCGAGATAAGGTTTTCCGCCACAAAATGGTCGAACAGGTTCGTACGTTAATGTCTTATAATACAGTTACGGTTTTTGCTTAAATAATCTTTACTTCATATTCCAATAGTTAAGTTCGTGACTAGGGACCCCCACATGTCCGAGGAACGTGTTATTATTATAGGTGATTTACGTTAATCATTAGTCAAAAAAATAATTAAAGAACATTCCAGATAAACGTGGATTTATTTTTTACGAATGTTCTGCTTTTACGGATATGAAGATCTTGGAATCTGTCATAGTACACCTTGATCACGACAATGATGGCATGTAATATGGTTTTGAGTTAGAGTAGCTTCCTTTATTTGAAAGTGGTTCTTAGATCTGAGGAAATTTTTAGTGTTATTAGCAAGATCTTGTTCAATAATATAATGAGCATGCTTCGTGTGTGCAGCTCAAAAGAGAGATATCGACAATGAAACTGATTAAACATCCAAATGTCGTTGAAATCATCGAGGTAAGAAACTGATGGATTTTTAATCTTACCAAACATCTTTGTGCGTGTGCTAATAAGTCTTGTCTTTGTGTGTATAAAACTCTCTTTATGTGATGTTTGGTGTGGGCAGGTTATGGCGAGCAAAACAAAGATCTATATCGTTCTTGAACTTGTCAATGG
This sequence comes from Moricandia moricandioides, assembly GCA_905132885.1. Taxonomy (NCBI): domain Eukaryota; kingdom Viridiplantae; phylum Streptophyta; class Magnoliopsida; order Brassicales; family Brassicaceae; genus Moricandia; species Moricandia moricandioides. The sequence goes on from CAJHQQ010000061.1 coordinate 187,966, forward strand.
TGGTGAACTCTTTGATAAAATCGTAAGCAGCTATTCCATTCTGTTTTACTACTTTTTATCTTTCACCATGTTTGATCAAATCTAATGGTATCAATTGAGAGTTTATTTGATCATGTTCTCTGTTTTTTTACTTACTTCATCATTATTGGATATGAATCATACAAATAGGCTCAACAAGGGAGACTTAAAGAGGATGAAGCTAGGAGATATTTTCAGCAGCTCATCAATGCCGTTGATTACTGCCACAGTCGAGGGGTCTACCACAGAGATCTCAAGGTCTTTTTCTTCAAACTGTGCACTTCTTTTGGTATGATGATATTCATCATGTTCAAGCTTCCCAACCTATATATATGTTTGCTTGACTTGTTTGCAGCCTGAAAATCTTATCCTCGATGCAAATGGGGTTTTAAAAGTTTCTGATTTTGGGTTAAGCGCTTTCTCACTGCAAGTTCGGGTAAGTCATTTGATTTATCATTTTGGATATGAAAAACATATTAAAAAGAAATATTGATTGTTGTAAGCACTACGCACCATTCGTTTTGAATGCAGGAAGATGGTTTGCTTCACACGGCTTGTGGAACGCCCAACTATGTTGCTCCTGAGGTACATACTAAAAGATTCAGCACACTAAAATGACATGTGCATTATGAAGTGTTCCAACTTCGAAGAATTCTAATAATCGACCAAAATAAGATGTTAAAGATTTTAAGAACTGCTATTTAGTTTTAGAAAAAAAGAAGTAGCAGAGATGAGATAAAGCAGAATATCTAAATAAGATTTCAAGGATGAGATAAATGATCTTTTGATGCTCATCATCTTTTTGGGGGACAGGTTTTGTCGGACAAAGGGTATGACGGTGCAGCAGCAGATGTTTGGTCCTGTGGTGTTATTCTATTTGTTCTCATGGCTGGTTACTTGCCTTTTGATGAGCCAAATCTCATGACATTATATAAACGTGTACGTGTTACATATATTCTCTTCCTCTCTTCGTTTACTATTTTTCTAAGCACTTTTCTAATATCATTTTTGGTTTTCAACTTCAGATATGCAAGGCTGAATTCAACTGCCCGCCATGGTTTTCGGCAGGTGCCAAGAGAGTCATTAAGCGTATTCTTGATCCCAGCCCTATCACCGTAAGTGACTAAAACCCTTTTTATTGGATGTGATTTGTGAACATGAGATGCTGACCAAGTGGTCTGAAACTGTTCAACAAACTCTATTTTCCTTAATTGCAGAGAATAAGTATCGCAGAGTTACTAGAAGATGAATGGTTCAAGCAAGGGTACAAGCCGCCATCATTTGAACAAGATGACGAGGACATAAACATTGATGATGTTGATGCTGCTTTCAGTAACTCCAAGGTAAAGAATCTCAATCCTTATCTGATTCCTTTAGTTGTCTACTGTTACCAACCAACTAATAATTACTCTTTCGTACTGCTACTCTATATAGGATTGTCTTGTAACAGAGAAGAAGGAGAAACCTGAATCGATGAACGCTTTTGAACTTATCTCTAGCTCTAACGAGTTCAGTCTTGAAAACTTGTTCGAGAAGCAAGCCGTGCGAACCTCTTTTGCTACTTACTATTTGTGGATAATTTGTTCCGATGATTTGTCTAAAATCATGCACAGGTTTTTGTCTGATTGTTTTGCTTGTGGAACTTTTGCAGCAACTTGTGAAGAAGGAGACGAGGTTTACTTCTAACCGACCTGCGAGCGAAATAATGTCCAAGATGGAAGAAACAGCAAAGCCATTAGGCTTCAATGTCCGTAAAGACAAGTACAAGGTTTGTTTGTATTCTTGATTTTATCTACCGTCAATAAATGTCTTTGTAGCTTCGTTGAATATTGTTAAAACAAAATCGCAGATAAAAATGAAAGGAGACAAAAGTGGTCGTAAAGGCCAGCTCTCCGTTGCTACAGAGGTAAAAAAATAAATTAATACACTCTGGTTAAGTTCGGTTCTGCATGGGTTTATATAACTTTACCTGGTTTATAATTATTTTGGTTTGCTTATTCGGTTTAACAGGTGTTTGAAGTGGCACCATCATTGCATGTGGTGGAGCTTAGGAAAACCGGCGGTGATACGCTCGAGTTTCACAAGGTATGCGTTTCGGTTTACTCTTCATGAACCGGTTAGCATCTCTAATTGGGTTTATATATATACCTGTTTTTGCAGTTCTACAAAACCTTCTCATCTGGATTAAAGGATGTAGTCTGGAATACTGATGGAGCAGCTCAAGAACATAAAGCTTAATAAGTTAATTACTCATTTGTAAGTTGTTCTATTCAAAAGCAAACTCAATTAATGAAAAAAAAAAGAGAAATTCAACAAGCTGAAACTGTGAAATGAACTTTCAAATATACAAGTAGTAGATAACTCAAGAAATTTCAAACTTTCTCTCTTTTTTTTTTTTTTTTGCTAAGAAAGAATGTCAAACCTATTGGGCTATAGAGATAGAAGAACTCGTGGCAAAAAACAAAAACAAAAACAAAAAACAATAGAACCACATGGGATATTCCTCAAAACTTGGTTTAGTTTAATTTGAGTCACCTCAATTTGTCAAAATCCCGTAAACAAAGGGATTGTTTCATCAAAACGCGGGAATTTCACATTTTGACGACAGTTGAAACATTCCATAATCAAATGTATTTACATGAATGGTAATGTTTTTGTCGTGTTGCTTGAATGGGTTATTGGTACACTGAAGGACACTGTAATGTCCATATAATTTTTATCGTACTGCCAACATTAACAACCCTGTTCCACTTGTTCTGCGTATTCCATATCGGCTTATTAATGTTGCAACCATTTAAATTGATAGTCCAATTGTACATGTGGAAGATAATGTATATACTACTATTTTGTATTTATTCATACATTGATGATGAACTGGTTTCTTGTTAGTTGGTATTAGGCCGACCAATAATAACTGTTCATCTAAGATGGGCACTCTTCCCATTTATTATCATCAATGTTTCATCACATTAAGTACTTTGATCTATTACTATTGCATTTAAGTAGTTTAGTACGACGCCTTTTGAGCTCTTATTACGCTCATCAAGAAGTTACGTAACTCATATTCCCGCAAAACCGACTAGTTGAGTGCTACGTAATTAGCTCCTCTTTTATTATTGCAGCGTTAAAATTACTTATCCCAATAATCTTAAAGAATCCCGCTCGCTTTACCCACAAGACTAATCCTCTGTCGCTGCCCTTCAATGTCCATTTTTGACACCTTGGCATAATCATATTCATATTTTTACTTAGATAAAGATATTCTACAACTATAAAATACAGTTCCACAATTTTGTTGGACCGATATTGTTAGCTTTCTAGTCACTTTAGCATAACATCCATAATGCTAAAATAATTTCATTCTATTTTTAGCATTTTAACTCCAGATTATATCGAAATTTACATTGGCAGAGACAAAATTTATTAGAAAAAAAAAACAATATGTGGAATTTTATTCATTAAATCAACGTCTTAGTGGAGACAGCCTAAATTTAAATGATATTGACAACAGTATCGAAACATTGAATTTGGATGCGTATGTGGAAAAAGAATTGTGCTAATGCTAATAAGAAATACAATTCAATGTCATTTTTATCATGGTCCATACCGAGGAGTTGGCATGCATGCAAGACTACACAATACTCATATATAAAAATAGCAAATTTGAATATTTGGGGACACGCTTTCGTCTACTCTTGGAGTTGCAATTGGGAAAGGGAGCGAACGAAAGAATCGTTTCTTACACACACTTCCTTCAAATTTACAAGTCACTACAAAATATTTCTATCAACTTTGTAATATTTAATTGTTAGTTTTCAAACTCTTTCACACTCAATCTTGGATAAACAATGTCTCTGCTAATGGTTGTCTAAAACAGTTTAATAAGTAAGAAAAACGTATATAATAAGCATGTCATACTTGGTGTTGTAGCACTCAAGTAAACAAAAAAATAAAAATAGAAATGTAGGATGCCCAAGTTTATGTGTGAAACAGATACCTAGAACTATGATCTAAGCATACGTGTGTTCAGCTGGGATTTGAAAGACTTTTGAAAATGTACTGTTCATCGTGTGACGAATAATCTGACTACTTAATTTAACAAGGTCCCATTTAGGTAGTTGAGCTAAATAGTATCTCGGAACCACCCACCCACCATTTATTTCGATTCTTATTCCATCCTCTCTTTTCTTTTGTGGTTAAATCATAGTCGTTTTATTTAATCATATTGTCTTTTCTCTTTCTTGCACTTAATAGCTACTCTATATATCTCTGCACCTGCACTCGCCCTAATTTCACGAATAATCAATCATCCATTTTTTTAAATATTTTCCTCCATCATTTTCTCTCTTTCTCCAGAGTTGCCTAAGCAATTAATAACATATACATATTTTTCTATCCAGCTTGTTATATTTCGACCCAAAACGACTGATAGAACAAAACAACAGAGAAATGGATCAAGAAAGATTAACGGCGGAGATGGCGTTCCGAGATTCTTCATCGGTCGTTATCAGAATCCAGAGACATTTGCCCAATTTATTAACGTCCGTTAAGCTCAAGTACGTGAAGCTTGGACTTCACAACTCTTGCAACTTCACCACCTTTCTCTTCTTCCTCATCATTCTTCCCCTAACCGGAACCGTCCTGGTTCAGCTAACCGGCTTAACGCTGGATATCTTCAATGAGCTTTGGTCTAATCGGGGGCTCCAACTCGACGGCTCTGCAAGACTCACCTGCTCTGTTTTCCTCTGCTTCGCTTTGACCCTCTACGTGACTACCCGGTCTAAACCGGTTTACTTAGTTGATTTCTCCTGCTACAAACCGGAAGACGAGCGGAAAATGTCCGTGGATTCCTTCTTGAAGATGACGGAGGAAAACGGAGCGTTCACCGGTGACACGGTACAATTCCAGCAAAGAATCTCGAACCGGGCCGGTTTAGGAGACGAAACCTATCTGCCACGTGGCATAACTTCAAAACCCCCGAAGCTAAACATGTCGGAGGCACGTGCTGAAGCTGAAGCCGTTATGTTCGGAGCACTAGATTCCCTTTTCGAGAAAACCGGGATTAAACCGGCTGAAATAGGAATTTTGATCGTAAACTGCAGCTTGTTCAATCCGACGCCGTCTCTATCGTCGATGATCGTGAATCACTACAAGATGAGAGAAGATATAAAAAGCTACAACCTTGGAGGAATGGGCTGTTCCGCGGGATTGATCTCAATCGATCTCGCCAACAATCTCCTCAAAGCAAACCCTAATTATTACGCTGTCGTGGTTAGCACGGAAAACATAACCCTAAATTGGTATTTTGGCAACGACCGGTCAATGCTCCTCTGCAACTGCATCTTCCGAATGGGAGGCGCAGCGATTCTCCTTTCTAACCGCCGACAGGACCGGTCAAAGTCAAAGTACGAGCTAGTTAACGTCGTACGGACACATAAAGGATCAGACGACAAGAACTACAATTGCGTGTACCAGAAGGAAGATGAAAAAGGAACGATAGGCGTCTCTTTATCTAGGGAGCTTATGTCCGTCGCCGGAGATGCTTTGAAAACAAACATTACGACGTTAGGACCGATGGTCCTTCCATTGTCGGAACAGTTAATGTTTTTGATCTCGTTGGTCAAAAGGAAGTTGTTCAAACTCAAAGTGAAGCCGTATATTCCAGATTTTAAGCTAGCTTTCGAGCATTTCTGTATACACGCAGGCGGTAGAGCGGTTCTTGACGAGGTTCAGAAGAATCTTGATCTTAAAGATTGGCATATGGAACCTTCTAGGATGACTTTGCACCGGTTTGGTAACACTTCGAGTAGCTCGCTGTGGTATGAGATGGCTTATACCGAAGCTAAGGGTCGGGTTAAAAAAGGTGATCGACTTTGGCAAATTGCGTTTGGGTCTGGTTTCAAGTGTAACAGTGCTGTTTGGAAAGCGTTACGAGCGGTTTCGACGGAGGAGATGACGGGTAATGCGTGGACTGGTTCGATTGAGGATTATCCGGTGAAGATTGTGCAATGATTGGTTGGACCTGGATGGCTTGAGCATAGTGATCGGTCTTATTATGTAACTGTTGTGTACTTCTTGATGTTAAATATTTTTATGTAAGTATGCTGTCAAATGAAGATTATCATTTAATTATTTCCAGAAATGTGTGTTTGGTATACGTTAGTTGACTGTTGATACTATTGTAAACCAGAAAATTGAAATAATGGATATTCTATACTGCAGACTAGTGTATTTTAACATTTTTGAAGATTCAACCATTCTATAATGTCAAATTTCGAACACATACAAAGAAAGGATATTTCCTCCTAGTTTTGTGAAAGTCGCGGAGAAGGTCTATAAGAGACTCCAAAAGAAAACATATTCATTAGACAATTTACTTGGTTCTTGAAAGTCCTGATCTATATTAATAACTTACTAGGGTCGGCACTTTCAGATCGACCCGTTCGTCCGCTCAACAACTCTTCTAGGTCGAGTCGTTGAAAGATCATCTGCATAATTGGTTGGTGCCTACATATAACAAGAACAACAACAACGAAAAAGCAAAAAACATTAACATCAACATTTACAAAAAGAAATAGGTCAAAGGTTTGATGTCGCTGGAAAATATCTAATTTATCTTCACGATCTTGGCATAGTGCACTGCCACTAGGCTTGGGCATTCTGTTCTTCGGGTTGAGTCCGATCATGTCGAATCTAAATCTTTTGGATCTTAAATATTTAAACTAATAGAGTACTTATAATTTGTCAGTTTGGTTTGGTTTATATCAAGTCTAAACCAGTTAGGGTTTTAGACAGTTAGACCCATAAAATAATTAGAAATTTTCGGCTCGGATTAAATTGGGTCTTGATTAGATTAGGTTCTGATCTTGTCGGGTATGCGTGAAATAATAGCCAAAACACACAAAAACAAATCTGAAAATATTTAAAATACCTGAAAATATCTAAAAAAGTTATCTGAAATTTGATCCGAAGACATAAAAACTACCAAAATTTTTATTCAATTACCCGAACTATGTTTTTAAAAATTTAAAATTTTACCCGAAACCCAAAAACGCAAAACTCAAACCTAAAACTTTAAAAATTATTCATAATACCAAAATATATTGAAACATATATATAAATATATATAATATACACTAGAAGTTTTGAATATTTTAGATATCTTATCGGGTCTTGGGTTCATGTCAAGTCTAAGACTCGTGAGTCTTTTATAACAAGACCTAATGGAATAAAATGATATTACTGTATCCAACTCTAACTAATTTTTTAGGTCAGTTTCGATTCGGATTTTCGGATGTGGATAAAATTCCCAACCGGTATCTTTGAAGTCGTACATGTACGCCATTAATTCGTTTACCCAAGGCCCATTGGACTGTCAATAACTATAAATAAAATAAGAAAACATGTTGGGGATGTAGCTCAGATGGTAGAGCGCTCGCTTAGCATGCGAGAGGTACGGGGATCGATACCCCGCATCTCCAATTATTTAATTTTACATTTTTTTTTGTCTGGTGGCTTTAGAGGAAAAAGTCAATTGCTTTGCTATAAAGGCCCAATTATAGCTCTTATGAAAGGTATGGGCCATACCATACCGCTTTTTAAAATCGCAGTCCCTGCTGTTTTTATTCAGAAGACGCTAGTACTAGCTACATGCCGCCATGCCGGATTGAGTTTCTGACTTTTCTAAACAACATTTTCATTTTGGAGTTTGATATCTTCCAATTGTCTTATTTAGAACACATGTGACATGTTAATCAAAATTTCGGTTTTAACTTGTTTTAGACATCATTTACAATTTCGGATTACAAAATGATAAAAGAGTTCCAAAAGGAAACAAAGAGATGTTCTATTATAATAGAATTCACAGGTGATGTACATATGGAATGTGTGTAAACGTCAAGTGATAAGACTTGTGATTGATGGGAATAATGTCACATGGGTGATGTCCTCTGCTCGTGCTTCAAGTTGCAAAATTGCAGCTTTTCTTTTCCTTTTTAGCTAATTCTTAAAAAAAAATTAAGAGTTTCACTTTTGCATCAAAATCATCAAAAACGTAAACTCTGGGGGCGAAGTGGATGATTCAAAACTTTTTTATCCAAAAGTTATTCCTGTAAAAGGCGAAAAGAGGATAAATTATTTGTGTATACGTCACTTTTGGTTTTTGATTTACTTTAAATCATTTGATGTATAGTTATTTAAAATTGCTTTAAAAGTAACATATGCAATGTTAGCTTTTGAAATACAAACAAATATTCTTGTATAGCTCCACTAAGCTCAATGTATTTATCCTACCAATAAATTTTAATCATATTTAGTTTTCTTTAACGTTTCATATTTAAAAAAATATTACACAACAATTAGTTTATTCTCAAAGGTAAATTCCCAAATACATCATAACTTCAACGACTTAAATTCAAAGTCAATATGAAAATCACTTTTATCCTTACTGCATAAAACTAAAATAAATAAATAACGTTTTTCATGGAGGGATGACAACAGATTGTGAGCGTTGATTTGGCATGACCACCGATAGTCATCTAAGCCAATTTCTATAGTCACTAGTAGAAGCTGGTGAGACCTCAACACCATTAGACTCAGTGCAACATGAAGAGTAGTTCGATTGCTGCTCCAATAATGCACCAAAGTGTGAACCAGCCACACTCTTAAAGCTTGGACTCCTCAAACTATTAATGTCATCGTACTCCGGTTGCGGTGGGACTGGAAATGAAAGCCGTTTCTTGACCAAACCCACCCGGTCCCTCTCAGGAGTGGAAGGTCGCTGCCTAGGCGCGCTCTGAGACCGAATCCTAGCCTTAGCGGACTCTGTATTGGCCATATAATTAGGCAACAATGATGCATTATTGACCATTGTGGTACTAATGCTACAACCACTTCTAGCAGTGAAACTATAGTTAGATCTCAAGCTAGGTGTGTTTGATGTATAACTATAAGCTGCTCGGTCATAGTCATCCCTAGGGTCTCTCTGGCACCGCGGACTAGCTGACCGGATATGGATCGGTCTAGACTTAGCTGGAGAGGGAGTGGCTGAGAAGTTGCTGCGGGGTTGGTAATGGTGGCTGGTTCTAGACGGGGAACTAGGTCTTTGGCTACGGCTCGGGCTTCCGGTTCTTGTCCTTGAGTAAGGTTGAGAAGTGTCGATTTCCACTGTTTTAACTGAAACCCTTTGATCAACCGAAGCTCTACTAATAGGTGGTTTATCCCACGGTCTAGTGGCCATCCACCGGTCAAGCCATTTTGGTCTTTCCTCCTCGAGTTCTGCCCTTTGGTCTCTTCCTGCGGACTGGCTACCAGTCGTTCTCCACGTCTTTACATCAAAAAATGAAACAGTCTTATCAAGAAGTTCGATACATATATGATAATGACACTTCTTCAGTTTTAGTTAATTTTACCTGTTGAGAGAAAGCTTGAGACAAATTAGTCTTCTCGTGTCTCAATGCTGTGTCTCGTCTCCTTTGTAGCATAGCCTTCACTTCGTCTATCGTGTGCGGTCGGTCATCCCAATCTTCCGGGACGCTGCTTCCTTCTCTTGACTTGAACAAAAATAGAACCAAAAGATGTAAGTCAACAACAAAAAAGAAAAAGAAAGCTTCTCAAACTCTCTAGCTCACTCCTGACCAGACTATATTGCAAGACAAGAATCAAAAAACTATTTGGAAACTTAACCATGTAGACCAAAACATGTCAAAGTAAAACCTTCATTGACTATGCTTTAAGTTAACGTAAGATCTAAGTAGAAGGGTCGATCTAACCATGGATTGTCGGTCCGAAATATCTTGAAGGTAACGAGATTCAAGACCACTGTGAGTGTCACTGAATGCGGATTTGCGGCTACCATCATGAGACAAGCGTTTACGTTGGTCAAGCACACGAGACTGAACTCGAACCAGAGCTTGCATACACCTTAAAGTCATTTTGGCTTGCTTTCTCACATTGTGACCTCTTACTAAAGCTTGTAGCTTCACTAATCCTTTCAATGCTCTTAATGCTCTTCTTGCCTTCATTTAATTTATTTACACAAAATATAAAAAATCCAAATCTGGTACAGTTAATTATTAGTATATTTGTATAAACACTGTTAGTTTTAATATAACACGTCTTTGTCACTATAAAGTAGATAGTGAGTTGAGTAGGTAAGATATAATAAGCATTGATTGTAGCCTTACCAGGTAGCCTCTGAAAGAAGTCTGGATTACAACTGCAGCGTAGTTCTCTCTTGCGTAATAGATCCGCCTCGTCACATTTGGTACAGCTACCGGAGCCGCTGATGTGGCGGCCGAGACAAAGGCGGACGGTGATTTTCCGGCCTTAGGTGGTGTCGTAGTTGCTGTCTCCGGGAAGGTTTTCGAGTTTGCGTGATCTGGTTCTTGCGGTGGCGTCGGAGGGACACCGGGAGGCTTCACCGGAGAATCTTGAGCCGCCGATTTTTTGAACAACCACCGTCTCTTCTCTCTCTTCTGTAGAAAAGAAAAAAAAAACAAACAAAAAATGAGTCAGGTTGAAAAGAAGAAAAAGATGTAGAAACAACAAACCTTTTGTTCGTCATCTTCGACATCTTTAGCGTGAGGATCATTTCGTTCCTTTTTAGAAGGAGATCGGAAAGCTCGCTTGACGGCAGAAAGCCAAGAAGAACCATTCTTTTTACCCATCGGAAGATCACTCTTTAGCACATTATTACCACCGTTATCTGTTTCTCGGTAAAAGAGGGTTCAGATTTGGCTTTAGATTTTTTGCTGAACTCAGAAGAGAGAGAGAGAGAGATAGGAAACAAAGTACAGATAATGTTTTGATTGCTTTGCTTTGTGTAAGAAATGAGCTCTGACCACCTCTTTAACTGCAACCACGACACCGATGACTGTGTTTTTAATCTTTTTCTCTTTCATTATTTTTATCTTATCGCAGAAACAACTATTATTATTTTTATTTTTTGTAATACATCGATGCATATATTCTGTTATGGATCCATGTACATGTACCGTAGGGGACTAGGGAGAGAGAGCCAGAATAAAATCCTAATTATAGATAGATACAGTAAAAAAATTAGCGCATGCGTCATAACAGGAGCAGTACTTTTCTGTGGAATGAATGAATTTGAATTATCGATTGATGGTTGTCATCATATGTTTGTTTACTCAAGATGATGATGATGTACAACATATCATCTGAAGGATTATGTTTTACTAGTTTGAAACTGACAGCCAGCCATCAAGTATTTGCTTGGCGAAGCTCGTGCTGTCACGTGCGTGGAGCCAGTTATCGAGACATAAAGGTGGACCACCGTGGTCGTTCCCTAGAACCCAACCAGCCAGTTTTTGTTTTTTATTCAATACATTATACATACGCATCTAGTCAAAGTCAAATCTCTCTCTCTCTCTCTCTCTCTCTCTCTCTCTCTCTCTCTCTCTCTCTCTCTCTCTCTCTCTCTCTCTCTCTCTCTCTAGTTGGGCTTTAGTCTATACACAGGCCGATCGACAAGTAAAGCGTATATGGCCCAAGATAAAATAAAAGATTTAATAACTGTCTATAAACTTACATGGGCCCTACAAAATAATTTAAACGGCCCATATATGCCTGGGTTAGAAGCTTTATAATCTCAGCGTCTCCCATCTTCGCTTCAAACCCTAGCGAATTTGGAGCCGCTCTGCGAAAGCATTTTCCATCCTAGTCTAAGGTACTCTCGATGCTTCTCCATTTCTATTTAATTAATCCTGGAGCCTCTCACTGTTAGATTGTCTGTAGAATTTTGCATTTAGTTGATTTAAAGTCTGAATTTGTGTATTGCAAGAACTTTTGATTTTGTTTGGTAATGGCATCTTGTGATTCGGATGATTCGACTGCTTGGCAATACATAAGTACTAATCTTAATATGAAACTCATCCCATTGTTAGCATATATGAATAACTATTAATATTTTTTTGCTAAAAGATTCTTATTAGATGTATCTCCAATAAAAGGATTATACGGCTGCTGTTGTTGTTGTTCTTACATGGTTATGTTTCAGAAAGAAAAAGAATGTCGACGGTTGGAGAGCTTGCTTGCAGCTACGCTGTTATGATCCTCGAGGACGAGGGTATTGCTATCACGGTTGGTGTTCCTTTTTCTTTTTATTATTTTTCAGATTATCCATTCATTTAATCTTCGGTTTTTATGTAGTGTTTTTAATAAGACATTTGAGTTGAAGTATTAGGAGTTGTGTCTGTTTGCTTGATAATTGAAAGCTTAGTTAAAACTGTTTTGTTTCTCTCTATGATATTGATAGGCCGACAAGATCGCTACTTTGGTAAAATCTGCTGGTGTGAGTATTGAGTCATACTGGCCAATGCTATTCGCCAAAATGGCTGATAAACGTAACGTCACTGACCTCATCATGAACGTCGGTGCTGGTGGCGGAGGTGGTGCTCCAGTTTCAGCTGCTGCCCCTGCTGCCAGTGGTGGTGCTGCGGCTGCTGCACCTGCTGCTGAGGAGAAGAAGAAGGTTAGATAAGCAACAATAAATAAACAATTTTTCTTATTTCATCTACTTTGGTTATTGATGTAATTTTGGTGAAATTGTTGGGGTTGCAGGAAGAAGTAGCAGAAGAGAGTGATGGAGATTTGGGTTTCGGCTTGTTCGACTAAGCAAACCATTTGCTTCTGTTTTTCTTATTCCTAGTTTTGGTGGTTTTATCCATTTGGGACCCTATCTTGTTAGTTACAACTTTGTTTCGTCTGGCTAAAGAAGTTTTAGTTGCTCTTGCTTTGAAACCCACCTTTGTATTAAGCAAGTCTAACAATGAAAACCATCGTCTCTAGGTTTTTATTTGAATGAATTTGACATTTTGAAGAAAAGATAGATTTAAGCTTTGTGAAGAACCTTAAATCACAGTAAAAGATATCCGATTGTAGAAAAATTAGAAAATGGCTGTGTAAAAACGGAGAGAAATTAGTGAACCTTTCTGCTGAAACTGGATAATTGAAAGAAGGTAAACGAGAAAGTGGGCTTTCTAAAATAGTAGGTCCCGGTCCATTAAGTGGGAGAGGAGGAGAGTGGATCAAACGCGCTCTGTTGGGGTAGTTGTGTGGATGGAACAACACTTGTGTTGCTGTTCTTCTCTACCCGCACCCTTGGTGTTCCTTTCTTCGGTCTCTTGTTGCACACTTCCAACTGTCTGTTCCTCGTTTTCTCCGCCTCTCTCCCTTCGGATCTCATATTGAAAAATGGCTACGGCTTTCTCTGCAACTGTTCCTCTCCATGGATCTCAAGAGAATCGTCTCTTGCTCCCCCCGATCCGATTGTCACCTTCTTCTTTCCTCGGATCCACCCGTTCTCTCTCCTTTCGCAGAATGCATCACGCTAACGCGGCTCGTCGATCTCCCGTCGTCGGAATCCAGGAAGTTGTCAAGGATAAGAAAACCACCAACAGCCTGGTATGCTCTCTCTCATTACTCAAGCCACTCTGTAATACAAGTATTATAAATTCTGACATGATCATCGAATCTTTGGTAGAGTTGCTAGTATTTGATGTTTTGAGGAATTTGAAAGTCGAGATTTATAATTTCTATATGTGCCTTTTGATCTGTTTTGAAAATTAGTTGATAACCAAAGAGGAAGGATTGGTCTTGTATGAAGACATGATACTTGGTAGATCTTTCGAGGACATGTGTGCTCAAATGTATTACAGGGGAAAGATGTTTGGTTTTGTTCACTTGTACAACGGCCAAGAAGCTGTCTCAACTGGCTTCATCAAGCTCCTCACTCAGTCTGATTCAGTCGTCAGCACATACCGTGACCATGTCCACGCCCTCAGCAAAGGTGTCTCTGCTCGTGCCGTCATGAGTGAGCTCTTCGGGAAAGTCACGGGTTGCTGCAGAGGGCAAGGTGGATCTATGCACATGTTCTCTAAAGAACACAACATGCTCGGTGGCTTTGCTTTTATTGGCGAAGGCATCCCTGTGGCCACTGGTGCTGCTTTCACTTCGAAGTACAAGAGAGAAGTCTTGAAACAGAACTGCGAAGACGTCACTGTTGCGTTTTTCGGAGATGGGACTTGTAACAACGGACAGTTCTACGAGTGTCTCAACATGGCTGCACTATATAAGTTGCCTATTATCTTCGTTGTTGAGAATAACTTGTGGGCCATCGGGATGTCTCACTTGAGATCTACTTCTGACCCAGAGATATGGAAGAAAGGACCTGCATTTGGGATGCCAGGCGTTCATGTTGACGGTATGGATGTGTTGAAGGTGAGAGAAGTGGCTAAAGAGGCAGTTACAAGAGCTAGAAGAGGAGAAGGTCCAACCTTAGTGGAATGTGAGACTTACAGGTTCAGAGGACACTCCTTGGCTGATCCTGATGAGCTCCGTGATGCTGGTATATCTCTCTCTCTCTTTCCTTGTGTATCTTAGGATTGAAAGTGACCTTAGATTATAAAGCAGCTTTCTTGACTGGTTAGTTATATTTGACTAGCAGCTTTCTTGACTGGTTAGTTGTATTTGACTCTACTATGGCAGCTGAGAAAGCCAAGTACGCGGCTAGAGATCCAATCACAGCATTGAAGAAGTATTTGATAGAGAACAAGCTAGCGAATGAAGGGGAACTAAAGTCGATAGAAAAGAAGATAGACGAGTTGGTGGAGGAAGCCGTCGAGTTTGCAGACGCGAGTCCACAGCCAGGTCGGAGTCAGTTGCTAGAGAATGTGTTTGCTGATCCAAAAGGGTTTGGAATAGGACCTGATGGTCGTTACAGATGTGAGGATCCCAAGTTCACTGAAGGCACAGCTCAAGTCTGAAAAAAAAAGAGCTGTGTTCTGTCTTTGGCTTATGTTTGATTTTGATGTTTTCTTACATACTATTAAGTTAAAATGCTACGCAGAGACATAGTTTGGATCGTTTGAACTTTTTTTTGGCTTTTTGCTGGATATTGCTAAATTACAAAAGAATGTTGTAAACGTTCTATTATTACAAAACAACTAAACCAAAAAGAGGGTTTCATGTAGCCTCTTAATTTCTATTTCTTATTTATTCATTAAAGTTTCGTGTCAAATGATTTTATTGATAATGGCAGCCTCCTGCTTCGCAATCCCCTTATCTTCTTCTTCTCGATCATCTTCCAATGCCATTCCTAAATGCAAAACGCTAATCTCTCGGTGCTCTTACGTAGCATCCCTCAAAGCTGATACCACTCCTTTCCACCTCTCTTCTCTGTATCGCCACTATGTAGCTCAACGACTACAAATCAAGGTCTCCTCTTCAGAATTATCAGTTCTTGATGAAGAGAAACAAGAAGAAGAAGAAGAAGAAGTTAAAGCTGATGGAGAGACAGGTGAAGAGCCAGCGGTGATGAAGACAGCGAGACCTTGCGAGCTATACGTTTGTAACATACCCAGAAGCTATGACATTGCTCAGCTTCTCGACATGTTTCAGCCTTTTGGAACTGTCATCTCTGTAGAGGTAATCTAACTTCTTATCCTCACAAAGTTTGTCTTTTAATGATGTATTTGCTTGGAAATGATGATGCAGGTATCTCGAAATCCACAGACTGGAGAGAGCCGTGGAAGCGGTTATGTCACTATGGGCTCTTTAAACTCTGCCAAAATCGCAATTGCATCTCTTGATGGAAAAGTAAAAACCCAATTAAAAAAAAAAACAAAACTTGTGATGCTTTCCTTGGTCTGAGCTTGCTTTTTGGTATGAAGGAAGTAGGTGGTCGGGAGATGAGGGTTAGGTACTCTGTTGAGATGAACACAGGAGCGAGAAGAAACACAGCAGCCTTGAATTCAACTCCGAAGAAGATTCTCATGTACGAAAGCCAGTTCAAGGTTTATGTCGGAAACCTCCCTTGGTCCACTCAGCCTGATGATTTGAGAGACCACTTCAGCAATTATGGGACAATCGTAAGCACCAGAGTGTTGCACGACCGTAAGACTGGGAAAAACAGAGTCTTTGCCTTTCTTTCCTTTGCAAACCTTGAAGAACGTGATGCTGCTCTATCACTCAATGGAACAGTTAAGCTTTGTTAAAAGATTTTGAAGATGCTTACTCCTTTTCACTTAACACAAATCCCTCTTTGCAGGATTACGAAGGTCGCAGGATCATAGTGAGAGAAGGTATCGAGAGGACAGAGCCGTAAACCAGCTGTTCCCGCTAAACATTTTCTTCCGCTTTTTACATCATACGCTCTGTTTTTAGTTGCATCTCAGTGTGTACGATTCTCGTCTCCTACTTATCTGCTTTAACAAATGAAGTGTAATCGTCAAGTGTCTATCTAGATGCAATGCTTCATCCTTCTTTCTTTCTCGAATTTGCAAAACCCTTTTTGTCACATTATCCTGTAAGATTCCAACATGTTACCTAACACTCAAGTTCCTAATCAAACATTATTGGTTTTAAATCTGGGCTTCTTAATTTAGTCTTCGATTTAAAGCCTGTGACAAAGAACCAAAGGCCTTAAATGATAATCAGCTTATGATTTGTCTAGGCCCATTAAAAGGAAGACCCCGTCTGATTCACTTTCCTATCTCTACTCTTATTTGCTTACAATGATATGGTGATGACCCAACTAAACCCGTTAAGGCATGACTGGCTTCCCGCAATAGCGATTGTTGGCATTTGCAGTAATCATATAAAACACTATAAAATTTTTTAAAATTTCTAGAATCGAAAAACTGGCTTCAGCCAGCGTTTGTGATTCTGGGCGATTACAAAAGGATAATTTCTTTTACAAAAATCTATACAAAAAAAAATTAATTAAAAATTTAATTGAAATAATAGAATACCAAATATATAATATGTTTTAATTTATATTATAAAACTTTAAACAAAAATATTTTCTATCATCTAAAAAAGTATAATTATAAATATAGTTTTTATATTTATTATAATAATATGATTTTGATATTTTTTATAACTATATAAAATATAAATGTTGTTAATTTATTATTTAACTATTGTTACAATTGATATTAGCCAGTCATAAGTATTCCACAAAAGTAACAATTTTTAACCGTTGTATCGATCGTCTAAATCTCTTAATAACACTTAAAACCGTAATTATCCGCATCCGCAAAAACATGTAACCGCAACCGTAACAACTGTGGTTACACCGGTTCGACCCTAAGTAGCTAGCAAATCTAACTCAGACCGGACAATATCCTTACTTGCTCCTTTGTCCCAATGATTCGTTTGCCACTTTTTACAAGTTATTTCTATTTTTGTTGCTCGGCTACATCACCGGTATTTCAATTTTTTTTTTTGCGTATCCGTAGGACCGTAGCTTATATATTTTTCGAATCCATAGTGCTGCTTGTATTTTCTTAATCATTAGTTCGAGACAGTGCGGATGTCATATCCAATAACAAACCCGCACAACAGATAATAATAATCTGAAGTTTGTCGAGAAACTTTTAAATTTATGGTTTGTCATAATAGTTAATACCTATTTCAAAGGAATTAATTAGCAAACACGAGATAGTGCAAGAAATTAAAAGCTGTATAACAATAATTGCGTAGAGAATTATCTCACCAAATTGCGATTAGTTTTTCTCGTTCAAAGTGTGTTTTTCAAGATAATTTTTTTTTTTATTAGCGATCATGTCGAATCTAGTATCTAGAAACTGATCATTGTCATATTTATCAAACCTCGATATCAGTAGTTCTTGTGGAGGGTATGAGTTTAAAATATTGGGATAATTCGAATATCCACTATTTTGTTGAGTAAATGTTAGTGTGTATCTTCAAAAGTAACCACAGTATTTTCAATGTTTTTTCCTTTTTCTTTGACCAAAAATATTTCCTGTGTTTTATATTGTTCTTTCTATCTTTAGATCAGTAAGCCCGAGAACCATTAGCCATTTTAATTCTACAATGCAGACACTTAGAATCGGATCCTGGAAGAACTGAATTATATTTTGGAATCTTCAGACTACACATAATATATATGTTATTTTTTCACGACGATTAGTTGCCATAATATTCCCAACAATGATTATAAGACAGAAGTTACGTAGTGAGGTACATGTCGACCCACTACATTCTAAATTTTTTAAAGGAACAAATATTATTGTCTTATTACTTTCAATTTATTTTTATTTTTTGATCCCTTCAGCTATTTTAATGGATTTATTAGACATGATGTTCATGAATTCTGTACTTTTTGAAAGAACAAGTATTTTACTACGAGTCGTTTCATTTGCAGAATCTTGTATAGCTTCCTTTAATGTTTTAGTGTTAATAACAGCCCTATGTGATAAAAAAGAGGAAAATACAATATTTAAAGTAGTCTAACACGTCTAATAAGATTCAGACGATTGTTTTAACAAAAAGTTAAGACGAATTTAAAGAGTTTTGTGTGTATAAAACAAGAATTTATATATTGTATATATTTGTATGAATAGGTTATGCATATGTGATAAGAAAGATCAGTAGTTGTATTTAGTAGAAAAGAGTCTTTATTCGGTTAAGAGAATAAAAATAAATAAAATAGATTCAAATTTTAGGTTTTTCCAAGAGAATTATTGGCAATGTTTTTTTTTGTGAGTAGACATATATATATATATATACATATATTTAATTACAGAGTACTAGTTAGAATCTAATTGTGTTATGTGAAGCTATCTATTTTTGTTAGAGGAAACTTATAAAAACACTTGGAAAGTTATCTATTTTTGTTGTTGTTCAATAACATGTGTTTTGTGGATTTATGTATTATGTAAAATTTGAAATTCTGACAATAATAAAGTGATATCGGCGTATTGCTAAGACAAATTACTTGCCAATATACATTAGTCTAATCCAGCTTCTTAAACAGTTATTTTAGTACAATGATTCAAACAAACTTTTGAGAAAAAACAAACTTATATTATAGGAAGCATGAGCTGATAACTGATAAGATGTAAGCATATGCCATTTTAATTTTCCACTACGACAAGCACCTCATGCATCCTAACTAACTAGGACAGCAATATGTGAAGTAACAATTGAATTGAAATTTGTTTACGGCATTAAAATACATTTTGTTATATAGTTTTTAGAAATAACACAGTGTATTTCTCTCGGATATTTCTTCGCTTTTTTCATTTTTATTTCTCTCGTTTCTCGATCTTTAAATGGGCTGGCTGATAGTATAGCCAAGGCATGTCTTTGTACCCACCAAATGATGTGAATTTTGTATATGATCTAACTTCGATATTCCATTGTTGTCTATGTGATGTGACTTCAGTTGTTTCACAGTGTGTGATGTAACATCACTCACCAGTTGTTCCAATAATATAAACTCCATTTCTTATTTACCTGTTTTGCGGATCAGGAAAGTTTTGCCATTCACAATCTTAAGAGATTGACAATCTTATCAACTAAAACTAGTCAGCTTTCTTCTTTTCGTTTTTATATTACCCCTACATGTTAAAAACTTAGCCGCATTTTACTAAATCATTTATAAATATTTAAGAATAATTTATATAGAACATTTATATAAGTTTATGAATCCATCCAGTCTTTAAATACTAAATAATTTCTCCAAAGAAAATAAGCTCCAATATAACATAATTTAGAAATACAATAAACCAGTCACATAAATAATAATAAAATATTAGAATTACATATATTTATATTGAAGTTGGCAATAATTTTTTTTTTAAAACTCGAACTGAAAATAAAATTATGATATTATTAGTTTGTTTTAAAAATCACTTTCTACGACTTAAATTGAATTAAAGAAAACTTTAAAAGTCAATGAGTTTAATGCTAAATAATATATGTATATATACGCCATGCTGAGGACTTTGAAAATTTGGTAGCTAATTAATAAATAGAAGAAAATTTTAAAGCTTTACACTCATTAAAATATGATTGAGAATGATAAAAATACAACTATTACAATAATAAATTAAGAAATATTCTAAAATAATATTAATTTTTTTATCATAAGAATAGTTTTTAAAGAAAAAAAATGATCAAAATAAATTTTATAAAAGATGTAAATATACAATTATATCTCGAAGGTTAACTAATCTAGATTTAGGATTTAAAGTTATGGGTTAGGGTTTAGGAAGTGAGGTTTAAGGTTAAAAAAAATTGGTCATTTTTAAAATTATTTTAGTAACAAAAATTAAAACTGATTATTTGAAAGAATTACAGGTATAAATTTGTATGCAGATTTTCTGATATACAAGGAAAAAGAGAAACATGTTTACAGCCGGTTAATTAAGCACTTAATTAGCTAGTTTGTGGGGGTGGGAATATTCGCCAGTAAGGCAGTAAATAATATTCATGGTTCTCTATGTTTTATCAAATCATGTGTCGTATGCTTAACATCTGTGGATTTATAAGATTTTATTATCTAGAAGCTTGCAGAACACAAACCTGATCATGCATATCTATGGCTCATGAACCGAGGATCAGATTTGTATCGTCTATGGCATGCGTCTGCGTTTGTACCCGTTTATTTTTTGTTTGAAGTTAAAAAAATTCTAGGTCGAACTCATAATGTCTTAAGGTCAAGCGGAAAGGCCTCTTGTTAAATTTCCTTTCCACAGCTGATGAGACACAACCTGGCACCTCTACCTTTAGGACATAAGATTTTATGTAACGTTTTTCCTCCAAAGACACATAGAACTTTCTTAGAACAAGATCACCAGTGCTGTCTTGGAGCTCAATGATCTGATTCAAAGAATCAATCCCGAGATGTTAACGGATTAGCTGAACGGTCATGATTGGTAGACTGCCTATGGTGTCTCAACGTGCCAGTCACTCGTGCTTGTTCAGTGGAAGATGAATCCCATGACCACTTGCTTTTTG
Organism: Moricandia moricandioides; assembly: GCA_905132885.1. NCBI lineage: Eukaryota > Viridiplantae > Streptophyta > Magnoliopsida > Brassicales > Brassicaceae > Moricandia > Moricandia moricandioides. The sequence continues at coordinate 208,774 of CAJHQQ010000061.1, forward strand.
GCTGCTCTGTGGTCTGTGAATGCATCTGGTCTTCATCTTCAGCAACCACGGACTGCTCTCTCCATTACGGCATCAATCACCGCTGCATTTTATGCGTGACTGACTCTTATCTTTCCCAGCTACAAATGGGAGTGTTCACTCTCTTTGATCTGTGTATTTTGAATTGGCTAGCGCTTAGTGCTCTGTCTTCTTTTTTTTTTTTAATTATTATTATCTAATTTTCCGTTGTATTAAGTTGTCAAAAGTTTGTCGTCTAAAGTGAAAGCTTTATTATCAAGTATACGATTTACTATAAGGGGAATTACGGAATACAATTATTTCTCCCTTTTGTTTACGTCAAAATATGCTCAGTGTGCACCTCTGCTTATAAATATGGGAAGGCTTGCGGTGAACTCAGAGCACATCGGGTCTTATCACTCTCTCTAGTATACACATTACTTATTTATATATATATAGAGAGAGAGAGGAGAAAAAATAAAATAAAGATGAGTGGCGTTGAAGGAGAGAGATCAACAGCAGAAAAATGGTCACCGGTTGTGGCAATTGTGGTAGCAAACTTAGCGACGGGCTCAGTGAATGCACTTGTGAAAAAAGCTCTTGATGTTGGTGTGAACCATATGGTCATTGGTGCATACCGTCTGGCCATTTCTGCTTTCATTTTGGCTCCTCTCGCCTATTTCTTCGAACGGTTCGATATCTTAATGATGAAACAATAAATACTTATATCTGATTTAATTAATATTTTTATTATGTTATATTGTTCATAGGAAATCAATACCGAAGATAACATTTAGGCTGATGATCGATCATTTCATCAGCGGTTTGCTTGGGTTTGCCCTCTGGATTCTTATTTTCAATATGTTCTTATATATGATTAATATTCCGTTATCTTAGATTCTCCTGTAATTATTTTTGTTGGATATACCTACCAATACTTAAAAAATACCCCATCACTACTTATAGAGGTATAGTTAAGACTCTAACTTGTTTTTAAAAATAATAATTATGCAGGGCAAGTTTGTTACAATTTTTCTTTATGCTTGGTCTGTTGTACACGTCAGCAACTGTTTCAGGTGCGTTTGTAAGCATTTTGCCTGCGATTACCTTCGCTTTGTCCCTTATTTTAAGGTACTGATGAACCGCCATTTACTATAAATCAGGCTAAATATTCATAAAGTATAAAAGTGTTCCAAAAAACATTTATGAAATATCGACAACTAAGTTAACAATAATATAATATTGTACGTTAGAGTAATGATCAATTTGATCATACAAGAAGACTTAAATATCTTTCTGCAACATTTTAAAACTGTCATGATTTGATATAAAACATCAAAACAGTTCGACATTAAAGTACTATAACAGATTTAATAAACTCTATGGTTATGATTGGTAAATATTATAATAAATGGAAGTAAATAAAATAGAGTAAGTAAGAAAAATTATAAGTAAACAAATGCTCTATCTATTTCAAAAAGATTCATATTTTCAAAAAACTATTTCTAAAAAAGAATTTTTACATTTTCAATGTATTATTAATGATAAATTATAAATTTTTAAAAAGATAATTGTTTTTATTGAATTCATTGGTTAGGAGTTGCTAGAAATAGTTAATTGTAAAAATAATGCATTAATAATCATAATTCTTTATGTTACATAATATAAGCAATTTTAGAAAAAAATTTATAATATAAATAATTTTAAAATTTTAATGCTAATTTTGTATTTATTAGATATTTGGTAACCAGTTAAATTATATATAGTTTTTTATAATTGGTTGAGTTCATATATTAAATGATATTTTCTAAAGTAGTAACTTTATTAATATTATTGATTTTATCTAAAACTACTTATAATTTTAATAAGAATGAGTATGTTTTATTAATACATCTAAAAAAAATAAAATTTACATTTTTTTTTTTGGAAAAAGAGAGTAACAAAAAAGAAAAAGAAGTTACAAAAAGCTTTAATTGATTCTCTCCTAAATAATTATCAGAGATAAGAAAAATCACTTTACTTTTGATTAAACAGTAGCCTTAGTAAAAACATTAAAAATGATTGAAACAACGTCATCTTATTGGTTTACACCCTAAATAAAATGAGTTGTAAAATATATTTCGCTGACTTATTAACGTTGTTGTCAATGACCAGTCAGACCTATACCGAGTTTTAGTTACGTGTAGTATGTAATCGAGTCATTTTCCAACCATTTTGGGGATGGGGTAAAAGTTATTTTTGATAGCATTGAAGTTTGATAAACTGTCATACGGTTAAACAGTAAAGTTATTTATATTTTTTTTTTGTTTATGTAATTTCAGGACAGAGAGTTTAAAAGATCTAAAGGGTAAAGCAGGAATGTTAAAAGTGATGGGAACTTTTATATGCGTTAGTGGAGCATTGTTGTTAACATTTTACAAAGGTCCTCGGATATCACACTTTCAAGAGGGTCTTAACCACCACAACAACCAGACAGATAACTGGCTTCTTGGATGTCTATATGCAACCATAGGAACCACGTTTCTGTCTCTATGGATGATTTTCCAAGGGACATTGAACATTAAGTACCCTTGCAAATACACGAGCACTTGTCTCATGTCAGTTTTCGGCTCATTCCAATGTGCTCTCTTGAGTCTTTACAAGTGTAGAGATTCCAAAGATTGGGTCATGGATGATAGATTCGTCATTTTCGTCATTATATACGCTGTGAGTTAATTAATAGTAATACATTCCATTCCATTCCCATGGTTTTAAAATAATATATAGTTACGGTCCAGTCCTGATTATTCTAAATGTATAAAATATAGGGAACAGTGGGACAAGCGTTGTCAACAGTAGCAACATCATGGTCGATAAAGAAAGTAGGAGCCGTATTCGCATCAACATTTAGTCCCATTATTCTTATCTCAGCTACTCTATTCGATTTCCTCATCTTACAGACTCCTTTGTACGTAGGCAGGTAATTTCATTTTCTTAAAAAATCTTATATATATGAATGTAGGTCTTGCTCCTACACAACACTGATCAATTACATTTTTCTTTTCTAACTTCGATTACAGTATAATTGGATCCGTGGTGGCAGTAACGGGTCTCTACGTGTTCTTGTGGGGTAAGAACAAAGAAATGAAAGCAGCAGCGACGATGTGTCCTTCGATCCAAAACGAGGATAAAAATAATACTAATGTTAATAACAACAATAATAACGGCTCTAGGCTATCCGTATAATGTGGTTTGGTAAATTAAGAGGACTGAAAGACAATAAAGTACCATCGTTTAATACAGTTAAATTAGCCTCATCACTAGTTACATTTGTAATGTGTCAAATTAAGATGTTTTCTAAATAAGTGAAAGAGTATGTTGTTGCCAAACAAAAGAGAAATTTATGTGTTGTGCTTTTCTTTTTCACTAAAAGATTTACTTTTCATTTAACATAAGGACCAATATGGCAATACAAACAATAGTTACAGAGGAACATCCCTAACAACAGAAGGAGAATCCTAAACTCTATAGGCTGCACAACAAAGCAAATCTATTTTCATCTTCCAGAAAATTATTCAATCACTATTAGAGCACAAGCCCAAACAAATGAACTCAAGCCCAAAATCCATATAGTCTAGGTTTTTATCAAGATAGAATTGGTATAAATAGATGTTTAAATCATTGTAGTAGATAACCTTGGCATGCAGCCACATTAAGCCCTTTTTATGATATCAATCAATCTTATTAGCTCTTGAAGGCAACCTAAAACTTCTTTCTTTTTTTTTTTTTGCACAATAAAGTTCACTGAGCTATTTCTTGATTATGTTTCAATATGTTCTTTGAGCATCTAATCTCTATTGTTTGAGATTGTCTTCAACCACAAGGGAACATACGATTGAAATCGCCCCTGATAATAACACTAATTAACAGCACTTAATAAGGCTTTCCTTTTAGCACTTCTCTTGACACAAAAGATGGATTGGAGGTCTTTGTAAATGTTTATAAAGGTATCAAAAATATTATAAGCTTTATATAGAAATATAATATATATTACGACTTAATAATATTATATTACATTTTCTTCACAAAGATTGGTGGTCCTTAAATTCTTAATCGTGCTTTAGGGTATCGGAGTTTTAGAACTTAGTGAAGTACAAGTCGACCCACTTTATTCCTAACTTCTTCGTCTTTTTAATCTTTATGTCTTTGTCTTAATACTTTAAAAAATCTAAATAATAATTTTCAACTAAAATATATTCCGTTAGACATATGGTTATACATTTAACTAGATGAACGTTTCCATGACCACAGTAAAAGTTTAAAGAGTAGCTACCTTAAGTATAACGGCATAATCATCTATTTGAAAATTCTTTATCACTGTCCGTGAAATTAGTTAATGTTTGCCTTTATTAAAAAAATTAAGATGTCAGACCAAACTCTAAAGAAATATTTATACGCTGAATAGACGAAGAAGTAAGGATAGCATTTATATTAGACTGCTACGGAAAACTCGAAATACTCATGTTAAAGCCACTTTTTAAATACGAAGAATTTTGTTGTTCAAGAAAAAAACTCGGAAGGATCGGAATAATTCCACGGAGAACTAATAAAATGCGGCCGAGGATTATGATGGAAACCTATTCATGATCCATCCAAGACGATGAGATGTTCCCTTTTAGTTAATATATGAACATAATTGTATATTATTACAGTAGGTTCCGCTTCAACTTATGCACTCGAACTCGGATAGCATTATCAACATTTTTCGTCTTTCTTTTTTTGTAATAAAAAGTTCTTTCATGCTCAATCTTAATAAATTAATGTGATCAGCTATAATACTAATGTTTGTTTCTTTAAAGTGCCATGACTATGTGTTTAAGCATATAACAGAATCCGATACTAGATTTGTTTTGTTTTCATTTACTTTGCTTTTGGTGCGTACATACTGAAATCTGTTGAGATTAATTGATTTTAATATTAACGAACTGTTTATCTGAAATCAGAATGACCAAAATATTTTGATTAAATATACAGTTTTCTCTTCAGTTCTTAGCTAGTAGTAATATTTCAATTTTCAAATTCACCGATTTTTTCTGTTCGTCGTTTGTTTCCGATGGTCGGTCGTTGGCCACCTTCCATGCATACAAGCAAATTAACAAGGCATGCATGTATTAACACACTATCCTTGAGCTATCGATCGTCATGCTGAAAAAAGTCACTTATCAGAGCTTTATTCTATCAACTCACATGCTACAAGAAGTACTAGTTTGGAAAAGTTATGTGAACATTATATTTCGACCATATTCTCTGACTTTTTAAATATAATTAAGACAGATTACGTGGAAAAAGGTTAGCACTCATGAACGATATAAGAGCTGTAAACCAGTATTCATGAAAAGAATATCTTATGTACATCACAATTATAGGCGTACACGTTTTTATTTCATAAAATTTGTCCGTTCTGTAAGAAATCGATACATCAATATGATCAGCTATTTTATAGTAATACACTAACTAGACATCAGAACATGACTCACTGTAACAGAAAAAGGAGGCTTACCATAAATGATACCACTTTAATCTATTCAACTATATATTTGGAAGATATATGAACGAAGAGCGCTTTATATTCGAAAATGGTGTAAATCTTCATTCTCAGAGTAGCAATAAAACGAATGATGTTGGACATCAAACCAAAATGAAACACAAAATAGGTAAGAGAGCTAGAAGAAAGGTGAAAGGTCTATGGACCAGTGACTATTAGTCCATGATCAACATCCAGATTTGACATACTTTAATTTAACCTCCCTATTTTCAAATTCGTTATAGTTTGTAGGTTTCTAATTGTAAAATATGGACATGAATGTAACGGTGTGTTTTATTTTGTGCATAATATTTTAGAAAAAAATCATTTTCTGCTTTGTACTACTTATAAAATTAAAATAACTTCTGCTTTACACTACTTATATACTCAAACCAAATAACTAAGAAATTAGCACTTATATATATATCATTTTGAATTTGACCAAAAAAAAAAATATATATATATATATCATTTTGAAAAAGCTATATATATATATATATATATATATATATATATATATATATATATATATATATATATCATTTTTCATAAACTATAATACGCCGAAAGTTGATTGTAAAAAATGTGCAGTAGATGACACGAACAAAATGTGACGAATTAATTTACACACCTGTCTCATACAACGTAAATCGTGAAATAGAAACGAATCCGAATTATATAGTGCAATTAAGCTATAGCTGGTACCTGTTGGGAATAATTTTCTCGCCAGATTAACGAATATACATATTTTTATGATCTTTATTCAAAATCAAATACGTCGGCTTGGTAGCGAATCTATGTAACTCCCTTAGATTCTTGCAAAACTATATGAATATATGTTTAAATTAGTAATATCTTACTCGAAATAATTAAAACTTTTAACTCCGCGTGGCATACGAATAACGAATATACATGGCAAGTTAATGTTTGTGCCTTTGTGGTCGAAAGTGAATGAGCATAGCTACATATGCATGCTTTATTATATTTTTTTTAGGGTAACGTCAAAACAAGTCCAATGTATAAACAACGTACGCATAAACATTTCCCTATATATATGGGAAGGCTTGTGGTTGCCAAACTCAAAGCACATTGAGTCTTATCTCTCTCTAACACATACATACATACACACACACACAAAAACTCACACATATATATATATCGAAAGAGAGAGAGATGGGTGAAGGGATGCAAGGAGTGAGAGTAATCGAGGAATGGTCTCCGGTTATAGTAATGGTGATATGTAACGTAGCGATGGGTTCAGTGAATGCACTTGTGAAAAAAGCTCTTGATGTTGGTGTGAACCATATGGTCGTTGGTGCTTATCGAATGGCTATTTCTGCTTTAATATTAGCTCCCTTCGCTTATATCTTGGAAAGGTTCGATACTTAATACTTAGATGAAACCACGAGTTATCTATATGTGCGATTCCTGTTTTTTCCCCAGTTATCTCATTAAAAAAATAAAAATGATGATCTCAAAAAGACATTAAGTTAATTTTTACATGTATTATGCAAAGTACTTCTTGAGGATTGTGTGAACTCTATTTTTAAGATGCAAGTATATAAGCCACTTATGTTGATACACACCATTCTAATGAAGTTTCTACTAAAAAGTTATGTATTATTTGGTAACAGGAAAACAAGGCCGGAGCTAACGTTTAGGTTATTTGTCGATCATTTCTTCAGCGGTCTGCTCGGGTTTGTTCTCCCAAATACGTCATCCATTTTTTAATTTTTATTCTTATATATTGTTATCATCATACTACGCTGATTTTGTTTTCTGTTAAGAATGTTTTCCTTTCAAGTAAGATATAAAAATCATAAGCTCCAATCATTATATAATTTGATTCATTTTTGGGTTTAAATTTGGCAGGGCAAGTCTGATGCAATTTTTCTTTTTGCTTGGTCTGTCGTACACGTCAGCAACTGTTTCGTGTGCTTTGGTAAGCATGTTGCCTGCAATCACCTTCACTTTGGCCCTTATTTTCAGGTACTGATGGAACCCTCTAGCTTCTTTGTTTTCTAGTAATATGTAGTATACAATATTGACATAATATGTTTCAAAAAGTAAATTAAGTAATACTGACGTATTCTATATACTTAATTTAGAAAACTGCTAAGAATAACACAAATATTCTTTTAATTAATTGTATTACTAATAAAGTGCTACCAGTGTTAATGAAATAACTATTGAAAGTCGATTGTTGTGCACTATGATTAGATTTCCATTGAGTTACCTGTAACTATACGTAACTACATCCAGCTGGGCCCCTTTTATAGCTTTTCCTGGTAAAGGTCTTTTTTTTTAGCTAGACGTCCCATTTCTAAAGAACTTTGATAAAAGGATGCGGAAACTGATAAAAACAAGAATCGTTGTATCAAATGGAATATATAATATCTACCATTTGAGTTTAGAGTAAAATACTATTCCCTCTGTTTCTAAAACATAATTCTTTTAAATTTTTTTTTTTTTATTTTTAATACAATTTTTATTATTCAATAATAACAAATTATAAAATTCAAAAAGAGTTATACTTATTTAAAATACTATTAACTTAAATTTATGAACCATAGTTAAAGACATAATTAAAATGGTGCATAATCAATTTTAATATGTATAAAATCAAAAAAAAAATTATTTATTTTATATTGAACTCTTTGTTGTTGCCTACAACTCACACGTAGGTCTATGTTCGTTTTTCTTGTAAAGCTACAAAACTATTTATTGTTATATTGATATAATACTTTGCATTTATCATATAAACTTACGTAACAACTTTTTATAGGACTGAAAATGTAAAGAATCTTAAGACCAAAGCAGGAATGTTGAAGGTGATGGGAACTCTAATATGCATAAGCGGAGCACTGTTCTTGACATTCTACAAAGGCCCTCAAATATCAAACCCTCACTCTCGCCGAGAGACTCTTCACGAAAACGACAACGATCAAGACAAAACCAAGAACTGGCTTCTTGGATGTCTTTACTTAACCATAGGAACCACGTTGCTGTCTCTATGGATGCTGTTTCAAGGGACTTTAAACATTAAGTACCCTTGCAAATACTCGAGCACCTGTCTCATGTCGGTTTTCGCAGCGTTTCAATGTGCCCTCTTGAGTCTTTACAAGGGCATAGATGCTCAAGACTGGGTCATCGATGACAAATTCGTGATTACCGTCATCATATACGCTGTAAGTTAATACATCATAAAACTCTTTGTTTAAGTTACATGCTTGCCAAAAAAGTTTGAGAGACGAGTCTAAAAATCATATACACATATGAATAAATTGAAGGGAGTGGTAGGACAAGCAATGTCGACGGTAGCAACAACATGGGGAATAAAGAAACTAGGAGCTGTTTTCGCGTCAACATTTACTCCGATTACTCTTATCTCAGCTACTCTATTCGATTTCCTCATCTTACACACCCCTCTCTACCTCGGCAGGCAATTTCATTTCATTTGTTTTGTATATCTTAACGTAGGTCCAATGCTCATAACATACAAAACTAATCTACAATTTTTGAACGATTGTTATTATAGTGTAATTGGAGCAGTAGTGGCAGTAATGGGTCTCTACGTGTTCTTGTGGGGCAAGAACAATGAAACCGAATCATCACCTACATTGCCTACTCAGGTGGACAACGAAGGCCAACAAATTAATAATAATGATAGCAACAACTGTAGGTCTCCCGTTTAACTTGAACTACTTTTTGTTATTGGCATATTTCAAATAATTGTTCTATTGTTACGGCGAAAGAGAGAATATTCTTATTTAAAGTGTGGCACTCTAAACATCAATGTACATATTTTCTTGTTTAATTAATAATACCGTTTGTCCTTTAATCTAATTCTCTTTGTTTTTACTTTTTTGGGGGAGTTAAATTTCGTTATTATTCTTCACATCGCTTTAACATGTTGAGATGTTTTTAAAGGACACGAATACTCTGATGTCATTCACAAAATGTAGAGTAGTTAATATTATCCGGTAAAGAATGAAAATATAAAGAGAAAAGTTGTGCTTTACCATTGCATGAGCCGGTGGAATGCCCTAAAACCAAGGCACATTTTGTTTCAAACTAAAAACTAAAATAGCATCGTTGCCCCCACCCCCCTCTAAAAAAAAAGAACACAGTGATTAAGAAATGGAAAATAAGAATAGAATATTCTATTTCCGAAGTTTTTAAATACATATATATGTTATGTATATATTTATATTAATTTCGGAGTTCTTAATTACCAACCAAAAAAAAATCTATATATAGATATTTTAAATTGATTTTCCCGTAAAAATAAAATTTTCACAATTAAATATTAATATAAATATATATATATATATATTTTTTTTTGAGAACCTAGTTACTCTAAAATCATAAAATAGGCGTACAAGAAGCCCAATGAAATATAAAACACACTAATTAGACAATATTGGGCTTGCTTCAATATAATCAAAGCTACCAACTTCTTGCTGCTTAGATTGTATTGGAACACAAAAACGGCCCTTATATAATGGGCTCCAAATAAGTTATTAATCTAAATATCAATTGTAGATAAAAAGCTACACTTTAGGCCCATTAAAAGTCCTTTTATAAGCCCATATAAATCAGCCATTGCAGTAATCTATACCAATAAAAGAGAGCTTTTGAGGCTCCATAGAACGTCCACATCACCATAAAAAGAACTTCGAGAAAATGACATGTGGCATTAAAAAAATAGATAATGTAAGTAAAAATAAATAAATAAAAAATAAGTAAATACATTCAGAAATAGAAATATTACATTAAACATATATAACAATATTATCATTTAAGTAAATATATTCAGAAATATAAATATTACATTAAACTTATATAGTAATATTAACATTTAAGTAAATATATTCAGAAATAGAAATATTACATTAAACATATATAGTAATATTACATTAAACATATATAGTAATATTATCATAAGTAAATATATTCAGAAATATAAATATTACATTAAACATATATAGTAATATTATCATTTAAGTAAATATATTCAGTAATAGAAATATTATATTAAAAATCTATAGTAATATTATCATTTGAAATAAAAAGATAAAAAATAAATAAGTATACAATATAAGAAAAAATAATAAGTAAATATACAATTTAAAAATAGAAAAATAGAAAAACTACAATAAAGTTTATCTTAAAATGTAAAAGACAATACTACAATATTAAGAAAAAATAATAAGAAAATATACAATTTTAAAATAGAAATACTACAATAAACATTTATCTTAATATTGACTTAATAAAAAATGGAAATACTACAATAGTAATATTAGCATTTGATATATATATATATAAATAATAATAAGTATACAATATAAAAAAAATACTAAAAAAATACACAATATAAGAAATAAAAGTATCATATTAAAATAAACAATAAGTAAATATACAATTCAGAAATAGATATATTACACTCACAATATTATCATTTATTAAAATATAAATATAATTAAATAATAATAATATACAATTGAATAAAATAAATAGTGATTAAATATACAGTATCAAAAATAGAAATATAAAGTAAAAAAATTAGAATAAGTAAATATACAATATCAGAAAAAATAAACAATAAGTAAATATAAAATATAATAAATGGAAAAACTAAATTACATATCGATTTGAAAATGTATAGTAAAATAAATTATAAGTAAATACACAATAGGATAAATGCAAATATTACATTAAACATATATCTTAATATTATAATAACTAAATATATTATATAAGAAAAATAAATAATCGGTAAATATATGATATAAGAAATAAAAATATAACATTAAACATATATTGTAATATTATAATAATTAAATATATAATATAAGAAAAATAAATAATAAGTAAATATATGATATATGAAATAAAATATTACATCAAACATACAATATAAAAAATAGAAAAATTACATCAAACATCTATTGTAATATTAAAATAAGTAAATAAATAAAATTTATAGTAAATATATAATAAGTAAATATACAATATGAGATATATATATATATATATATATATATATATATATATATATATATATATATATTACCTAAAACATTGTAAAATTAGAATATATAAGTTTATAATATAATAAATAGAAATATTATATAAAACATCTAGCGTAATACTAAAATAAGTAAATATACATTATATAAAATAATAAGTAAATATACAATATAAGAAATAGAAAAATACATTAAACATCTGTCGTAAAAATATATATTAAACTAAATAATAAGTAAAGATACAACATAATAAATAGAAATATTACATTAAACATCTATCGTAATATTACCATAGATATAAAATCAAGAAAATTAGAATAAGTAAATATAAAATATAAGAAATGAAAAACTACTTTAAACATCTATCTGAAAAATATATACTTTTACGTTTTATCATTTTTAAATATTTTTATAATTAAATATACAATCTAAAAAATAAAGAATAAGTAAATATACAATTTAAAAATAAAATATTATATTAAACATCTATCATAATGTTCTCATTTGATATAAAAGTAAAAAAATTAGAATAAGTAAATATTTAATATAAGAAAAATAAAAAATAAGTAAATATACAATATAAGAAATGATAAAAACTAAATTAAACATCTATCTGAAAATATATAGTAAAGTAAATAATTATTAAATAAACAAAAAAATATAAATATTTCATTAAACATCTATCATGATATTAGAATAAGTAAATATAAAATATAATAAAAATAAATAATAAGTACGTATTCAAAATAAGAAATAGAAATATTACATTAAACATCTATCATAATATTACCATTTGACATAAGAACAAAAAAATTAGAATGAATAAATAAATATATAGTATAAGAAAAAATAAATAATAAGTAAACATATAATATAAGAATATTTATATAGTTAAAATTTGAAAATCAAAATAGTTCCGCGCGTAGCGCGGATTAATCTCTAGTGTCTTTACAAAACTGACGCGTATAGGTTTTTAGAGCATCCCAGCTGGCACCGTAGAACATCACTTTTCTCACTTGCTACCGATAATAACAGGGAAAGCGCCACGTAAGATTTATAGACTCCAGGCTCACTTTTACCAATATGACCTCCACAAAACTCTTGTTTCTGGCTCATAGAGAAGCAAGTTGGGAGATACGAAAAAGTGCAGTGAAGAACCAGTACTATATAACCACGTGTCGATCTCTGATGGCTTCTGTTTTTTCCATTTATACCCTTCACGCTGTTTCAGCCTCAAATAAAAAACACATTAAAAATTCCCAAAAAATTAGGGGAAAATAGTTGTGGCTGAGATTGCTTCTGCCTTTCTTCGTGTTCCAGTCTTCCTTCTTCTTTATCTTCAGTAATCTTCTTCTTCTTCTTCTCCAGCTCTGCTAAAACTTTAAAAGATAGTTTTTTTAGTCATTCTTCCGATTTGAAATGATCTAGGTTGCATACTTGGTTCCTCTCAATGATGGCTACTCTCAAGGGTATGTGTAATTTACTTTGATTAGCAGTTTATATGGTTCCCGTTTGCATCTTAGAATCACTGTTTTGTTGCTGAGAAGATATATTAGGTATAAGTTGTTAGCAGAATCATACAAATTTGAAGGTTATTTGAGAGGGTTTGTGATGCTTTAAAGGTGAAGGCTGCGGTGGATTCGTTTGGGTGAGGCTTTTGAGAAAAAAAGGGACTTCTTTTGAGTTCAAGCTACTCGGTGGACTTCTCAAAGATTTCTCCTTTCATTTCCAAATCTCTCTCTCTCTCTCTCTATTATCTTTGGTGTGGATCAAATATTTCTCATTAGTCTCTTTCTCTTTTGCAGTTACTCTAGAATCACAACGGCTTTGCAATTTAGAGACTTTGATGTTTGGAGGGATCAAAGATGGCTTATTTGTTGTATTAGAGAGGATTTGAAGCAGCTGAAAGCTGCAAAGATCCGGTTATGGATACAAATACATCTGGAGATGAATTATTAACTAAGGTAATAAAAATGAAAAGACTTTGGGAGATTTTTGGATTCTTGTTGTTGCTGTTGTGTCAGTGAAGTTTTTTTTTTTAAATGAATAGGCAAGAAAGCCATATACTATTACAAAGCAGCGAGAACGATGGACAGATGATGAACATGATAGGTTTTTAGAAGCCTTGAGGCTTTATGGAAGAGCTTGGCAACGTATACAAGGTCCAATTAACTTAAAGAGAGAGATATTCTTTGCTTTTGCATCCTTCTATCTCCTCTCATGATTGACAGTTTTCTCTCTTCTTTTTCTTTTGTGTACAGAACATATTGGGACAAAAACTGCTGTTCAGATCAGAAGTCATGCACAAAAGTTCTTCACAAAGGTAAGCTCATCCTTTCTTTTATAATTTTTAAGTGAAGGTACACTTGGTTAGTCGATGACCATGTTTCAGACGTTGCCTATCACTGTCTGAGTTCTGTGTGGAACTGGTTTTCTATGGTTCTGTTTTTTTTTTCATTGCTTCAACTAGAAAACTTTGGCGTCTTGCTAAGTATAGGTTGTTGGTTCCAAGGATAGCAAAGCAGCAGGCTTTTAGAAGCATCGCCTTTACCTTGTTCATTTTCTCTCCAACTGGCAAAACTTTACCCTTACATAGCTTCATTCTCTGGACCATAACACTGGTCTATAGTAACCAAATAGCATTGCATTTGCATAACACAACTGTCTCATACTCGGTAAAAGTCAGATGAAATCATGATATTTCATGGACTATTTTAGCCATTCAAATGGAAAACCAAACCTCATTGTGCGGTTGGCCCCTATAGGACAGGAAATGAAGTGATTGTCGTGTCTACCCTGAACAATTCGGGTCAGTATAAGACTCTTTTTAAGCTCAGGAATCTCAGGGCATTAACATCTGAGTTGCATTTAGCATCTCCAATTTGGAAACAAACTCACGGTTACGGTTATTTCAACTCTTCAGTTGGAGAAAGAGGCTGAAGCTAAAGGCATTCCTGCTCTGGACATAGAAATTCCACCTCCTCGTCCTAAAAGAAAACCCAATACTCCTTATCCTCGGAAACCTTGTAATAACGGCCCATCTTCCTCGCAAGTATCATCAGCAAAACTTGTATCGTCGGCCTCTTCTTCACAGTGCCACCAGGCGTCCTTGGATTTGGAAAAAGTGCCCATTACTGAGGTTTATTCTTGTTTCTTCTCTCTCTCTCTTCGTCATTCTCTTGTTTCTTCTAGTGATAAATTTGTTATGCTTTTTTTTTATGGTTAGGAAACATCAACTGGGAAAGATAATCAAGATGATAACTGCTCTCTGGTCTCAACTGTGAACAAGTATCCCTTACCAAACAAATCTGAACCGTCTCTAAGAAAGGTATAAAAAATTGTATTCCAGGAACATGATGAGTGATGTATTTGAAGTTCAATAGCCTGTAAAGAAAAAGTTTGTTCCGTTCTGATTTTGAGCAGGAAAATGCCGAAAATGGAACAAGTAAGGCGTCAAATGTGGACAACATGGTCCAAGATGTTCCCGAGAAGAACAAAGACAGAGATGGTGAAGGTGTGCACAGCGCAAGGAACTACCCTTTGCATTTCCCGGCGGATTTGGTAAACGGAAATATGGCAAAATGCCCTCAGTTTCATCCCCCAGGTATGGTATCTCAAGACTTGATGTTTTGTCCTATGGGAGATCATCGTGTTCACGGGCACTCTAGCTCGCACGTGAATCTTCCAGCTACAACAACATCTACTAGTACAACTTCTCAACAAGCGTTTCCGGAAGGCCTTTCTCAGGATGCTTACCGTTCGTTTCTTCACTTCCCTTCGACTTTCCCCAATCTTATTATGTCAAGTCTCCTACAGAATCCTGCAGCTCATGCTGCAGCCACATTCGCTGCTTCGGTCTGGCCCTATTCGAGTGTCGGGAACTCGGGAGATTCATCAACGCAAATGAGTGCTTCTCCTCCAAGTATAGCTGCCATTGCTGCGGCTACAGTAGCTGCTGCAACTGCTTGGTGGGCTTCTCATGGACTTATTCCTGTATGTGCTCCTACTCCAGTCACATGCCTTCCATTACCAACCTTTGCCGTTCCAACTCCAGCAGTTGAAAGTGATCAACTACCGCTGGAGAAACAAAACACAGCTCTGCAAGATCAAAAGTTGGCTTCATCATCCGAAGATTCAGAAGACACTGGAATGACCAAGCTAAACGCTGACTCAAATACAAATGGTGACAAGGGGGAAGTTATTGTTGATGCTGCTGCTTCTTTGAATAATGCAAACGCTTCCCCTAAGAAAAAGCTGGTGGACCGCTCATCGTGTGGATCAAACACACCTTCAGGAAGTGACGCGGAAACAGACGCATTAGACAAAATGGAGAAAGATAATGAGGATGTGAAGGAGGCAGATGCAAACCAGCCAGGTGTTATTGAGTTGAGTAACCGTCGGAGTAAAATCAGAGACAACAACAACAATCCAACTACTGATTCATGGAAGGAAGTCTCCCAAGGGGTAAAAACAAAACACAATGATTCATGGATTTGCAGAGAGTTTATCTTTGAAAGTAAAACTAATAAGTGTGCATATAAATCTTTGTTTCAGGGTCGTATAGCGTTTCAGGCTCTCTTTGCAAGAGAGAGATTGCCTCAGAGCTTTTCACCTCCTCAAGTGGCAGAGAATGTGAATGGACAACAAAGTGACACGTCAATGCAAATGGCTTCTGATCTCAACAAGATTCAAGATTCTTGTGATGCAGACCAAGAAAGTGTAGTAATGATCGGTGATGGACCGGGGAAGAGCCTTAAAACGAGACAGTCAGGGTTTAAGCCATACAAGAGATGTTCAATGGAGGTGAAAGAGAGCCAAGTTGGGAACACAGACAATCAAAGCGATGAAAAGGTCTGCAAGAGGCTTCGATTGGAAGGAGAAGCTTCAACATAACAACAGACTTTAAGGTAAAATAAAAATCAGTTTTTACAAATGTCTTTAAGTCAACTGTTAGTAATTGCTTGTTTAATCCTTTTGATGTATGAGACTTCTTTTTTCTTTTTATTTTTTGGATCCATCTGAACGGTTCTTTGTTCATGTCGGTTCATGTACCATGTTACTCTATCTACATGTCTTGTCCATTGTCTCTGTTTGTGTCTGCTACTTCTGGTCTACATGTCTGCTACTGTTACTGTTAATTAACCACTAAGCAACGGATCTATATGTTTTTTACTCTTTTTTATTTTTTTATTTTTCTTTTGAATTTTGGATATTTTATGAGATCAGAAATAGTTTAGAGTGATAAAAAGATAAAGTGTACAAAGCTTTCTATGCCTATCCTCCAAGAGTTCAAAAGTTTATTCCGATGGGCTTAAGATTTCTTCACTACTGGGCCAACTTACAACAGTTTAATATTATAAGATTAGTTAATAAGCCTAAGGTCCACTTATGACGCTAATCTCGTCTTTCGTTTGTTTCAGCTCTTACGTTTTAAGATTTTGCCAATATCTCTTAATCCGTGTGATAGATGAATAATAAAATTTATTTTTCCCAACTGAGCATGTGCTCATGTGGGCAACATCCTGGTACGAAATTATCACACTCCAACTTAAAAAAAAAATGCAATGATAGTCTTTATACTCTAATTCCATTGGTATATCTTATCTGTGTGCCACTTTAATCGTAACCTAACACTACATAATTAAAGCAAGTCGTAGTCTGATAGTCATTCTCCATAACCTACCACGTTAATAAATTCTAAAACTATTAGTTAATTTTTTCATGTACCATACTCTTAAGGCGTGAAAGGAATGAAAATCTTTACAATTTATTAGCAAGTGTTACGATTTATAGAGATTTGATCCGTGAATCTAGGCTGCTGCTCATATATATATATAAATACACCTTAAACGCTTAGCTGCATTTTCCACACCCACCGCGCTTCTCTCAAAGTTTCTCCCTTTTTCGATTCCAAAGGTATGTCTTTTCATCTGTCTCTATTTTTTTTTGTTCTTAGATCTCAAAAGTTGGATGCTTTCCGATGATTGATCATCTGGGTTTTGCTCCAAATCTCAAATCATGCATCGGGTTTATTGAGAAAGAAGAGATTTGTGGCCCAGACAGATCTTTTAGTAAATATGACTGTTATCGATACAGAAGTATTGATCTGAAAGTCTGCTCGCTTTCCCTTTTGCGTTGTTTGATTCACCTTTTTTCAGTTAAAGTTGGTCTCTTTATGTTCCAATTAAAGGGTTTATGATTCTGAGTGATGTAACGTTTAGAAATGTGATTCCACAGATGAGTGAAGAAACGAAAGATAACCAGCGACCTGCTCCTCGTCTCAACGAGAGGATCCTCTCTTCCTTGTCCAGACGATCTGTAGCTGCTCATCCATGGCACGATCTTGAGATTGGTAATATCATTACTCCATAGAAACTTGAATGCCAATCTCTCATGAATCTTGGAATAAATCTTTTGCAGGTCCTGGAGCTCCTCAGATTTTCAATGTTGTAAGTTTCTACGCTCCTTTTGACTATCAACTAGATTCTTGAATAATCACTTTCTTGAATCTTTGGATGAAAAATGAAAATAGGTGGTTGAGATCACAAAGGGAAGCAAGGTCAAATATGAACTTGACAAAAAGACTGGACTCATCAAGGTTGATCGTATTCTCTACTCATCAGTTGTTTACCCTCACAACTATGGTTTCGTTCCTCGCACACTATGTGAAGACAATGACCCTATTGATGTATTAGTCATCATGCAGGTTTCATTCTCACTCTCTTTTTCTTGCCACCAAATTGTTTTTTTTTACATCTCACTCAGTTTAATAAAGTTTGTTTTTCTTTTTGTAGGAGCCTGTGCTTCCAGGTTGTTTTCTGCGCGCCCGTGCTATTGGATTAATGCCTATGATTGACCAGGTTACTAAAGGCTCTTGTTTTTTTTTCCTTCTTTCTTCTCACGCCATTGTGAGGTTTGCTTCATAAGTGATTCTTGTTCATTTTTTATTATTTTAGGGTGAGAAAGATGACAAGATTATTGCAGTTTGTGTTGATGATCCTGAGTACAAGCATTACACTGACATCAAAGAACTTCCTCCTCACCGTCTCTCTGAGATTCGTCGTTTCTTTGAAGACTGTATCCTTTTTTTTATTGCTCCTTCTTGTTCACTCTGTCTACTTATTCTCAGGAAGTAATAGGTTTTCCATTTAACTTATATATCTCTCTCAATAGACAAGAAGAATGAGAACAAGGAAGTTGCTGTTAATGATTTTCTACCATCTGAGACTGCTGTTGAAGCTATCCAGTACTCAATGTAAGCCTATGTTTCTCCATTAAGAACCAAACTTTCTTACAGCTTTTCCAAGTTGTAAACATTATTATTAAAGCAACTGCATGGGTTTTGATTTTCAATTACAGGGACCTTTACGCTGAGTACATTCTCCATACACTGAGACGTTGAAGCTTTACCTGGCAAGCAACATTTCTGCAACATCCTGTTTCTGTTTCCGTTTCTTTTAATGATAATAAGAAGTACCTGTTCGTGATTGATACTTTCTCTGCATTTTATCATTTGATCTTCTGAACTCAGTAATTTTGGTTTAAATCCTCTTTGGGACGATTTGTTTTTGGTTTACTTAAGAAATACAAACACCTTCATTGAAAATATTTTTTTTTCTTGAAAATTACTTAAAAACAGAGGAAGTATTAAACTGACTAAAGCAAAGTATTAAACACATTTCAACTGGTTTAAATTTCTAGCAAAATTAATAGAATACACATAAGTTAAACAACACATCATTTAACAAATAACCAAATCCACCACTGTTTAAATTCAAGAAATACAAACACTTTCAGTGAAATATTTTTCCTTGAACATTAACTAAAAACAGAGCAAGTATTAGTCATTTTAACTGACAAAAGCAAAGAGATAAGTATTAACACACATGTCATTCGGTTTTAACTTTTTAACATAAATTGAATAAGAAGATAAGATTAAACAACAAGTGAGAGAAATCAAGAATAAGTTTTATTGAGAAGCTCAAGAAGAAGAGAAGCAGCAGAATCTTTAGCCTTCTTAACACTCGGCATTGGCTCTCCAATACATTCATCAGTCCATCCTCTATCGCTTGTATTCACTCTTACCCCAAACGTAAACCTCTTTGCATGCGCCGGTCCCCCTTCCTTCACACATCTACAATATTCACCCAAAAAGGAATAAAACACTGAGACAAAACCAAATTCATTGCAAATCTACACAGCCTTTTGCCTACCTGTAAGAAGGCATTGGCCAATTCTTCCTCAAGCAAATATCATTCAACGTCTGTCTCGTAAACGTCTGATTCCCATTCTTCTTGTTCCCGTTCTCACTCTCATCTCCTGCATTCCCGTTTGCTCCCTTCTCTTGAGACTCAGCTATTTCTTTCTCTTTCAAAGCTGCTAGCGCGTTCCTCGCCGCTAGCTTCTGAGCCATTTTCTTCTGCGGGTTCTGCGCCACTCCCACTTGAACACCGTCGATGAAAACTTCCACAGTTGCTGTGTTACCACTCCGACTCGCTTTGTACTCTAACCCTTCTGCCTGTTGCTGGCAACGCTCTTGCAGCTCTCGAACTGGATGCATCGGAAGTGTCTCTGGTGTCACCATTGGTTGTAGCAAAGGTTGAAAAACCTTCCAAGCAGCACTTGTGTCTTTTCCACTATCAAGAAAGATAGCACCTGCAATGGATTCAACTATATCCCCAAGAACCTTTGGCGCTTTACAGTCTCCCAAACCAAAAGAGTTAAACCCCGGTTTAGAAGACTCGGTTTGAACTTCCTTCACAAACTCTCGAATCTGAAAAACAAAACAAACAAGTAAAAAGAGCTGTAATTGTTTGAAAACAAAAATAGTTTTGTTTTATTTAGGGAAGTCTTGTGTTAACCTGTTTCTCGAGGGCGCTAGAGCCGTGACGAAGGTACAAGTGGAGTTTATGTTTAACCGCAACACGAGCAAAGTTCTCGTTGTTAACCGCTGCAGCTCGAAGATCTGTTAACCGACCAGGAGGAAGGCTTGTGTATGTGAAAAACAAGTGTCTTGTAATAAGATGATCCAACACTGCATCACCAACAAACTCCAATCTCTGGTAACACGAAACACCTGAAGACGGTCTTGAAGCATGTGTTATAGCTTCCACAAGAAGACCTTTCTCTGTGAACTCGTATTTCAGAGCTCTCTCTAGACCAACAAAGTCTATGCTCTTGAGTACGCTCTCTGGAACACAAGCGGGTTTCACCGTCCCTTCGGTTACTTCAGGATCATCCTCCACGTGAATCCCAATCCATTTCATCAAATGGTTCGCCGCAACTTTACCGCCTTCAACGTAGTAAACACCGATCAAAGCTTCAACAACATCAGCCAACGTTTTGCTAGATAAAACCCTGTAAGAACTCAAGTCACCCTCTAGTTCACCATCTTCAATCTCTCCATCTTCAAACACGTCACTGTTTCCCTGGGAGACATGTTTTTGCTCCTCGTCGAAAAAAGAGGATCCTCCATCTTTCGTGTCCTCGTCAAAGACAGGAGGCACGCCAGGAGCAGACCACCTAGAAGGGGCGAAGCGATCCGCCTGGATATATGACTGGAGCCCTTTAACCAGAGCATACTGGTAAAGAACCATGTTACTGACCATTTGCTGTCTCATCCTTGTAAGCTGACCTTCGTGTTTCTGCGGATACTTGAGAAACAGAAAACGACTAACGACCCATTTCAGATACGCATCTCCTAAAAGCTCTGCTCTCTCGTAGCAGAACGTCTCCTGGCACGAGGCTGCAGTCAAGGCTTCCAGAATCTACATATATATATACCAAATAAATAAATGTTTCGTAACAACAAAAAAAAAACAGGAAAGCAAGACACTAACTAAGAATAATAAACAATACCTTTGAAGTTGGAATAGGATAACTAATAAAGTTTTTCAGTTGAACAGCGAGCAACATGCTCTCAACTCTTCTCATTATAGAGGGTAGCCTCTGAGCCCCTCGGACAAGTGAACCCGAAAGAGGATGCACCACGCATAGTTCAGGTGGAAGAAAAACGTAATATGTTTTATCAAGTATCGTCTCAGATTCACCTTCAATTGCAATAAGAACAAAAAAAAAGTGTTTATTATCTACCAGTTAAAATCAATAAATCTTCAAGAGAATAATAATTACTCTTAGTACCTGACTGTTCAAACCGAGGAGAAAGAAGGTTCTTGCAATAAGAAACACCTCGTCCTTTGATTAAAGGCTGTTGTTTACAGTTTAAATCAACTCCATACCTAATAGATAAAAATTAAAGAAGAAGACTTGATGGCCCCAGTTACCTCAGGTTGTGCAAGAAGAAGAAGAAAAGCATGTCTTATATCCAAGGATAATACATAGACATGCTTTGCTTCTCAGTCTTGCACAACACAGGAGGTGAACTGAGGCCATGCAAGTCCTCATGGTAACAGAAAAGTATTAGTAGAATGCTTCTCTATAAACCTTCGAAATTATTATTTTTTTTTTAAACAAAAAAATTGAAATCATACTTTTGCTTGTAGTAGTCAGCGTAAGTGTTGTATTCCAAAGGACCTAGATACCCCTCTTTCCTTGGGAATGATGTTTCTGCACTCATATCGTAGCAAATAGTGTCCACATAAAACCGCTTCCCTGAATGTGCGGCTGTCACTATTTTCCCTAAAAGACTTTCTGCAACCATGCACCCATCTGCCATCATCAGTTTGCCTTTTGATACATCACTTCCTACTTCCTCTCTTACAGGCAACAATCCAGAAGCTCTCACGACATCAAAAGATGCAACAGCTCCTCTAATACCATAAGTTGGGTGAGATTTCTGACCGTATCCAATGTTGTTACGAAGTTTACCAAACCCATATTCCCTTCTGTCCCCACCAAGAGTTCTCTCATTAGTCCCCAGATATACATCCGGACGAGCTCTCTGAAGTGGGTTCTCCCACACTGTGCTTTCAGTAATCTTTTCAACTAGTTCCCAGTTGATCCCTTTTATGGGTTCCGCAGACATATTGTTAGTCACAGGGACAAACAAGTAAGCTTTTGCAGGATCCCATGGTGTCGTGGAGGGTTCGACATCAACATCTAAGACTATACTCATCAATCTCACATGAAACTTTTTAATAGATGATAGCTGCACAAGAAGATGCCAGCAATAGTATAAGATAAAAAGAGTTTTTCAAACAAAACATCAAGGTCAAGGGGGAATATAAGGGTTGTTATTCAATCCAACCTGGCTTTCTGTAATATCCAGTGATCCCCTGAAAGCAAGAGATGCTTTGGTGATCATGGCTCGAGCAACATAAAGATCCATAGACATCGATAATACCTGCAACAGTACAGCAAAACAGTCATTAGAAAAGGGAAAACACCATTGCTACAGCCACAAAATCTGAAAACTAAAATCGTGGAGATAGAATCAAGAACCTCTGCATCCAGCTCATTGCCAAAAAGAACCGCGAATTCTGAAACTTCTGTTAAGAATGGATCTTTTGAAGACCCGGAATCTACACATCTAACACTGTACATGTATAAATGGAATAGCTTTGAGCTCTCACAAACTTCCTTTCCTGATAAAATCCAATCTCCCTGTACACCGCAGAAAAACAATCTAGTTTTGACACCACATCCCCACATTTAGCAATTTTGTTCACAAGGTTAGTGCAAACTATACCTTAAGTACATCCGCTACACCTTCTGGATAGAACTCTCTGTGTCTAGCAGTTCCAGGAACGGGTTCACCTTCTTCATCCTGTTCAGCCTTCTCAGCGTCTTGACCACTTCCCTTGTCCGGCAATAGCATATCCGTAAATGCACCCATCTCATGCAGTTTCTTGCAACCAGCTAGACATACAGCCTACATTTCAGACAACAGTACTTTAAGACATGGAACACCGCAAAATAATAAACGAATAAGATAAAAAAAAATTATTAAGTCCACCTGTTGTGCAAGACGCATTGAACTACAAACAGGACCCTCGAGTATTTCAAATGGTGCATTGCAAGGGAGCTGAAGCCTGCATGAATACTCGGTGTGTCCCCCAGGCTTTTCATGTTTCTCCATGCTGAATTCAGGACGAAGTATCGCGTACCTAAGACACCAGAGGAGAAAACACTCCATTTTCTAATACAAGAAGAAGAGAAAGGTCACTAGGACAAAACATGTTATCAGTAAACTAACCTGTCACCGGGAAGCTGAGAGCAGTAGAAATGAATGAGACCAACCGCGGAATTCAGGCTAACCATGGCACCAGTTGTCTCCACCTTATAAACTGTACCAGGCACAGCGTCAATGGAGATTAGCCTCGATGTATCTTTGAGGTGACTAAGATCAGTCCTTTCTATTGCTTCTTTCCGCAGTGTCTCCTCACTGTTCCTAGCATTCCTTAAGAATGCTGCATGAGATACATTTTCCCTACAAGCATCACATGTTGACATATATGACATTCCAGATTTGGTGACCAGTTCCTAAATATAAAAATAATTGTAGATTTTAAAAGCTTTTTCTTATAGATTACAAAGCATATGTACCTCTCAACCATGAGTATGTAGTCTGATCCAGGCTTTCTTGCTCTACCACGAGACTGAATGTATGCCAGCACCGTCTTTGCAAGGTCGAAACGCATAACAACGTTACATTGCCTAATATCAAGACCTTCCTCAGCAACACTTGTGGCGACTAACAGTGTCACCTACCACAAGAGATAGAGACAAAGACATGTCAAGAGAAAAATAAGATAAAATTCTTAATTTTTTACCCTAGAGGAAACAAAGAAAATCATTCATACTTGCCCATCTCGGAATTTGGAAATGGTATCCTGCATTTGAGATGACTTCATTTCCTGGCTGTTATTGTGACCGATCATGCTAGCGCACCTTATAAAACCAAGAGAAGGCAGCTCGGCGAAAACCTGGAAAGAAAAAAAGAATCCAAGTTCAGAGATATTGACAGTAAAAATATAATCAAGACTATCAAACTGCTTAATCACTTTCATCCTAACCTTTGGAAGAACCAAAGCGGCAACCACTCTCTCAACAAAAACAATAGCACGAAAATCGGCTGTGTGCTGATACTTGAGGAGTAATTTGATCAACGATTGAACTTTTGGAGTAACTTTCCCATCAGCCACTGCGGCGCCTATTACTTCATCAACGTGCTCCCCTCCAGAGACCACTAAAACAATTAGCATTGTTAATACCAGTATTAGATGATAACCAAATTATAAAAAGCTAACTAAGAAATAAAAAACCAACCATGATCATCAGGGAGCTCTCCTTCCTCGATCTCATCATTTACATTACCATTTTCTGGTTCGGTAGATTCCGTAGCTGCCTTTTCAGCAGCAGCTCCTTCCAGAAGCTCACATTGCAAGAGCGACACCACCTCGCTCAGGTATGATTCTTGAAACTTCACATCCACTTGGAAATTCACCCTCTCATCACTTTGTAACGCAGTCAAGAACGATTGTGCCACCTTGGTACAATAGAAAACAAATAATTAAAATCTCAAATAGAATAACAAAACTATTTTCTCCTCTCTTTGCTTTACCTTGTAAGCACACCATTGACCCAACTCAGCAAGAGTATAATTAATAGCTCTAAGTTTATGAATCAAATTGGCAGCTCCATCGCTCTCTGTTCTTTCAGAGACGCCATAAACCTGTTTCAGCTCCTCCTTAGCTCCAGCATCCCTAGCCCCCATAAACTGCCACTTGCTTTTCCTTGAACTTGCCTGTGCCGCTTCTTCAACAGCTGCAATCATTTGCTTTATCTTCTCATGAAGAGACCACATTGTAGCAGCTTTGTCATACTCCACCACAATCTCTGAAGGCATTGGCACATGTTTCTCTAATTCCTTTCGATCTTTTATCGTACAAACCGTAGAATCCAACTTGGTCTCAAGATTGCGAATTTTTATCGCACAATCTACTTGGCTTGATACACCTATGTAAAAAAGAGGGAACAAGAGATGTCAGTTTAGAAACGTTAGCAAAATGTAACCAAGAAACCATTAGTACCCTTTAGATTAACAGGTGAAGCAGTCATTCCAAAGATGGCAGGTCTTTTATCCTTTGGGGTTGTGTGGTAAAACTCTGACATCACCAATGAGTAAGGATGTTTCTTGACAGCGTGGTGGCACTCGTCGAGGATAAGTAGATTAATCGCTTCCATTCTGATAATGCTGTGCCTCAGTATATTTAACAGAATTTGTGCCGTCATTACTAGAACCTGGAACAGAGAAAAACTCGTAAAAAATATTACCATGCAGGTAATAATGAAAAAGAAGGTCAAAAAAGCAACCTGCTTAGACTCAAACTCTCGCTGCCACCTTCGAGCATCCCAGAAATCTTGTCCCATCTCACCACAGTAGTGCCCAACTTGAAAACAAGTTTGATTACGGATCACTTCCGCTTGCTGACAAAATATAAAAGATTAATCAGCAAACTGAGAGAACCAGAAAAGGTAATCGAGTAAGTCAATTATTAAGTTACCTGATAAACCAGAGGCACTTTAGGAACCAAAAACACAGAGAGCATTTTTCTGTTTTGGCTCATTAAATCCTTATGAACACTTTTGATCAGAAGAATGGCTATAAGTGTCTTTCCCGCACCGGTCTCAAGGAAAGCAATCGTGTTTTTCGCTTTAGCTTGTTCAAGCACATCCAATTGGTACCGCCTCGCTTGCTCTTCCACAACTTTCTCTTTACGTTCTTTAGGCTTACTCTTATTCTCCTCTGCCTTCTCGTCACCTTCTCGGTTTCTACGGTTCTCTTTCTTAACATCTCTTTCATGATCAGCTTCCCAAGAACCCTGCCGATAAACCAACTCATTCGAACCAACTTTATCCCTCTCCCAATAACCCCTAGCTTCTCTACTATCTCTACCATCTCTACCATCTCTTCTGTAATTGTAACAATCTCTTCTCTTGTTATGACCAGCCTCGTCATAATTTCTAGTCCGTTTCCTATTAATAAACCTATCTCTCTCCCTAGAATCAACCTGTCCTCTACCTGAAAGGTTACTCCTTTCACTCTGGTAACTACAAACCCTAGCTCTCTTCCTGTTCTTGTCTGCTTCCTCTTTAGACACCTCGTCCCTCTTAACGCCACTCTTTTGCAACACATTCTCCTTAGTAATCTCTCCAGCAAGCAACTGAGGAGCCTCGCTACAACCGTTGTTAAGAGCTCCGTCTGGTAAGCCTCCACCGTTCTTGATACTATCTAAAATGTGATCAATCCCACCGAAAAAGTCGTTGTTGACGCCGACTTCCTCTATGGATTCAGCGAGGGAAACAGAGGAAGGATCAAAATCAGAGACAAGATCATCGATAAGATCACAAGAGATGTCCTCACAAGCATCTAGCCAATAAGAAGGCTTGTTGACCTCCTTACTACGCTCATCCTCCATTACCATATTCTATAACAGCCAAATCAAATAAAAACAAACATCAAGGCTCACTCAATAAAAAATTAAACCCTTTTAAGATAAATCTCAGGAAGAGAAAGGGAGGATCTCACGGTGAGAAAAGAGAGAGGATTAGGGTTAGATAGACCGTACGAAACGAAACACGCCAATCTTGCAGGTTAGAAGGGTCACGAGGAAGAGCAAGTAAAACCCTAGAGTAACCAAAGTCTTAATTTAAGGATATTTAAACCCTTGAGAAAAAGAAAACTTTTGCAAAAGGGAGTGTGATTCGAAGATTCCACGGTCTATCGAACCCTACTCTCTGTTTCACTCCTCGCCTTCCTCTTCACTCTCTCTCTCTCTCTCTCTCTCTCTCTCTTCTCTGGTCTGTTTTCCACTTGCTCGCTCTTGTCTTGTCTCTCTGTTTCGTAATTTCCTGACTTGTGAATAAAAAAATATTATATTTACACCACACCGACCGTGTAAATTCGACGCGTTATTATTATAACTTTTTGATAAACTGTAAGTTTTTTTAATTTTTTTTGGTCAAAAAATCAAAATAATTTTTTTTTCACAAAATAAATTGGTAACCAGATAATAAATGTGTGTTGTCTCTCTCTCTTGTTTCAATCGGATATCTCCGACCGTGGTTAAGATTAGATTCCGTACGGGACGGTCAAAATTATTCTTAAACCTTTTTCCCTTCTTTACTGGTTTCAGGAAAGTAAATATTCCCAATAAGATTGTATTGACTAGTGGGAAAGTGCTATCTGATTGGTCGGCTCTCATCCTTTCTTTGTTCGCTCTGTCATTCTTTGTGGACCGACTCGTGCGTCTTCTTATTTCCCTTTTCTAAATAAAAAATAATGGCTTTCAACGATCATACTTTTAAAACATCCACATTCATTATAGCAAAGAAAATTAACAGTAGCAGTAAATAAATACCAGTAGTACCTTTGTTTCTAACGCTACTTTCAAACTAGCATTCATTGTTGTACTAAGAAAATAAAAACAATTGACTTAATCAGTAATGGCCATTGGCGTTTAAGTCAATATTAATTAAAGTCCATCAATCTATCAAAAATGTGAATGGTACATTAAAATACATCCTTACCTCCTTTGTTCAACAAGTATTTTTCTCTAATGTAACTTCTATCCAGACGTTTTATTTTGGTTTCTTGTATAACAAACCAAACCAAATACATCAAATCAAAACCAGAAAGCATATATTGAAGATAGAAAGCAAACCAAAAAGTGGATCCGAACAAATCTAAGATATTATTTTGTTCTCTTTCCAGCTTGTAAAAGAAAAAAAAAAGGTCTGCATGGAAAACAATATTCTTATTCTTTTATGCATGCGAAGACAATTACATCTTCATACTACACTGACTAGCTTACAATTCACGTTTAATTTTCTTATTTGTATATAACTACTTTGTTTGTTATTCGACTTCTTGTAAGGAACATGAACCTAATGCATATCTTCTACGTATGATTGGATCTCAGGATTGTCTAGACGCACATGGAGGTATGGCCCATTTGAACCTTCAGTATAACCCAAATATTATCCAATTTAGTGGTACATTTGTGACCACCTAAAATTGGAAATGGGCCTTGACATCTAGAAAATAAGAAAACCCAAATACGCAAGTCTTTATCGAACCTGACCTGTTTTTATTGACTGTCACATTTTCATATACTCTTTCTTCATCACCCACTTAGACGGTTACAATATTTAAATCATGCAGTACACATGAGTATTACGGAAGATTCGAGCCACACCATATGCTTGTCAAAGTTTGTAACAAAGTTGATACTTAAATCGTAAACCAAAAAGCGCCGTATTTTCGCTGTGAACCCACAAAATTGACCTTTTTGGACGGTTCATATAGAGAGAGATATCTGCAACGAAACAAGAGTTCTGAAGTGTTGTTGTAAGAAGATCACAGGGTTCACGTTTCCAAGCATTGGCCGACTTTAAATGACAATCGCCGTCACTTTAGTAGAACCCCACCCGCTTAACTGAAGATCCGAGTTAGATTTTGCAGAATCAGAAAAAAATTCTGGAATACTTGGAAAGAAACAGCCAGGTGGTCGGTTCGGCCTGCCGTCCATTTTCAAACCGGGCCCGGTCTAAGTTAACATCAATACCAATCCTTTTCCCAGTAAGAAACTACGGCGCGTGTATGTTAAGCACCTTTCATCCTTTTTCATTATATACCAAATTCCAATTCAATGACCACTTCCTCACGGACACAACTCTCTGTTTCTTCCCGCAAAAATAAATAAATTTAAATAAATTTTTTACAAATTATTAGGAGTAATATTAACATTTGGTTTTCTAGGTTAATTAAGTTATTTATTTCTCGGGTTTAGCCATTCACTGTGAATCGACATATTTAGGTTCGCTCGTCATTCATCATCAATATTGTGGCTTGGTTTGATTTGAATTTTATGGTTTAACCGGTTCAATATGGGTCGGATTAAACGCATGGCTCTTTTTTTTTTTTTTGTGAAAACCAAATGTTAATATTAAATTAAAGGTTGAATGGACTAAGTCGGTTAGTTAAATGTTTATATTAAATTAAACGCATGGCTCTGCACATATGTCCTATTAGTTACAAACCAAAAAAAATATAATTCAAATATATATTTTCTTTATTTTAGTAACATATTTTGAGAGAGAGAGAGAGACAAAGACAGAACAAAAGCCTGCGAAGCCTCCAACGGTATTCATTGTGGACCAACCTTAAGTGTGGGGCGACTCTATCTATTATCTATCTACATTTCATTATATATGCTTTTGTCCATATCTCAATTCAGCACTTCATATTTCTATTTTCTAGGATCTTAAAGAAACATTTTATCTGCCATGGAAAATCAACCAATCTAAAAATTATTATTTCACGTTTGCAAGATTTACCATATAAAATTATATGTTTTAATTTTTCAATTGCTAACGAGAAACGGGAAGCTTGGTAATTAGCGTTTTTTTTTTCCCAAATTAGGGTTTATGTTTATCTAGCCCACCACTTGTCTAGTTTCGTTTGATTATCTTGAAACGTGAATGCTTTGATAATTTACATCGTGGACCGTACCGGTCCATTCATTCTTTATTTCTAGTGCGAGTTATCAAAATCTATCGAAGAGCTGCAGATAACTTTTAGATAATAATGTTTATTGACAAATAGCTCGTTGTATATAGGGAAGTTGTCTAAAATACCATATTCATACCATCCTTGTATATATATAGTAACTAATGTTTTTTTGAAAAAATGTGCACCTACTGATGCTTAAAACTATTATTCACAAAACCATGGCTGATTCAATAGTTTAAGATTTTGCTTAAATCAAAACTCTTAGATGCATATTTATTTATATGTTTATAATGCAGAGGATATATGAAACTGGCTTTCATATGAAGGTACATGCAGCCCATAGTTTAAAGGAATAATTAAACTATAATATCTTTATATCTTCGCATAACAAAAGTCTTCATATTTTCTCAGTTTCCTAATACATAGTTTTCTGACCTTAATTCGATTCAGTAAATATAGTGAATCTTACTACATTGCTAGTAAGCAGTCTCCTCACGCATTATTCGGCTTCTCCATAAAGAAATTACTTTACATAAGAATTATTACCCGAGGCTTGATTACAAAAAGTGACAACCTTAAAGTGATAACCTAAGAGTCTAATTGGTTGGTGCTATAGTTTTATACTTTTTTGCTTTATGAATTATGTTGTAAGTTTTTAGATTGTTACTTTATTTTTTTGGCTGTATATTTATTTTTTGAAAACATTGAAAATACTAAATAAAGGGAGAGATTGGCAAGTGACCTGAGTGATTACTAGAGATTTATTTATTTTTAGGAAGATAATTTAAATCTACAGTCTAAAAGTTTCAATAGGAAAAATATTGATTTTAGAAATCATTTTTTCTAAAATTTTATCTACAATGCTTTAAAAGTTATTAATATAAATATACACCAATAGACTCTACAACTAGAGTAAAAGAACTTGCATTATATATTTTATTGCAAAAAATTAAAAATCACATATTCTATCAGTTAAACGGAAAAATTGTAAAATTGATTAATAGAACTAATATATTCCACCTTCTAATTTTTTAGCTGTAAAATTATTTTTTTTAAACTAAAACATAATTACTTTACAAAAAAAAATAGAAGGAAAAATAGTTGTCTACAACATCTAATCCTTCTCCAACCAACCTCTAAGTAACATATAGTTTCTCAACCAGTGGCTGACCAAGTAAAGAAGGTGTGGGGTCAGATGACACCCATAAATCTTAAACTCTCTATAGTTGGGCTTATATTTAGTAAAGAATAAGTAGTTGTATTGGTTAAATTCACTTAATGACCCCTGAAAATTTTGGGTTCAAACCCTTTTTGACCCCTTTTTACTTTATATATTTTTTCTTAAGTAATAAACTGAACCCATATATAAAAGTAATGCTGAGTCCGCCACTGTTTTCAACACATTTCATACTGTAGATATACTTAATTCTTACATACTACTTTTGGACTAACTTCTCTCGTTCTTTATATATATGCTCGTTTGCGGTGATTAAAGAATTATGCATACATATAATCTAAATTAAATGACTCCTAAACTTTGGGGGATACATGACAGGTGTTGCCATCATCGACATCACATAAACCTGCTCCATGCAAATGGACAATATCTTAAACCTGCTCCCCATCCTCCCCCCTCCGATATCGATAACCCGTTTAAATCTACAACTATCGTATAATAGTACACAAAAAAAGTTTTAGTAATGGTATTAGTAAATATTGACTCCGGACCTAGGATAGATTTTATACCAGAGTCCAAATTTCTCTAAAAAATTAAGTTATTATTTATTTATTAAAAAGTGCTATAATTTTTTATACCAAAAGTATCATATAATTTATTATTACTAAGAATTCACAAGAATTTATATAGGATTCCTAACTCATTTAAACCCCCGCTCTATACTTTAAGAACCCTATGTATACAGTCTAATGAACTATTGGAAGTTTTAGATTGACCATACATAATTTTGGTATACAGAAAATAAAATACGATACTTTAAAGTTGCCCAACTTGATATTTATATTATACATTGTGTTAATTTCCTACATTTAGTATTTGTTATCAAATTACGTTTTTAAGTTCAGAAATCCATTTATTTCTTTCCTTAAATTAAAATAAAATAAACATTTATAAAATAGTTTTAATAGTTGATCAACCATTGATGAGATGGTATTTATGACAATTAAGCCCCACTACATCACATATCTTAGAGCATCTGCAACCCAAGCACCCCTCTTGGGGTGCTTATTTTTTTTTTTTCTGATTTTTTTAAAAAAAAAAAAAAAAAAAAAAAAAAGTAGACCAATCACGGGTCGCCACGTGTCAGTGGGACCCGTGAACAGTGCAAGAACCAAAGAAAATGGGGTGCTTATTTGGGAGTTTTAAGAGTTGATTGTTGGGGGTGCTAGTGGGCCCCACCCCTTAAGCACCCCCCTAAGCACCCCGGTTGCGGGTGCTCTTAGCTTCTTTTTTTTGTCAGATCAGCTTTAAAAACGACCAAGTTCTTAGCATTTCAAAATGGCTACAAGACAGTAAATTGTTGAGAAAAGTTAAAATTCAATAAAAATCCCAAGGGCCCTAGCTCCTCCTCCGAGTTGATAAAAACACACCTCCACACATACAAAAAGATTACATATGAATAATATAAAAAAATAGGTGTGAAAGAGATCGAGAAGAGTGGGGATGCAAAAATGTGAGGCTGTTTGGGACAAACTCTAGAGAGAGAGAGAGAGAGAGAGAGAGAGAGAGAGAGAGAGAGAGAGAGAGAGAGAGAGAGAGAGAAGTGGTCCTTACTCTATTCCATGTTTACTGTTGTGAAATTGTACTACTTCACCTCTCCTTATCGTTTATGTTTGCTTCCCCATTAAATCCAACCCTAGTTTAATCATTTATTCAAATTCTATATACACAATGTACATCTCGTGTACTTATACCATATCTAATCAACTAGTAAGTAGAAATTGACTAAGTTTATGAGAAATGATACCGGATACAACTTGGGAGTTAGTACGATATACTCTAAGAGACTAATAGGATTTGAAGGTTTTGAATCATCGGATACAGATAATTACAATTGGATATGTGTTATCTAAAATCAGGATATCCAAATAAGTTATATAAATCAAACTTTAATATATAATACGTATGTTTTGAAAATGATTTATATCTTGAAAATTATAAGTTTTGGTTTTGTGTGTTCCAAATTTTAGTTCACTACTTTATAAATGGTATGTCGGTATGCCGCATACTACTAATAAAAAATTCATAATTTAAAACTTGTGATAAATAATATTAAAGGTTTGAAAATGCTTTATGTCATTTTTTGACACAAGACTAATAGTTTTTATATATAGCAATTTCATTGCAATTTTAAAATTTTGGTAATAAATTTTGAAGTTACAATTGGTTTAGATTAAAAGAACAAAAAAAAAACAAAAGGTTAAGCTAGGTATATAAATAGAATTGGCTAATTAATTAGAACGATTTATGTACCTTAACATAATCTATAAAGGGTTTTGTCTCTTTTTCTTAAAAAAAAAGGAATATTGGTGCAAATGAGAGATTATGGGTAGAGAGGTCCCCTTTGTATTCAGCTGTTGCAGTTCGGTAAGTAGCAAAAAGTTCAATAAATTGCTTCTTCTTTTTAGCTTTGTATTTAAATTAAAGAGTGAGGGCTGCTTGCAGGCCAACCTTTCTGAGCCAATTTCATAGTTAGAGCATTTCTAATAAGGAATCTCATTTTGAGGATAGATGATCTTCAAATGAAGGTCTAAAAATGGGTTACTTCAACATAAAACTTCAAATAAGTCTGTAAATCTTTTTATATTACATTTTAATCTTCAATTCAATAATAATTAGTTATAAGTGATAAACATTTATAAATAAATAATATATATATATATATATATATATGTATATTAAAAATGCAAAGACAATATTGAGGTTTCATCAAATTAGAAAATCATTGATTCATAAACATAAGTGTATATACTATAGAAAATAGTTACTAAATGGTTCAGTTATATATATATATATAATGTTTCTATTTTACATAATATTATTTTATATGAATAATATTAACTTTAACATATTAATATATATGTACTAATAATAATGTATATGTAAAAATATATTTGAATATTTGAGGAAAGTATAATTATAATGATTAAAATGATAAAAATAATTTTTAGTAGAAATAAATGTAATTTACATAACTATAAGGAATAATGAAACATGAATATTGTTTTAAAGTTTAGAGTAGTAAAATTTCAAATTTAAAGTTTTACTATTTAGACCCTCAAAAATTGAAAGTTTGAGAACTTGTTAAAGATACAAAAACTTCAAAATTTGAGAGTTTGAAAACTTTTTGGAGATGCTCTTATGTATATATGCCATCTTGTTCCCCAAAAAAAAAAAAGAAGTGTTTGCCATTCATATTAACACTCATAATTTCTCGATTACTTTAATCTATTCGAGTTGTAAATGTCATTAAATATTTTTTCGGTTTAAGTGTTTACAATCAATATCTAACACACTCGAACTGAATATGAACCAAATTGAAAAAAGTAAAAATGAAACTAAAAACTAAATGTAACTGCAGACTAAAGATATTTTAATTGAATTCAAAGCCAAAGTGGACTTCAAATTATATTAAATCTGTAATTATGTTTTATCGTGGTTGTTTGTTTCTCTTTTCAACTGAAAAGATGAACAATAAAACTACTTGAATACTCATATTCGAAGTCAAGTGCTATCACTTTAATCTAGATATAGATATTAGGCTTACATAACAATAAGATATATTTTTCTAACAACCAGATGTAGTAGAATATGAAAATTCCAACAATAAGTAAACATTTCTCAAAAAATAATAGCTAAAAGAGAATGAAGCTAAATAACTAGTTTCTAAAATATAGTATCTGATCTTTAGCAGAAAAAATAGTTACATTATAGACTGATAAACAAATTATGATAATTGGCGATTCGTCATATACAAGATCGGTCGCGTTTGAAACGCAAATATAAATTATCACTTACTTATTATATACTTTTTTTTGCACGTGCTTATGGATTGATTCATATCTTTTGACTAATGTACTGATGACATGTATACCATTACGCAGTTTAATAATTTGGATATTATCTGACCAGGTGTGACAGAATTGAATATTTTCTTCCTGTCTCAAAACATCAAACGCTCTTGTTATGGATGTTGATGATTATGACACAAACAAAATAATAATATGTTTTTGGTTGTTAATCAAGTATAGTTTTTAACTAACTAAGGATTACGGTTCCGTATATAGAGATAGAATTATGTATTTTACATCATTTGAAAGTTTTATGTTAGTTTCTCCAGATCAGTTATAATATTTTCAAATTAATAACGTATATAATTTTCCCAGTAGCTTAATAGTACTGGTTAAATACTAGTTAAACCGTGTGACTGGTAGCCATGATCATGATGGGATGACATAATAGTTTTGCAAACTTTTAATTCTTTGTATCTAATATTCTATTTTCTCAAGATATATTCAATAAATTATTATTTTTGCATAATATATAATTTGACTCACTAATTTACAAAATTTTATTTGCAATGATGAGCCTAAAATGATACTAGCTCGTAATACATCGACTTGCTCTGGATACATTTGGCTTACACATATCAATTATATATTTATGTAATTGCTTATTTACAATTTTTTATTTGTGATTGATGTATATGAATTTGGACCACAAAAACATGGACACAACCAAATCAACCCCCTCCCCTTGTGATCTGTAAATAATTGCACAGTTAATATGCGAAATTAGTTATATATGTTTTTCGTACATGGAGATTATCAAATTCTCATTACTTAATTCCTTCTCATAAAAGTATTAGACTGATAATCCACGTGACTTGCTCTGACAAGATAATGCTAAACAAATTCGAAAAGAAACCTAGAGTTAATTATTATTATAGTATTACTACTATGTATTCATCATTGTTTTTATTGGCATGATAAGTTAATCCATCTTATACTGAGCGTAAAAACATTTACATTGGAAATTGTTTGCACATAGCTCCTCTATATGATATGTTTTAAAGAGATTAGCTGATTATATTGTGGACTAACAGTGCACGGGTTTAATTAGATTATCAAACGGTTGATTTTGATACAAGTGCCCTCTACAATTTATAAATAATTTTGTTAGATAGGATACATGAACAACCAAAAAAGTATGATCGCAGATGTTTTCTTAATTAGAGCACTACGTGTATTTTATGGATTTTGATAATATTGTGTATGTTAAATTTCGAAGTATTACATTTAAAAAACACACCAGTCAGGATGTTTTGAGAAAGTGCTATAATTGTATACAGTTTTTTTTTGTTTGCGATTATTTTCTAAAACCCCATATTCATACATAATTGAACAGTTTCCTAAATACCTTTTTTAAGTTTTTCGGAGTAATGTATATATTGTTGGATGAAGGTAAATCCAGAAATTTAGAATGAGTCGTAAGATATAAGGTATATAGATAGACACGATCAGAGCGTTATAGTATATGTAACTATGTACGCATGCCTACACATGTTCAAGTAATCATTGATATGCCAACAACTGGAATAGTAGGTGAGAATTATATTTAATTTAATGTGATCAAATGCATGTTTTTTTTTCATTATTTCTCTACGTGGAAAATGCGTATTTCTTTTCACATATATAATATATATTATACATATTAGTAAATATATAAACTGGAATCATTTTGACTAGTGCTAACATACAAAATATATAGACAGATATAGAGTTAAACTCCTTTAGTTAGTGTTTTAACCAAAAAGAACTTGTGAACAAAAGAAAAACAAATAGCCACCAATGAAGAAGGGAAATGCATATAGATACTTCAATTAAGAAAAAAAGATAAATTAATGGAATTTCAAACAATAACACTTTGTATGTGTACAACATACATCTACAAACATATAAACACATGTGCATAGAGATTCGAAATTTCAATACAAAGAGCTAACTCGAAGCCTAATGAAAAGGACAAAAAGCTCACATGACCCGAACCATATCATTCATGGGCCCCTACGCATTACTCGGTACCAATCTCTCTCTTAAGTCTTGAAACTCTGTCAAGAATCTCAAGCCACCATTTCTTCTCCATCCTCTAAAGAGATAGAGAGAGAGATCCTCTTGTTTGGCAAGAATCCATTTTGAGTTCCAAGTCCTGCTTTGCTTTGCTATTTACTCTTTCCTTGAAATTTGAGAGTCAACGCGTGAAGATAGTTAGATATATATGTATACAGTTTGGTTTAAATTCTAGGGTTTTGTATATTCCCCCAAAATTTGTGGTAAAAGAAGAAAAGCAAAGAGAACAAATCGAACCAAGAAGAGAAAGACAACTTCAATTTCAACCTCTCTCTCTCTCTCTCTTATATTATAAGGTGAGACCACACCAGAACTTTAATTGTTTTTTTCTTCTTCCCTTCTTTTAATATATTCGTTGATATTTTTTTCATTTATTTCATCTATGCCTTTGATAATTGTGGCTGAATTTTCATTGTGTTTGGTCTTTTAATATTATCTATCTAATGCATGTTGAAGATCTCGAGTTGAGTCATCGTCATCATCAATGACTATGAACAACTACAGCTACAATTCATCAATTCAAGAACAACAAGGGAAAGATTTAATCATCATCAAGATTCACTAAAGACCCATCTCAAGAGAAAAGAAGTCCAAGAAGAAGAAGAAAGATTACTCTTGATCAAGAATCACTAATTAAGACCCCATCTCATAAATCTCAAGACAAGGAGCTTGGCAAGTTCAAGAAACCACCTCATATCTAAATCAAGTCCAAGGAAAATCATATAATACCTCATGGATCTATCCCTAGCTCCTACAACAAGCTCCGACCAAGAACAAGACAAAGACCAAGACTTAGTAGCCTCCAACGTCGGGGCAGGCAGTAGCTCAGGCACCGCAAACAACAGCAACTTCCCGATGATGATGATTCCGGCGCCGGAAAAAGAACACATGTTCGACAAAGTGGTCACACCAAGCGACGTCGGAAAACTCAACCGACTAGTAATCCCTAAACAACACGCGGAGAGATATTTCCCACTAGACTCAACAAACAACCAAAACGGCACGCTGTTGAACTTCCAAGACAGAAACGGCAAGATGTGGAGGTTTCGTTACTCGTACTGGAACTCTAGCCAGAGCTACGTGATGACCAAAGGATGGAGCCGTTTCGTCAAAGAGAAAAAGCTCGACGCTGGAGACATCGTCTCTTTCCAACGTGGTATCGGTGATGACTCCCAAAGATCTAAACTCTACATCGACTGGAGGCACAGACCAGACATGAGCCATCATCAGTTTGGTAACTACGCTTTCAATTTCAATTTTCCGACAACATCTCAATATTCCAACAGATTTCATCCCTTGCCGGAGTATAGTTCCGTCCCTATTCACCGGAGCTTTAACATCGGAAACCACCAACGTTCCTATTATAATTACAATCAGCGTCAAGAGTTTGTAGGGTATGGTTATGGGAATTTAGCTTACTACACGGGATCACCTTTGGACCAGAGAAGCATTAATGTTGGATCAGAGCCGTTGGTTATAGACTCAGTCCCTGTTGTTCCCGGGAGGTTAACTCCGGTGATGTTGCCGCCGCCGCCTCCTTCTACGGCGGGAAAGAGATTAAGGCTCTTTGGGGTGAATATGGAATGTGGTAACGACTATGATGAGTCTTTGTTGGTGCCACGTGGCGAAATGGGTGCTTCTTCTTCTTCTTCTTCTCCAGCTCTCAGATTCAACTTAACGAATGATAATGATGGTGATGATGATCAATTTGCTAAGAAAGGAAAGTCTTCGTTTTCTCTAGATTTCAGTCCATGATGACCTTCATCATTCTCTAGTCTCTCTTTATTCTATTACATTAGTTAATTTTCCAGATGGAGTTAGATTCCAGCTAGTGAGGGGGGAACAAGATGATCATCTTGTTTTTTTTTTTGGTTATGAGTTTTATTTTCTACATGTTTCTTGATGTTCATCACTACTAGGCTTTTGTCACCACGTTGAAACTCGCATCTTTTAAACTTTGTATATATAAACCTATTTATAAATATGATAGTTACATAAAATAACATGTCTCAGATTTCCCCTAATCGTCTCCATATTACTTGATACAATTCTTTGTTTACGAAATCATCTTCACAAATTATATACTAATCTTACTACTTGAAAATTTGTTAAACTGCCTTCACGCTTTAGCTATATAGCATTTCACCAATCAAACAGTGTTCATCATCTCTTTAGTTCGAAATTATAAATGATGGGTGGAAAAAAATCTTATAAATTTCATGAATTGTACTCTCTGTGCCTATCCCCCTACACTGACAAAGTGTTTCATGGTACATTCTAAGCTAATGGGCAGGTCCAAAAATGCCTCTCTTTTTTTCTCTCTCTAATGGTCCTAT
Organism: Moricandia moricandioides; assembly: GCA_905132885.1. Classification (NCBI taxonomy): domain Eukaryota; kingdom Viridiplantae; phylum Streptophyta; class Magnoliopsida; order Brassicales; family Brassicaceae; genus Moricandia; species Moricandia moricandioides. Next base: position 248,326 of record CAJHQQ010000061.1, read on the forward strand.
TTTGTTTGTTTGGTTACTCTTGCAATTTTACTCGGTTAAAGAGATTTTTGCAGGTTATGGGCAGAGAAAATAAAGAGAAGCTAGCTATATGGAAGGACTGATCCATTTAGTAATTTCATTTTATATTATGTAAAAAAGAACAAAAGGTATGATATGTTTTCACATTGTTTGACTTTTTATGATCACAGATTCATTAATTTCTCCTTTTTCTAATTCGAGATTCTTGTTTTATTATTAACCGTTGGTCAATATGTATCTTTGTTTGGTTTGGATTGTAAGTTGAAGTGATTTTTACCAAATCAGGCATCTCTGCATACCTCGTAAACTCACAAGCTCTTTTAAAACGTTAAAACCCTAAATCCTTTGTCAATTAATTACTATATATGCCTCAAAAATAAATACACATTTAGCCACCCTCTACATACATAGTTTACGCATGAATGTATAAATAGTTTATATGTAACATTTGCTTGTAGTCCTTAGAGAATACAATTTCCAACCTAAGATTCTCAATAAATTAATTATAGCAATATTCATTAGCTAATACATGTTTATATTGTCATGTACGACTATAATTCTTTACGACACAACTTTTTACATGCAATATAGTAAAAATATGATCACTGATTAAATATCAGTTCCTAGAGTAATTCTTAGATCATGGTGCATGCCTTTTTTACATTTAGTGGGCACGTCTATTATATGTATGCGCATTTATACATGTAGGTACAGAACCATGTATATACGTGTCCGTATCATTTGTGATCGAATGATCCTAAATAGGATACATGTTTAAACATATCATTCAATAAGTACCATATATATACATTGAGGATCAGACATGCGATTAAGTGTGTGTGTGTAAGGACTCACTGACAGTGGACATCAAACAGTACATAAATTATTTGTAGAGCTCACCATATCTTCAATAAATAAGGGATTGCAAAGGTGTAGACATATAAAGTATAAACACATTTACAAAGAAATGATCGAATGGAATATAGAAATACGTATTCCAGATAGTCTACAAGTAGCTCTATATATTGTATAGATAGATATATGTCTCAAAAGGTTCGTGCATAGTTGTCAAAAGTATATAAATGCATATTTATATTCAAAAGATTGCATAGAAAAGAAGATACAGTGAAATAAAATTATTAAAGAGGAGTAATAGAGAAAAGCACGAATGTAATTTAAAAAATTATGAAAATGACTAAAGCACACAATATTGTAATACATCTATATAGCTAGATAACTAGTTGTGCAAGAATAAAGAGGATAAATGACATGCTACAATTATTGTTGAGTTAAGTAAACAATTCATTCTCATTAGATTCCTAACCTAAAAGAGAATGGAAATATGTAGGCCGGTTAGGGTTTTTTATAGGCATGATTGATGATGATAAGGAAACTTCGTATTGGGGTTAATGGATTCTTCCCTTCTTATATATTTTTGATTAATAATTTAATATTCAGTTATATCATTCCATTTTTGATGGATACTTGTCTCTAGAAGGGTAACTATTTGATTTAAGCCTCATTTCCAAAGCTTGTATTCTGCAGCCATGTTGATTAAACAACGATGAAGATATTGTTTATTCTTTGACATTTTGTTGTGGTGTAGACTTTTCTATTAGGTCTGGCCAATTGCAATAACTAGGATTTAAGAATATAGCGTTAAATAAGTTTAGTATGATGTGTATACTATAAAGTCTATATGTTGCTCCTAAAAAAAAGTAATATCTTTTATTCATTTCAGTTTATGTATCTACGCATTTTAAAATATTAGGTCACATGAAACAGAGTTTTATTAAATGTTACGTATATAATGATAGTTTAGTTTGGGCTCCGAAATCCTTGGTTAGACTTAAAATTAGGCCCATTAATATGCCCATTAAGGTTTTAAACAAGTCCTCCAGATCTGACTCGGATAGCGGACCCGGACCCGGTTTCGGATTCGAATTGCTTCGGCTCATTGAGAGAAAGAGAGCAGCTGACTAAGAGATAGAGAGAGAGAGCAATGGAGAGTGAGTACAGATGCGTGGGATGTGGGTTTAGGGTTAAGTCATTGTTCATCCAATACTCTCTGGGCAACATTCGTCTAATGAAATGCGTAAGCTTTACGATCCTCTTTAACTTTAAATTAGGGTTTTATGATCCTTTTTTCTTGTTCTTTCTATAATTTCTCAAAAGTTTCCATCTTTGTTTCGAACATACACATGTTTTCTATTTAGGGAAATTGCAAGGAAGTCGCAGACGAATACATCGAGTGTGAACGCATGGTGGGTATCGGGTAAAGTTTCCATATTTGGTGTTTCTATTCATTTTTGGGAATCTAAAAATTGATTGTTTGGCAGATTATTTTCATCGATTTAGTTCTCCACAGACCCAAGGTATATAGGCACGTCCTCTTCAATGAAATTAATCAAGAAACTGTTAATATTCAGGTAAATTATTTTAAACATTGTTAAAAGAATAATTAGCTGTCTGTAATCCAAGAAGTTTTATCGGCCTGTTCTAAAATTTTTGCAGCATCTATTGTGGAAGTTGATCTTCGCTTATCTTATTCTAGACTCTTGTATCCTTTTGTTTCATACTCTTTTGGCTATCAACCTTATTTGAAAGGCCTTGTTTCATACATCAACCTTGTTTGAAAGGCCTTAAACTACGCATCAAAGATAGAAGCTTGCTACTGAGAAGAACTCATGAGCAATCGAGCTTGGTTCTGATAACTATGAAGGTTGGATCTTTTCATTTTTTATCCTTTTGTTAGACTTAATAGAATTATTGTTTTCTGCTTATGGTCATTGAGGTAGTTGAGAAAGTATCATAAACTATTTTTTGCATGTAACAGGTTCTAATCGACGTCCTGACTACAAATCTTGCATTTCTCTTCTCTTTTGCCATTGCGGCTAAGGGTTTCCTACATGAAGTTTCCAGGTGATTCATTTGTTCTTCTTCGTCTTATCATGAGTTCTTCACCAAACCTTCATACTTTTTTCTTTCGTTGTATGAGATACTATCTAAAACATTCCCTAAAGTATTGATTTATGTATGATTTTGTTGAAATTTGGCAGAAGAAAAGAGATTCTTTTGGGGATATTAATCTCAAGTTACTTCAAGATCTTTGTGCTAGCGATGCTGGTATTTTGTAGCTTTACCTCCTCTAGCTTAAGCTCTAATATATGTGTACCAAATCTCAAGTTACTTAAGTTTCCTGTATTGGTACATCTGTGTTCATGTCTCTCACATGTAGGTATGGGAGTTCCCACTGTCAGTGATTTTCATTATAGATATACTTGTCTTAACATCCAACTCCATGGCTCTTAAAGGTCAGACTTTCAATTACTAATGCTTATCGATTGGTCAAGACCAGTTATTTTGGAATCTCAAACACTACATGCTGTTGTTTCGTGTTCAAACCAGTGATGACTGAATCAACCACGAGCAGATGCATAGCCGTATGCTTAATCGCACACACAGTTAGATTATTGGTGGGTCAGCTCTTTGAGCCAACAACATTCTTCACACAATTTGGATCTCTTGTCTATCTATCTTCCTTGTTCAGAATCTTATGATTCCAACTTAATCTTCCACTATAATCTTTTGTTTTTGAAGAAAAGACTAAACATGTTCTTCCAGCTCAATAAAACGTATGTGTTATACAATCGCAATGGCTAATTCATTGTATCTCTAGTGCTTACATCAATGGTAAAGTAATACTTATGGTTTGGGTTAAATGATGATTTTAATTGTTGGTTCTCTGATTTTCTTGTCAGTTAGATTCTTGATGGGTCAAATCATTGAGCCAACAACAGCATTCTTAACACAGTTTGGATCTCTTATTATACAAAATCGTTTTATCTATCACACAAGACTACACAAAATGACACATAGCTTTTTTTTTCTCTCTACATTCTTTTTTTCTCTTCTCCATACACTTATTGCAAAACTTGAGACTTTTCTGAGCTAGAAAACAGATCGAAGAAACCAAAAAAAAAAAAAAAAACAGAAAACAAGAACAAAAGAAACTTGTGAGCAAGAACCGGATTTGATATCCTAACCAACAAGAATGATCCAACCAATGATGAAGATGAAGAGTAAGAAGCCAATGATTATGTTCTTCAGATAGATCCACTGTGAATTCCTCTGACTTATCTCCACTAGAACAATCCAGCTCTGCTTCACTGCAGTGGTGGAAGGAGCCTTCTTGATCGAGTCTTCAGCCATTTTCCACTCGCATTGGCTTTTCTGCTTATTTATGCCCTGCAAACAGATTCATATCCCCTCATATATTTAACATGTAATGGAACTAGAATTTGAAGAATTTATGATTTCACATTTAACATTTTGCATCAGAATCATGTTTCTCAGCGAGAGTGAGTGTTAATAACAAGTACCTTCTCTTTGCCCTGCAACTGCAACTCCAGCTGCTTTGGCTGCTCATGATTGTGCAAAGGCTCAACAGTATTCAATGGTGGAGTATCATATTTAAGAGTATGGTATGGTCCATCTTTACTACCAACGCTATCGGTCGAACTCCAAGCGTCTCTCCCAATCTGTTAAAAGCCAAAAAAAAAAAAACAGACGTGTGAGCAAAACCCTCAAAACAGAAGCGATACAGATGCTGATTATATCTGTCTTGTAGAGTGGTTACCATTGAGTCAGTGTCAGTATCACCGCTGTCATCTGAAAAAACCCCAGTGAGAGGGTTTTTAGGGCGGTAATGGCTGGAATCTTCTCGCGTAAATGTCCTTTCATCTAACAAAGAGGACCAGTTTTCTTCAACAACCTGCTTCAAAAGATCAGGACCAGCTTGATATGGGGCAGAGTAAGGAACTTGTAGGTTGCTAAACCAGTGGCTTTGATTTGGTAGATCATACTCCGAGGTAGGGTTTAAATATTCTGAATATCCTTGAAATGATTGCTGCGTGTCATAGTTTCCATGAAACTGATACGCTGAATCATACTCGGACAAAGTGTTGTAATATCCTGAATTCCCTTGAAATGATTGGTCGATCTGGAAAAGAAAAAAGAAATAACATCGAAATCAGTTAAGACACAAAGATATGGTTTAAGGTTGTGCAAAGGACTGACCACAGAGCTGGCACTATTGGCCATAGTGGGAGCAAAAGTTGGATCTGCAGACAGGATGTTTAAGTCGTCACCTTTGTATTCCAGTCTGCAGATGACATAGGTCCTCTGTAACCAAAAAAGAATCCAAAAAAGAATCCAAGCACATGAACTTCTATCAGTGTCAAAATCTAAGTCAGACAGAGATTTCGAACCTCGGTTATGTTTTGTCGGTACAAAACATCCCATAACAACATTATATATATATGATTTAATAGCATTGATGAGTAATTAAATTAGCACAGCAGCTAGTGACAGGAAGCAATCGACAGAAAGTAATGGTGTAACATAAAATGAAGCAGAGGAAGGGGATTGAGGAGAGAATAATATACATTGTCTTGAGGCAAGAGGGTGTAGTGAAGCTCGTGCATCACCCAATCTGATTTGTTTTTATCAATAGAGCTGTTGCTGCTGCTGACGCTTTCCAGATTCCCACTATGGAACGTCAAAACCCTTTTGTGACCAATCTTCTTACCACGAGTACCAGACACGTGTCCCCACCGGTCATTGACATCAACATGTACTCCCGTAAGCTTCCAGAACCCAGAAGGCGTCCTCCTGCTCTGTCGACTCCCGTTCTTTTCTATACATGACAAGAAGTACCAAACAACATCTCTCGATTTGATCTTCGATTGAACTGTGTCATCAGACATACAAACCCTAAAGACATTCAGGAACTAAACAGAGCAAAAAAACATCAGCGATTCGAGAAAAGATGGAAACTTACAGCGCAAGTTCCAAGGATCTAAGCTGCAGATTTTGGTCTCTCTGATGACTCCGTCGACGAGACTATCGTTTCCCTCAATTTTGTGTCGGAGATAGTAACCCACGAGCTCCTCGTCGTACGGTCGGAACCCAAACCCTGGCTTCTCCCCCATCCTTTCTTTCTTTCTTTCCGTCAACAGTTTCTTCGCCGCCGGTCACTTTCTCGATCGCTCTATGTGAGTTGTTTTTTTTTGCTTTTGGTTGATTGATTTGGAGGGAGAGAGAGAATGAAACAACGAGCGTTTAAATAAGCCCATCAATACTAACTTTTTATTTAAAATAATTAAATTATATCAAATTATTTGATTCGATTTTTCATCTCGTTTGGTGGTGATAGTTTTTTTTTCACAGTACAGAACCTAGCCTTTTTCACATTTTGAAACAATACAAACAGTAATTTGAGGGTATGGAGAATACGAAAGGGAGAACCTAGCCTTTTTACATTTTGGAACAATAGAAACAGTAATTTGAGGGTATAGAAAATATGAAAGAATAATTCTTGTAAATAGTTTTTTAAATTTTTTTGTTATAAAATATTTCTAAAAATGATTAAAATATTTTTTTTTATTTTTCATTTTGAAAATTTTAATATTTTTTTAAAAAAATTTTAAATCTCATCTCGTAAATTTTGTCCCACGAATCTAAATTTAAATCTAGATTAATTAGCCGTGAATATTTACACTTTTTAATAAAATATATTTTGGTTATTTTTTTTCAATGTTATTTTTGTGATAAATTTTTTAAAGATTATTCTAGATTTTTTTTAAAATATATTGAAAGCACATCTAAATGTGTTTTTTTAATCCTGATTTGGTAAAAAAAATAGGAATCAACACCAATAGACTATCAATCCACGTAAAAGTCCAATACTATTAAAAACACACACACAAGAAAAAAAATTAGCACGACGTTGTAGAGTCATTTAATAACTATGATTTGTTTGGATCCAATACTATTTTTGTAGAAAAATTAGTTTTTTTGTAGTATTTACCGTTTTGCAGATTATAAAGTAAATGGTAAAGAGAAGAAACCCCGAGTAAGTAGAATTAAGATTTTAATCTTAATCTTAATCTTAATCTTAAGCTTTAAGTTGGACGGTCGAAGTGGGGACCAAAAGACGAAGGTGAGAACGTTGAATCTTGACTTCTTCTCCTTCACTAGCTTAGCTGTGTGTGTAAACGCAACATATTTTTTTAATAAAAAAGGATCTTCATTTAAAAATTTGATTGTGCTTATCTCTTTAATCTGCCCCCCTCCTTGCTCTCGATTCTTTTAACTAGAGCAAAAAAAAACATCTTGTTGGATCGTATGTTGTGGTAATACATCTAGAAGATTAAGAACTCTGAGCTGAAACTTTGACCCTGCTGTTTACAGCTATCTAATTTAATTAAAATAAAAAGTTTGGAAAAAATCCAGCAACTGAAGCATACACAAAGAAAGAAGTGATTTAATTTTTTTTTTCTTTAGGCGTCACGAAGTAGGTGATTAGCTAAGTGGCTCTCACTCCCATGTGTTAGGCCATATCTTTTGATGAAAAAATGCCTATGTCTTTCACTTTAAGATGTTGATTAGTTAAGCACTCTTGGGATATCGTAACGTTTCTAGTCACACGTATGTATATACCAACGACCATGGCAGATCTTCGTGAATATCTATCTATAAGCTCATGGAACCATTTACTCATTTATCTTATATAAACCATCGAGATAGATAATTTGGTTTAAGTTAGTGAATTGGTAATTAAAAAAAAATACAAGGGAATGGATTGTTTTGAAAATTTTACAGTTTTTTATCTACGTAAATGCATTCATGAACTTGGACAAACGATGATGCATGACGTAACTATCTAATCAGATGAGGACAACAAATATTAGAAAAATAAAATCTAAAAGGAGATTTGATTTCGTATCTTCAAATGATGAAACTACATTAATGACCAAAAAAATCTTAGTAATTCGTGGTAAAAAAAGAACGATCGGGAAGAGAGATCATGCCAAAAGAAAGAAGAGCAAGTGGTTCATATGACCAATAAGAGACGTTCCTTGTGAGAAAAGATTAATGTCATCCACACAAACATCAAAAAGAAACAAAAAAAAATCTCAATATAGTACTAGTCAAAACTTCACTTACATCTTCGGATCTTCTAGAACATAAAGACATTTTTATATTCTTCTTTTTTTCCTTCTTTGAGCATCGCATTTTAAACTTTCCTATAACATCTTATTTCTATAATCTTAAAATGTCTTTCTAGATGGAAAAGTGAGTGTAATTCTTTAGTTTTTGTTTCCCCGATTTTACGCGAATCTATAATAATAGTATTATTGTGAAACAAAATCAAGTTGATATGGACCATATGGTTTATGAAAAATACAGAACCATTATTATATATACCTAAAAACAAATAAAAGAATAAAACTTATCAATAGTTTTTCCTAATATAGTTTGAACTTTGAACTTAAATTTAACATATGCATATTGCATACTCAAGTATGATGGAGACTACAAAAGACTCCTTGGCATTGCGAAAATTAAACTGTACCGTATTTTACATGTACATTGATCAAAGCTATAATAAAACTAATAACAGTTAGTTTCTTTCTTTTAAGATTTCCGGAGCACCTTTCTGGGATTAGGCAGTAATTTTAAAGTCAAAGAGAGTTAGACCATCACAGGAAAACTTTTAGTGATCTAGAATAACTGTGTATATCATTTAATTAGTTTTATGGTTTATAGGAATAATAACATATGCCAGTTCTTTTTTTTTGCATCATTTATTTGTAGAAATCAAAGGTCATGACTTCAAATATCTTAGTCCTTTTTTAAAAAGAAAAAACATATGCCAGTTCTTTTTTTGCATTATTTATTTGTAGTAATCAAAGGTCATGACTTCAAATATCTTAGTCCTTTAAAAAAAGAAAAAACATATGCCAGTTCTTGTTTTGCATTATTTATTTGTAGAAATCAAAGGTCATGACTTCAAATATCTTAGCGCCTATGTATATACCGATCTGTACGTACATGGCTTTCTGTATTTTTGTTGCTACTTTGCTACTACGGTTGATTAGTCAAAATTGTTCACATAAAGAGCCTGAACAGAACTTAGCTCATCAAGCTCCCAGGCCCATAAATATACTTTAGGCCGGGCATTTAATCTTTGTCTGGACGTGTAAAGGATCAAACATGAAACAAATCTAAAATCCACCTGTACTTTAGACTTTTATGTTTTTTTTAACGCTGCGGTAAGTGTAGACATAGAAGGAAGAGGCCAACGCATAGGTATACATTTTTTTTTAAATAGTATACGGTTGGATTTCAGCACCTCCTATATAAATTTCCATTTTTGGTGTAACCTAATTATATATCTTTACATGTACACAATAGTATATATCTTACAAAGTTATACAAAATCGTTATTATATGGACATCTATAAATACAGTGCATTAAACAAATAAATATGTTGTAAATATAACTAGTAAATAATTACCAAAGTTAGTCATAAAACTGAAAAGTATTTAAAATACTATGTTGGTTATATTAAATCATTGTGTTCTCAGTTTTATATTTCTTTGAATCGAAAACAGAAGTTTCATTGATTAATTTCGAGCTTATATTTTTATCAGGTATAAAACATGTGTATTCGTGAGTAAATACAAAATAACTACAGATTAAGAAATAATATTAACATATAAGTAATAGAGTGAGTCACCGCCAGAAAAACAAAGAACGAAGTGAATCATAAGTTATAATTACCTTTATTGGCCAAAATAGTTATAATTAACTTTCTCTAAAATATATGTTCGTTCAAAGCTCTTCTTAAAGTGTTATAAAAGTTTATAGTGGGTAGACAAAAAAAGAGGTTCTTGTGGGGCTTCGAAGTGACATGTAAAGCAAAAAGACTACCACATTTTTAGCGCAAATTATGGTGTCTTTGCTTTTACATTAGTTTAGTATTTTAGTGTGGAAGTTCTTAGGTTTAAGAAAAAGTGAACTAGCTTAAGGCCGTCCAAATAAAATGTTTCAATTTTATTAGATCCGATAACAATAATAAATCAACTGACAAATCTCCTTTTGTAAAAATAAGTTCAAGATCTCATGTGGTTTGCACTCACATGTGACCTCTTTTCAGTTTGGAGTTATACTTTCACCAGTTTGAATGTGGCACCCACATGGTGTTATGTTTGTGGTAGGGTTATTAAAAGGAAATTTGAGGTTTCCCACATATTTTAGCATTTTAATTTTGTTAAATTATATGGGTTCGTGATATGTTTTTTTTTGTGTGCCAGATATGCTACTTACTAGACCTGTTAGTGGTAAGTAGTGCCATGTTTATGTTTTACCGTTTGTTTTTTTCCCATCAGAAATCTTGGTATGTCTCATATTTCATTTTGTATGGATTGATCGTTAAACTGTTAAATAGGTTAGTTTGAGAATAATAGATTATAAGAAAAGGGTAGTTCTTACGTGTCTTCACTTACGAAAAGGGAAATTTACTTTGATTTCTTAAAAGAAAACACTCTTTCTTGTTCATAAATATAGAAACAAAGAACTCTCTCTCGGCGAGGTCTTGTTACAGTACATTTGGTGTTATTATATAACGTTTATTTGAAGACAACTTAACTAAATTATAGCAGATAGTGCCATGCCTTCTCATCAATGTGCATGCTTTTGTCGTTTTCGGTTTGTTTTACTCCTTGTTCATGTCTCTCATTTTTCCCTATACTAATTAAATATATAGTCGCCAAGCAGTATACATGCTTTACCGGTGAAACACTTCTATTTAAGTTAAGGCTTGCTCCATCAGTTAACTACCTCTCTTGTTTTTTCCTTGCTTCTTAGGCACTCATTAAAACTCTAATAGAATCTCATTTTCTTTTGTGGATTTCTACATATTCGATTTGTATCCCATTGTTTTCACGTGTGTCACAACAAACTCACTGTATTGGTTAATAGAGATGTATAGGTGCACATTTAACCCACCTGAGGAAGAGCTCATTACCTACTACTTGAATAACAAGATCACAGGAAACGATGATCCTGAGGGGAAACAAATAAACGAGGTCAACATATGCCACCATGAACCTGCAGATTTACCCGGTGGGTTATGTCTAAACCGTAACTAAAACCACAAATAAACCCTAAATACCATATCAAGAAACTAACATCACTTCTTCATGTTTATGTGTTATTTGAAAAGGGCTGGCGAAGATAGAATCGAGTCACACTTGGTACTTCATATCTCCGGTAGAGAAGTTCGGGAAACTTAACCGGAGGAAGAGAGCATCAAAGACAGGACATTGGAAGATAACGGGGAATAGCTGTACGATTAAGGACAATGATGGTAAACCTATCGGTTTAAAGAAGTTTCTTGTGTTCCAAGAAAACAAAAGATCATCTACTTTATCATCCACCACCAACCAACAACACAAGTTCACTTGGATCATCCATGAATTCCATTCCTTTTTCCACCACCCCAATAAGGTAGTAACTAGAGCTCCAATATATTGCAGTATAAAAACTGTGACCCTTCTCATTCCACTTCAAATTCTGTTAATAGTAGCTAATATAAAATCAAAAAATAAATTTTTGACCCAAACTCATACATTTTTATTTTACATATACTGAAGCATTAATAAGTGGCTGTATGAATTATGTGAAGGACTCCTTTGTTCTCTGCAAGCTCAAGAAAAAGACAAGATCACAGAGCGGCCCCGTGGCAGATGCTTCCCCTGCGGTGACTGATCTGTCTCCCACTTTCATTTCTGATCCTATACTTAATCACTCCCAGGTACTTTACAATTATAGTTGCTGCCATATATATGCATTTTAAGAAGGTACGTAAAAGGAGGTTTTAATTAGTTCACAGTTAAACTTAGAAAACATAGAAACCATATATAGATCTTCCTCTTCGATTTAGTATTCATATGACTTTCTAATACGATTTTGATTTGATATGAATGGATTTAAACTGGGATAAATGTTTTTACGATTACTTTTAGACGTTGACGCACAACAAGAGCCCCGTTCATGAAGATTATGGTGGAGACTACTGTAATGACTTAGAAGAGCTTATCCCAGAGTTTGACAGCTCTAGGTGGCTTGATCAGTCTTATCAGTTTGACCATAATCACTGGGAAAGTTTCACCGATATAACGCATGTACGTACGAAAAACTATTTGATGATTGAGAACTTTTTTAATTACAATAAAAGATCCCACGAGCTCGCGTGGGAGTTATATGATTTATGATTTGTTTGCTTTGGGACACTCAAGCTGTGACCACTTGAAAAGTGAGAACACGAATACTTGTTGTTTTAGAATATTCGCAGTTTGCATTTTTAATCAAAAATATTTAACATGAAGTTATTCAATAGAAGGAAAACTTGCATTTTAACAGGTTTCTAATTAGCGTATGTTTTTGTTTAAAAACCATCCTATTATCGAAAAGGTATTGTATTCGTTTTACTAGAAAATTTCATACTAATTCAATTGATCTTTTGGTTGCTTGTTTACTTGAAAAGTCATGGCAACAAGGTGGTGAATCCAGTGGTCTCCCTGGCGGAGAAAATGGCCACGTGTACGGACAAAACAAAGAGGGAAACTCGAATGTGAGTGAGACAATTGAGAAAAAAAATGCTTTTTATTTCATTGGTGTAAGATATGACATAAAGTATGCTATTATTATGCTAAAATGGTTATTTTATTATATTTTCCGCAGCATATGGAAATAGGGGAATATTGGAACAGCGAGGCAGTGGTGGGCGGAGTAACGTTTCCAACTCCCAGTACCGACCAAATCTAAATATGTTACCTGATTGGGCCACGTGTAAGTTTCAGATTACACGCGCCGCTATAGCTTCTCAACAAAGGCTTCACTTTTGACCCCTTCGAGGTTTTGGAAAAACCAAAAAGCGGCGATCATTTGGAATCTTTACTACTTTTATTTCTCTTTTGTCTCTCTATGATATCTTTTGTACTGTACCCTTCCTTTTGGCGTTATATTTGATTTAATTTCACGATTTTCTAAATATAAATCGTGTAATAAATAAAAGTGGTAGGTTGCAAATTTATATATATTCAAAAGATTTTACAAATTAGTAAGTGTCGGATAATGTAAACTCAGAATGTGTGCATTTTTAAATGAAAGTCACCAAGATTAAATGATCCTGATTCACACTCGGAAAATTATTATTTTTCTTCTTTTTATTCATCTTCTTTCTCATCTTTTTATTTATCTTATTCGGATAATTAAATTTGGTTTGCCTTGGTGAGCCTGTAAGAGAATTAAGGGGCTTAAGAAAAAACCAATCTCTATTTATTTTTCTTTGAAACATAATCCTAAATGTGTAAAACAAGAATTGAGTTGGGGGTCACAAAAAATGGCTATAAATCCTACCTTCCTTTGATTTTGAGGTAGACTTTCTGTTCTAAATTCTTTAAATAAAATCTATGGTGCCAAAATAGATGAATAAGAAACTAACTTGCCCCCAACAATTAAGTCTTTCTACCTTGTGATGTTACTTTGAAATGTTAAAAAGAAAAGAAGACTACATACTTTTAATTAGGAAAGAGGCCAAATAGGATTTCCAATTGACCTTTGAGATTTCCAAATCGGTCATCATTTGCCAAGAGAGCATTAGAGTATCTTCATTATTGAGCTTGTCTTCTCATTTGCTAACCTATTTGGAAAATTGAAGAATGATCCGTTTAACCTTAGTCGTCCATTAAGAATATTTTTTTTAATTAAGAAATTTCTTTGACAACAAGAAAAAACAAGATAAAGTATTTCAACCGTAGATGTATTCAAATTTTCACAAAAATAAATAACATAAAAGTTTCTCTTGTAGAATTGGAACACTTTTAAGAATTAAAGGTTTAGGTAGGGACTAGAGATTGATGACGAAGAGTCAAAAGGTGCTGGACACCATTTTTGTTGTCTAGTTCTGTAGTATTAACGAGTCTAGAGATTCGAGCACATAAAGCGAAATGATACAACCTTTTTCCACTCCCTTAAAAACTAAAAAGTAGAAAGTGCATACATACATGCATATCTCTATATGTGCAACACGCTTACATACATTTAATGTAGACCTATATTATAGTGAAATAGATACTCGTATCCACAACTTTCATTGTTTGATTAAATTATATAAAACCGACCTACTATAGTGGAATACATCCACTTAATTTATCGACAAGCTTAATTACCTGAATAAAAGACAAAATCGATTGAATATAGTGAAAGAGAATCTTGTTGAGCGTGACGAAATACATTGTTGATAGCTAAAGTATTTGCTAAGAATTATGTTTCAAGTATCTGTTTACTTGTCACAAAAAACCTTTGTTTACAAATAAAACTGTAAATTATATCGAAGAAGAGGAAGAAAAATAAAAGTTAGCCTTACTTTAACGGGGTCTGATTGGACTTGAACATCTACAAGACAACATGCACGTGGTATACTTATAATGTAGACCTTCGACATTATTTAAAACTATAAACATTTTTGATTCGACATTAATCTTTGTTTACTTTGTTGAATCTGATGTATCTTGTAGGGGTTTAGGTAGGATCGTTTGAGTACAGGTTGATGCTACGTCCCAGAGAAGTTGACAACTTTGTCTAATCATGCCACTTGTTTATCACAAATTAGCCTTTATTTATATACTCTATCTGTTTTATTTTAAATATTAATTTAATTTGATGCATACAAAATAAAAAATAATTAATTTTACATATTTTTTATCTAAAAATAAATATTATATATTTTGATATAGTATTATTTAGTTTAATTTTATAAGGAGAGGCTAATTGCGACGTCAAAGAGAATTTGAGAATTTTGATAGTTGTTAATTTTTAATTTTAAGAAAAGGCATAATTTTAATAGTTGTTATCAATTTAAAATGATTACAATCTTGTCTTCTCGAATCACTTCTCATCACAAAATTCACCATCACTTTTCATAATATATGTTTTAGGATAGACATACAACATATTAAAAAACGTTACCAAAAAACTAGCTAAGACATAACTTGAGTACTTGTACTGATTTGGAAAAGTACAAGATGATGTTATTGAACATAAGTGGATTTTTTAAACAAATCTATCCGGTAAAAGACAGCAGCTCTTTCTCTTTTTCTTATTGATCAAGGGACACATCAACAGTTTGTTGACTTGTTCTCATCACTGCTATCTATGACCAGTTGAAGACACTGGTCAATGAGTTTGCAGAGAAAGAATCTTACTCAGCTCATCATCATCTTTATCACGAAGCAAGTATTCCCAATCATAACTTGACAGACTGTCAAAAGCCCCCTGAATTGCTTTTACGATCTCTGTTTCTTGCTGCTTATCAGGAAAACCACTAAGCTGCCCTGGATTCTGTAATTCCTTAAAAGACAAGTGAGAGTGTATGTGTGTGAAATATGGTTTTGAACATTTTAAAGAGATTTATAAAGTTTGAGATTGAGATAAGACCAACCTCAGCTCCTGCACTTAGTTCTCCTCCAGAGTTATTCATATGAGTGAGAAGAGGGTGACCATGCGCATCAATCTCACTAACAGAAGAAGAACTATCTTTGGCTTCACCCTTAAAGTGTACTTTACAGATTGTATATGTCATGTTCTGTAAATAAACCAAAAAAAACACGGTCCAAAAGTCAGAATATACTAATTGAATATGACAAGAAAATAAACCCCACAGAGAAGTTGAATTTAGAGAAATGACCTGCTGATAAGGAGACAAGCAAGTAGCGTCGTACTCGTGCATGATCCAGTCGGTTTTGGATCCGCTGGAGTAAAACACTAGAACCTTTTTCTCACCGATCTTTTCGCGATGCCCTCTCTTTCTCTTTATATTCATTGTATCACCAGTTTTCTTCCAAAAACCTGACCTCGTTTTTCTGATCTGTTGTTCACCTTTGTTATATCTCTTCTCCTTGCGTCCGAAGAAATACCAAACCTGATCTTTCGACACTATCCTCGACTGCCCTGAGAAAGAACCAACAAGTATATATAGGACTGCCTCAGATCAACAATTATTTTATTCTATACAAACAGTCAAGGGGAGAGTCGTGAGACTTACGTGGTAACTCCCAAGGGTCGAAGTTACAGATATTGACTGTGCTAATGACTTCATCGACATGGCTCCTGGTGGAACCACCGATATGTTTTAACCGGAGGTAGTGGTCGATGATCTCTTCGTCGGTCGGAATAAATCTGAGTCCCACCGGATCCACCATTTCGCAACGCCAACTTAACTTTCAGATAGAAAAGAAAATGGTAATCAGATAAAATGTAATGTTTTTTAACTTTCTTAAAATCGTATGAGAAAAGAAAGGACCAAGGCTGTTCTGTATTTATGCGAAACAAAGATGAATGTCCGCTGTACACGTGTTATATTATAAAGTTTTTAAAAAATAAAAAGGAGTCGGTTAATTCGTGACCGTTGGATTATAGCTCTTCGTAGCTATAGTTCTTCTTGTTCTAAACAATCCGACGACTGTAAAATATTATAATACTACAAGTTGGGGCTCTGCATTGCTTCGAATATTCTGATCCAAACAAACATCAGGAAGGTCAATTGGTGTTTATTTATATGAAAAAGATGATTAATGGACCGATATCCATCCATACTAGCTCATACGTGTGTAGAAATACTATTAAATTCCAAAATTATATACAAGTAAGCAATCAAAGATAATAAATCTTGACCGTTGATTATGCCACGCTGGACTATGCTATACGTGAAGTGAATGATTCTGGAAACGTCTGCCTTTTTTGTGACGATGTGGGACTGATGTTTGCATCAGCTGGAGAAATAATAATTTTAAAATGGACGTCGTTAAGTGTGTAATAAAGATGTTAGGAACTTGAATAGTATATTCACATGTTAAAATAAATTTTTGAATGAGAAATATAAGTTTAATGTATATGATTAATGAGAAATAGAAGTTCAATGTATATGATTTAAAATTTTTATATAAAGTAAGAAATATATACATTAAATATTAATTAAATTTAGTTTTATTTGAAAAACTTATATAAAGTTTGCTCACCGTAGCTACTGCCAATTTGCTATTATAATCAGTTAGGGAGTCGGAAAAATCTACTAGGTTGGTCAATTCATAATTAACATATATTCTAGAGTTCAATTAACTAAAGTTTGCAATATTTTCTCAGTTTTAAGGAAATATACATCCAAAAACTTTTTTTTAACGGAAATCAACCGACTTGTATGCCAACAGTATGGCTCCACTATTGATTATAATCATATTCTCTCTATTCCAAAAATATATATTTTAGAGTTTTCATATTTATTAAAAAATATACTTTTTCTGTTTTTATATTTAACGTTTTAAAAAATAAAAATAAATAAATATTTCTTAATCTATGTGCATATTCTTAAAATATTAAATATAAAAAATAAAGGCAGTAAAGTTTTAGTTATCAATGTTTTATTTTTTGTAGTTAATTATTCTCCATAATTTTTAACTAAAAAAATTTTAACAAACATTTTAAAATTTACATTTTATCATTAACTAATATATTAAAAATATAAAAAATATAACATTTTTAAATGTTTTTTTCAAAAATATTGATCTTTTCGTAAGGATGGAAGTAATTTGTAGTGATAATGATAAAAAATCGACTGACGTAACACGTTATGTTTCAAAGTGCAAACAAAAACTCTAGGCAATTAAACATGCAGCGTTTTTACACACTCCAAAATCGGGTGGTCTCCTAGTGGGAGAAAATGGAAACGTGTAGGGACGAAACACAGCTGAAATGTCGAATTATAGAAAACTTTAAGACTGTATTTGCCATTTGTCGCCTTTTTGAAATAAAACTATCAAATAATAATGTGGAACAGAAGTCGGGACAGGAATGTGTCAGAGCACTAACAATGACCAATTCTAAATATGTGATCAGATTGGGTCACGTGAAAGCATATCAGCAATTCGTACGGCAATACAAACTCTTGGTTTATACTACAAATTTATAATAGAAAATATTATTGTAGCGGTTTTTCTGCTCTATGGCAAAATGAATTTATATTTAGTCCGGTTAATAATGTATTTACTCAAATCATGTCCGTTTACGAATTTGTTTACAAATGATACTGAAAACGAACCAAGAAAAATCTGTAAAAGCACAAAAGTTAGTAACTTAGCATTAGTCTAAATGTCTAATTGTGTTCGGACTTATTAAGCATCAACATGATGTAGACTTAAAGAGAATTTTGACATATTAAATTTAGTTTGATTTTATATTTATAATCTTTTTGTGAGGATTTATTAGGTAGGCCCATACGAGAAGGAAATGATTGAGATAATTTTACAATGTTGCTAATTGTATCAATTGAAATGACATATATATATATATATATATATATATATATATATATATATATATATATATATATATATATATATATTGTCCTCTATAACCATTTCTGGTAGCAGATTCACCTTTATAGTATATTATTTGGACTACATATGATACGAAAACTACAAAACAAGATAGACATAACTCAATACTTGAAAATTGCAAAAGGTACTCTTAAGTTATCTCATTGATTAGTGTATTATGTTCTCAGGACACAAGAACATAGCTTGATTTTCTTGGTGAATCTCCTGACCGATCTCACTTCCTTGTGCATCATCATAAGGATTCTTTTTGCACCTGTTTGTGTATTAATATCAAGAATCTAAAGTTGCTTACATGGAGATGGTTTGGTATTTGCAGAGCTTTGGCTTTGACCGTAAAATTGGTGGTTACTTATGCTTTATCAATAGCATGGGGTTAAAGTAAAGCCTAATACTACTCTGTTTTCAAATTGTGTAATCAAATTCTTCATGCTGCTAACTTTCTTTCTTCTTCGGTTTTTATTAGCTATAAAACCTTTGATGTCATATGTTCTCTCTTTGATACATTTGTTCAGTCGTCACTATAAGTTACATTCTTTTTAAAACATGATTGGGTTAATGGCTGTAGAGTAAAGCGTAGACGTTAGAAAATATGATTAATTTGTAATGTTCCTGGAGCCATATGGTAAAAAATATATGTGAAATGATATGTCGTACGAAGTATATGTATTGTTAAATGAGATGATCTTAAACGGATCGACTTCATTAACACTAAGACAATCAAAGGCAGTATATACAGCTCCATGAAAAAAATTAAATAATTTCACCTAATCATTATAAGGAACTCCGAGATCTGCAAGCACATCAACTTGAGTTCACAAGTTGTAACTGCATATCTCTATACTTGGTTTTGGAAATATTTCTATTCAGATCCACATTTTTGAATTAAATTCAAAATTTTATCAGTTCCTAACATTGTTATGTGAGCCAAACTCAAATTCATAAATAACTAAATTATTATTATATTTCTTGAATCGAAATCAAAATCCACAATCAAACCAAAACTAAATTGAAAACCAAAAAATATAATCCGGTTTTATAAAATATCATCAAAACATATAATTTTAGTTTACATATATAAATTTTAAATATAAATGATTCCTCGCAATTCAAAATCTAGTTTTTCATTAAATATGGTCTTTTGTGCCATTTTTTTCCGTTCGGGCTACTAGTTTTCCATCGATTTATCAGAGCAAACTTTATCAAGAAAAATGCTGTCACGAGAAAAGAGTAAATATATGGGGGGAGGGGAATATCTAGAAGTGTTTTTCACTTGTTTTTTTTTTTTTTTTTGAGAAAAAGTGTTTCTCACTTGTTAGACAATCTTTGCATATCTTTGTGTATTCTTACTTTTGTGGGGGTCATAAATGTAGGGGTTGGGTAGGATCATTTGAGTACAGGTTAATGCTACGTACGTCCCATGGAATTTGACAACTTTGTCTTTTCATAACACTTTTTTATCACAAGTTCACCTTTATTCAGAACATACAATATGGAAAAGTCACAAAACAAGATAAGACATAACATAGAACTTTTGGAAAATACGAAAGTACTTATTGGGTCTCATTTATAAATTAAATATCACGTTCTTTGGGGATAGAAGAACATAGCTGAATTATCTTGATGCAGCTTTGTGTGTCCTGTAAAAAAAAAACCAGCTCTTATGTTGTTGATGACGTCTTGATCCATTTTATACTCTCTCATCTCATTCCCTTGTACATCATCATACTTCTTCTTGGATGCATTAAAACTTGTTTTGCTCATCTAGAATCATATCAAATTAGAAGCAGAAAAATGTTGTGAGTAGTGTCACAAAGTAGACACTCAGAATGAGAGACAAAAAATAAGGCTCGCCACTTGAGCTAATGGACACTAACTTGCTTGTTGAGTTGGGAGATTTTTCTAGGTCGGTGATTTGGTCTATGCAACGATTTGAGCTACCAAAACTATCAAAAGTGTTGGAGGTTTGAATAGAAAACTGTCAATATAGTGAACAAAAAGGTTAACTATGTGAGGTGGAACCTGAAAACAGAGGATTACCATGATGCTTACTGTTGTTGCAGAGACCAAATCAGAATCACTATCATCATCGCCGCCAATGAAAGCGGTCAATTAAGGTTTTGGTCTGTAATCGTTACGATCCTCATGCATAAACAGAGTATTCCCCTGCTCCTCCTCCAAATAATCACTGTAATTGAGAAAACAGTTAAGATGAGGAGTTGAAACATTTTCGATAGCCCTGCGTATTGCATCATCGATCTGAGTTTCTTTCTCCACATCAATCAAACCATTAAAGTGACTTGGATTCTGTAATCCCTGAAAAGGGGGGCATGATAAACAAACGTTGTCAGATTCTCTATGACTTGACCGAAACAAAGGAAGAGAAAAGACATAGAGACCCACCTCAGATCCGCCAGAGTGGTTCATATGAGTGATGGGAGAGCGATCATGCTTAACTTCACCAGAAGAAGAAGGTAAATCACTGGTGTCACCTTTAAACTTTAATTTACACACTGTATACGTCATCTGCACAAATTCAAATACGACCCAAAAGCGGGAATCGAATCACAACACACAAAGCCAAACAAGTGAATATGAAAAAATAACCTGATCAGTAGGAGGCAAGAAGGTAGCGACGTATTCGTGCATAGCCCAGTCGGATTTAGGTTTCGACGACTGAAACACAAAGACCCTTTTCTCACCAATCTTCTCGGCCTTCCCTCTCTTTCGCATGATATCCATTGTAGGTCCAGTTTTCTTCCAAGAACCACACTTGGTTTTTCTGCTCTGTCTCTTGACTCTGTTGTCCTTCCGACAAAAGAAATGCCAAACCTGATCTCCCGATTCCCTCCCAGACTTGGCTGCATGAAGAAAACCTAATTACTACGTTCTTGGATGATGATCCGAGTATTCACTATATAACAGTTTCAAAAAAAAAAAAAAAAAAAAGACTTACAAGCTAACTCCCAAGGATCGAAGCTATAGATATCAATTGTGCTAATGACTTCATCTACTACATGACTCGTGTTGTTACCATCCATATTTTTCGACCTTAGGTAATGGTCGACGATCTCCTCGTCTGTCGGACGGAATCTGAAACCCACCGGATTCGTATCCACCATTTGTCCCCCCCAACAACAAGGTTAAAATTTTCACTTAAAAATGGAAAAAAGAAGATTTATGAAAAAGATAGCCGAGAGTTTTCTCTTGTCACTCGCTGTTCTGTTCTTATGAGCAAGACGAAAGAGGGGGTTTTATATAAGAAAAACTAACCCCTAAATTTGCGAGGACGTAAATTTCAAATATTATTATTTTGTGTTCACATACATCATGGAAACTCATTAAACCGTGACGTATTATCTCTTCGTGGGACATACGTGGAACACTGCACACTTGTATTAGGGGTTATCGAATAACTCCGTAATTTTTAGTATTTATGATTATCTTTGTATTTTATGAATATCTGATTTTTTAATTTATTTTGCTTCGGAGAAATATAAATATCCAGCTTTCCGGATATCAATTTTTTTTGGATATTTACAAATATTTATGAATATTTCATCTACTTTATTAATATAAGTAAATCTAGAAAAATATACAATTTTTTTTTAAAAAAATTTACATAATATAAAATGAATAATAAAAATTAATGAAACTATATGTTTTATAAATTTCTAAAATTAATCAAATTTACTTTTAAACAAACAATTTTTTTGAAAATTGTCTTTTTATAAGTAAAATTTAAATAAAATTAATAAAAGTATATGTTAAAATAATAATTTTATAAAATTATACATATAAAAATCTATATTTATTTGTAGATATACATTTATTCGTATAATTTCAGATCGGATCGGATATCTAGTTCTATATTTTTGAGTATTTATGGTTTGCTTTATTTCTAACGAATATTAACTTTTAGTATTTGTTTTGCTTCGAAGACTTACGAATATCTGGATTTTACAAATCGAAACGAAACGAATAATGAGTCGAATCAAATTTAATCGATTAAATGTTTAATGCTCCTTGTCATGTTCATGACCTTTTCCTTAAAAATAAAAAGAGGGAGAAAAGGGAATTTGCTAGTTGCTCCAGGCGCTTCGTAGCATATGAAAAAGGCGGTTAAAATTATACATATAAAAATTTATATTTATTTGTAGATATATATTTATTCGTATAATATCATATCGGATCGGATATCTAATTCTATATTTTTGAGTATTTGTGGTTTGCTTAATTTCTAACGAATATTAACTTTTAGTATTTGTTTTGCTTCAACGACTTACAAATATCTGAATTTTACAAATCAAAACAAAACGAATAATGAGTCGAATCAAATTTACCGATAAAATGTCTAATGCTCCTTGTCATGTTCATGACTTTTTCCTTAAAAGTAAAAAGAGGGAGAAAAGGAATTTGCTAAGTTGCTCCAAGGCGCTTTGTAGCATATGAAAAAGGCGGTTACGCCTTAGAAGAAAGCTAGGCCCGGCACTGATCGACCATTTCTACGTAAGATTGAAACCTTACATTTTTGATATAATATTCGTTGGGCAAAGCAATTATTAACGTCGACGGTGAAACTTCCTCGAAGGCGTGTAGATTAATGATCCAGAGAATGTCTAACCTTTACTTTTTTTTTTCTCTGGATAACTTGGCATTTGAACCAATTATAATAAACAAAAAGGAACCAGAAATTAAAATAAATAAATAATAATAATATAAAGGGAGTTGGCTGACGCATTCAACCTGAATATTAAATTATATAATATATACACGCATCTGCAGAGTCGGAGATGGATCACTTCATGATGTCCATTTTCATATGATATGATCACACCATTATTCATCACCACCGCAAACAATTTGTTCCTATACGATATATATTTTTTACCTTACATCTCTCAGATTGAAGTGTATTTCAAGTGAAATAGTAGAATAATCAAATGGTCATAACACCACAAAAGAAAAAAAAGCTTCGGCTTAACAATATTCTCATTTAATAATCATAGCTTACAGCTAAACGCTTGAGACCTGATTTACTCAATTTTATTATTTAATACTACATAATTAAGCAACTTCTTCAGAAACGTAAAAACGTGAGAATATTATATGAAGCACAGAACGTGAATATTGAATTACAAAGGTGTGTAAAAGAACCATAAGCATTGCTTGTTGCAAAAATGAATAAAATCTTCATAAAAGAAAGCAGGCAAAGAGTTAAGTTATAGATAAACTGATGTGGAGGAGACCCAATGGCAGACTGGCAGTAACGATGAGTGTTTAAGGTACACCAAATTTGAAGTGTTAAGTTAATGTGAGAGTGTAGCCATGCGTCACTGCTCTACGAGCTTGCTCACACATTATCAAGTTTGCTGCTGAACCATGCAACGTCAAGTTTCCAGCTACCACCGTGCCCACCCACGCCTTCTTCTCCTTCTCCCACACAGCCGCGCAGCCACTCTAGCTCCCAACAGAAGCACTGCACACACCGGTTGGTACATTGGAGAGGACAAGGATCACAAGTCCTAGAACCGCGGTTCCTTTGGCTTGGTTGAGTTTTTGTATATGGCTCCATGAGATGAGATCCCGTAGAGCCGTAAGGATACCGGTTTTCTTGAATCCACCTGCGGCTATGAACATCCCACAGAAGAAGATTAAAAGTGAATAGGATACCTGCCAGACACAATTTAAAACTTTGATTATTAGTTCTATATTATTTCAATGAAGAGCTGATTCAATCAAAACGCAAACTCTTTTAATTTGTCTGAAAACAGAGTGATGCTATTACAAAAGTTCAACATCTTCTCTCAAAAACTATACAAACTTTAAAGAGGTTTCTCAAATCACATTGCCTCTTTACATGTACAAAGAGCCAAACAAAGCTTAACTACAGAGAATTTTGACCGGTGACAATTGTACGGTGAGACAAGCGTGATCGGAGAGATTGTAATTCTCCGGCCACATTCCTTTCTCTGCTTCTTCCGGAAACAAAACAGCTTTCTTCACTTTCAGTCCAATCGCTTCTTCTTTCTCATCTTCTCCTTCTTTCTTACTCTCCATCACATTCACTTTGCAGTTTTCAGATTGAACCATCACTGTCATGTTCCACATTTTCTGATAATACATAACCACACACATACACATAAGACTCTTCATTGACGTTTGCAGTAAAGAAACATTTAATCGGTTTGAGGTTATCGTTTAGCGCCAATTGGTTTATACTAAGTATACCTTAAGTTCTTCATAGTCGAAGACACCATTTCCATCAATATCAGCTCGATCCCACAGCTCTTTTGTCTCTTGAAAGCTAAGCCCATGTGGAATACCCGTTAGATTTACCTGCAACAATAAGTCCACTCCCGGGGTTTTATTTCATCTGTTTTTCCTTCAACATAATGTAGAAAATTAAAAAGGAACTTATTTGATCCTTTTCCTACTGTTAATTTTACTTGAATCATCAAAAAAGCTTTTTCAGGAAAGTCGAAACTCGACTCTTTTTTAGCAGCATTTTGGGATAGAGGGGATGATGTTTATCTCCTGAAGGAACTAGACTTACCTTTTGAAGTGCTTGGCAAAAGTCAGAGTACGTTAATGAATCACTGTGATTATTTTCCCCAAGAAAAGCAAAGGCCTTGTCTTCAGCTATGGAAGCCTTCTGGACTTGATACTAGAAAACAATCAAGAATTAGACAAAAGGACATGTGAATATCTGTTGGAGGAAAAAACTAAATCAAGAAAGTATGAAATATAAAAGAATATTGAGGTTAAAATCATAAACTGACATTGTATGGTAACTATGAAGAGACACCATTTAGTAAAGGTAAAGTTATTAATTTCTTTGTTTCTGAAGATTGGCAATGTTAAGGGGGAATAAATCTCACCTTGATAATGCTGAAAACAGCTTCCACCCAACTTGTTCTCAATGGTTTTCTTGAATTGCTAGTAGGGTTACAGAGCCATATGAAATCAACTCCGCATATATTTCCCCTATGGTTTCTATGGCTAACCCACTGAAGAAAGAAAAGAAGAAAGACGGTTAGGGATGTGTCTTTTACAACATGAACCAGGTTTCAACAACAGTGAGGATGGAGAAAAGTTTGAAAGAGTTTCTAACCCTATGAGCATCACTATCCGTATACTGATGAGCAACATCATATGATGATACGAACCCTTGAGATCTCAAGAACTTGTAGACATGCCCACGCTTGCTTCCATTCCAGTCACTGAAATAAATAATTATTCAAAGTCTGTGATCAAATATTACTGATGAGGAGCACACTTTCAATGTTCAATACTCTTTTAAGACCAGAAGCTGACCCGCAGAGAATAATGGGCATGTGGGTAAGTTTATTTTCCTTTTGGTAAGCTTCAAGATATTCGAGAATTTTGTAAACCTGTCAAGAGAAGCACATATGATCAAATCAACAATCACAAGATCTTCGGTCCCCAAAAAAAAAAGAAAAGCAAAACGATAGGAAGGATGGCCAACCTGATGCAATCTTGCAATGGATAAACTAGAATCGTGTGGGAACAAGAGATGAGTATTGACTATAAGAACCTCTTGTAGAACATCTTGATTCTCATTAAGCGGGAAAGGAACAATAGATTTGACATGTAAGAGCTGAGCAACACGGTCTCCAAAATCATTAAAGAGCAGCTCCCGGTAATTAACAAGTTTAAAGTAGTCCTTATGGATGGCAGTTAAAAGACCTGCAAAAATCAAGTCGAGAAATTAGATAGAGAAATTTTGAATTTGAGTCCCATATCTTTCCATCAAAACAGCCATTATAAGTTAAGATAGCCGCTTAAAACGATATCCTGCAATAACGAGGTCGAAGATAATACTCCCTCCGTAGATTAAGAAACATTTAATTTTTTATCATTTTCTAAATAAAAACATCATTAATTGTTTACCTAACCACAATTCAACCAATAATAAAATAGAAGCTATTATATCATTGGTCATCTAATATTAATTATTAATAAATTTTACATAAAAAATTGAAAACGTCAAATAATTTGGAACAAAAAATTTCTCCTAAAACGTCAATTATAAAAAAACGGAGGAAGTATAAAACAACAAGAAGCAACTTTGTTAACCCCAAAGCTTCTAGATTGCCCTTCTAAGTTAGTTGTCTCTAATATATTGTTTTAGAGTATAGAGTTGGAACACAGGAAATACATAAAGCCTCTTAAGTTTCTAATGACTTGGGACAGTGAAGTGAAACCCATCAGCAAGCACATCGTTTTGACTCATACAATCATAAAATGGAGAAGATTACATACCATCACCACGAGCGTTAGTTCGAGCAAGCTGGAAAGTAGTGTAGCCAGCAGAGGCAAGGCGGTCGTGGTACATGTTCACAAGTTCCTCATTCCCAACCCAAACTTCCTACAAAAGAGTCAACTTTGACTTTCTAAGAGAAGGAAACAAATGTAAAAAACTATATATATATATATATGATCTTATTACCTGGAGAGAAATGACTGAAGAGCGTTGATGGAGTAACAAATCTAAAATCTTTTGGTTCCGAGCAAACCAAAGCGCGCGAAAATGGCTCTCACGAATGCTCTGATTCTGTACACACAAAATCGAATGAGATAAATTCAAATTCAAATTCAAATTCAGGATAGAGAAGAGACCTACCTGTTGATCAACGCGTTTATAAATGGGAGCCAAGATGTTGAAAGTGGTACACGTTATATTCGTTGAACCTATGTTCGAGTTCACTCTCTGCACAATCATTCATAACAATCAAATCACTCTAGAAAGAAAGAAAATCAAAGGCGACGCACCATAGTTGAAGCCCCCTTGTTGCTTCTGCCGGAGAAAGATGAGAGGAGACCGGAAAAGTAGATCGGGAAAGGAACAGCGGCGAGGACGACGAAGAGGGAGAGTGGTGATGAGAAACAAGGGATGATTAATCTGGACCGTTCAATGATGCTCCTCCTGCTTTGCATTTGGTTGCCTCTTTCGAGTTTCCTAGGGATTCTTTTTCTCCACTTTTATTATTTCCTTTTCCTCTTTTTTTTTTTCTTTTGGCATCTTCTTATTTTCTTATTTAATTTAAATATATTACTTGAACTGATTTCTCCTAAATTACTAATAACTTATCTATACACCCACATAAAACACGCATTTGCAATCATTTAAAAAAAAACAATTTGTATGGTCCATTTAATTCACAACTACTATGCAACTTTGGTCCATGTAATTCATTCACGACTCACTAATTAAATTCTTCATACATCAGTAAAACTAGTGAAAGTTTTAAAGTAAGTTTCATTACATCAGTAAAGTAACGGATACATCTGCAGAAGAGAAAGATCTTTTCGACAAGTGAACCCGCGTCTCCTATCTTGTTTTCTGTCGGTGACCATCACGCGGTTCATAGCCAATCATTTTTTTAAATACAAATTTATATAACGTTCATAGTTCTCTAGTTGCGCTTAATCACGTTCTATAAAACTCTTTTTGTTTTTTTTTGTCAACGCAAGAAATAATTATTTAAAAGGATTATTGGTTTGTGTTTTCTGTTTTCTTGATATTAGTTTTTTAATCTTACAAACCAATTATTGTCGTTTCGACAGGAAAAACAACCCATGATCAATCGTAGAGCTTAAGCCCATTGGGC
The DNA here is from genome assembly GCA_905132885.1 of Moricandia moricandioides. Lineage (NCBI taxonomy): Eukaryota > Viridiplantae > Streptophyta > Magnoliopsida > Brassicales > Brassicaceae > Moricandia > Moricandia moricandioides. The sequence continues at coordinate 276,282 of CAJHQQ010000061.1, forward strand.
TATCTGTACCATGTTATATAGCCCATCACTTTTAAATCTCAACTTCACCTGACACTCCAGACTTGTTTATTTTCAAAACAGGTTTTTCAAAGTTGAAAGAGATTTTTGTTTCCAACCAACTTTCAAAAAAGATTTAAATAAATGAATTCAGTTAAATACGTAATTATGAAATCAAGAATAGAATAGCATATTCAGTAGTACCAATCACCCCACCAAACTTTTACTTCCCTTAGAGATAAAGCCTTCTCTCTCACACTCTACTCTCTCTACACAAACTTTGCAGATAAAATATTTAAACTTAGGCAAAAACATCATCACTCAAGTAAACTACAAGCTTCAAAACCCAAAACCCCCCTTGAGGATCCTTTCACGTGTGATCTTTAAATTAAATAAACAAAAGTAGATATAGGATTCAGATTTCAGATAGAGTTTCATTATCCACTCTAGCCTGCAGCTCAAGCGTCTAAACACAGACAATGAAAGGGAATCAACCAAAATCGACATATTCATATATGTACACACGTTATGTAGCTTCCAAGGAAACCAAAACAAAAAAAAAACAAATAGAGAAAACAGCTATGAACACAGAATGGAAAATGGATTTGGATCGAAAGCAAACGTTTTTCAAATGCACAAAGTGGCAGTTCGAAGACACACTTGATCCTATTAACTGCCCTTTCCACTACTTCTGCGACAGCCTCTACGCCGGCGACTACCCTGAATTCATCGACCTTTTAGTTTTCTTCTTCGTCACGTTTTCTTACTTGACCACGCTACTCGCCGTCTTAAGGAAAGTACTATCAAGAACAAGAAGAGTTAGAGAAGATGATGATGGTGTTGATGATGATAAAGCAAAAAGGTACTTACTTCCTTCTGGTCCAATCTCTCTTCCTCTGATCCTCTTGATCCTTGCAAAAGGTCAAAGGATCAATACCCTTTTCCCTATTTCCATTTTTGGACCTGCGATCCTGCAGCTAGTCCAGCTCTCAGTGCTTATATTTGAGAACAATATAGAAAAAGAAGCGAGCTTTGTCTTCTTCGAGGCCTCAACTATCTCCGGTATTCTCCACGCAAGTCTTTACTTAGACGCTGTGATTCTCCCCTACTATACAGGATACGATGCTCTGGTCACTTCAACGTTCTCCGGAGTCTGCAAGTCCTGCATCTGCAGAAAAGAGCCGTTGACAGTGGGTGGGAAGATTGTTGATTACCGAGGATGGTCTTGTACATCGTTTTTGCTGGTTGGTGTTTTGTGTTTGAGGATTATATGCAAACTATGCAGAGAAGATGCAAAGAGGAAGAAAATTTTTGTGATTAAGAATGCAGTGGAAGGGTTGGCGTGGATTGTTCTTATACGAGATTGCGCGTACTTGGCGGTTATGTCTCCTGTGGAAGAGCCCGTCTTGTTTAGGGTTTGTGTGTTTGGTTCTGTTCTCATGTTGATATGTGTTTATGTAATTACACAAGTATGCTGTTTGATTAGTCGGAGGCAGAGTAAAAAGACAACAAACACTTGACATTTCAGAACAAAATAGAAGTCAAGTTCAGAGACGAGAGGAACTAAATGTGTAAAATGTAAATGATATTGTTGCAAATGAGAAAAAATTATAATTTTCTTTGAAAAAACCTCCAAAAATTACAGACAAGATAAAGCAGGAAAACAAGAAAATGCTGCAACTAAAATCGATAAAAAGAATAAAAAACTCATCTCCTTCAAGTTGGATCACAACAAAACCTCAGGTCTTCAGAGCTCTTAGAGTGGCTTACCACTCGCCTTGATGTAATTTCTGATGGCTACTTGGATCAGCTTAACGACCAACCACTACAAACAAAGCAAAAGAAGAACATTTTGTTTCAATTAAGTTTTCCTGGGTAGCCCAACCCACTCCAAACAAGGGGGTGGACCCCAGAAAAATTACAATAAGTTGAAGTTATATTGTGAATGTAACGCTAAAGCCTAAGATGAAGATGATAGAGAATGAATGTTGAAGAAGAAGAAGAAGAAGACCCTAAAATTGACAAAATCATGACGGGGATTATTTCACTTTTACTCCCTCTATTTCTTCGAATCTTTCTTCTACTGCCGTAAAGCAAACTTTTGACCGCATATTAAACCAAAATTGTTATTGGGCTAGTTTATAACCCAATCGAAAATTTGTGAACTGGCCCACGACACTCACCAGCTGGTAGCGACTCTATTTAAATAGTTGAAATTATTGTTTCAATTTCTCCCTCTATTTCTTCAATTCAAAGTCTCTCATCTTGGATCCCTTTAGCCTTACTTTCATGACCAAGTTCCTGTTTCGGGTCTTCTAGATGGAAGATTAGTGTTTCTTTTTAATATTTTTGTAAAGAAGTATTTTTTGTGTAAGGCTAGTGATCAAATGAAAAGTCAATTCCATGATATTCTCAAAGGATTAGGAATGTGAAGGAGCATGAAAAATCCATCACAAACAGGCGACATAGGCCAAAATCACCCACAAACAGTAAACATATTGTTACAGACGTTTGAAATAACTTTCGTATTGCGTTCATTCGAAAATATTTTCCACCGGATGCAAGAAACAAATTGGAGATCAAGTTTATGGAGCTAGTTCAGGATTAAACCACAAGTTGGTTGTCTATAATCTTAATTGGTGAGTTTTTGTTGTATTGTTAAAAGGGATTTAGTCACAAGTTGAATTAATCTCACATGGGTTATCTGTCGGTACACATGAACGTCTGTGGGAAGTTTGTCAGTACACACAGATGTATATCAGTGCATATAAAATTCTACCAGTGCACAATCTGAAACACGTTCTCAAATTCTTCGACCAGCAGAATCTCGTCCAGGTTACCACCCCCAACGACCTCTCTAGTGGCAACTGTAACTATATATTCTCTGTAAAAATCGATTTTCGTGTCTCTCAAACGCAACTCAGTCTCTTCAACTTCCTCAATGATGAACGACGAAGATGAGAAAAATACTTGGAATTCAGGTACACTTTAAGTTGATTTGTTTTTTTTCACAAAGTTATCTTACATTTTTTTTTTATTTGAGACATAGTCTTGGATGGATAAGTACTCAACAAATGTTGTAGACATGATGTGGAATATGAACTTTGACGAGTCTAAGGGGTTAGGGAAACACAAGTAAGGAATTAGAGATCCCATAAAATTTTGCATGTTTGATAAATATGCTGGTTTGGGATTTAATGGTTTGCATGCAAGTTCCTTCAAAAAGAAGATCAAAAAGAAGAATGGGACAAGAAATAAGGAGCGGAAGAACAAGTTAATCAATTCAAGTTTATTTCTTTGATTTTGAAAATTGAGTGTTTTCTTAATTTTTAAGTAGATCATGATGTTCAAGCAGAGATTGCTTCATATGAGAAAACAAAACGAGAATCACGCCATCAACATCTCAAATCACTAAAATGGTGAGTGCATCTAGAATATATATAGAAAGTGATTATATGTTTTCATTGAAAATGTATGTATTTTGAATACACGTTATACATTACAAGGGTTGAGAGCTATACAATAATGTTGTTATTAACTATATTTAAGAATTGTTTATCTATCTATTTTATTGGAAAATCTAACCCGTAGAACAAGCCTACTACTCTTCCATTTATCATAAAACCAAATAAGGGCATGACTGAATATAACAAAAAACAAAGAAAATGTTAATATTCTGATTTGCACAAAAACTGCTCTAAAATGCAAGTTTATGCTCTTTAGGTGTGAATAAGTCGAATAGTAGGTTCAATCTTTTTAACTAGTCAAACAACTATCTAAATAAAACATGTATTGTTTGTTTGTTCTGGTTATAGCGGTCTTAGTCCCATATGAGAGTGACAATCGTGATGTTAAAGTAGAGGTTGCAGCATATGAGAAAAAACATGTTAATATTTTGATTTGGACAAAAACTAATCTAAAATGCCAGTTTATGTTGTTTGGGTGTGAATAAGTGGACTAGTTCCTTTTTGGACACTTAAACCGCTATATCAATAAAGCCTACTTTTTGTTTGTGTGTTCAAGTTATAACGGCCTTAGCCCCATATGAGAATGACAATGATGATCTTCATGTTGAGTTTGCTGCATTTGAGAAAGAACATGTTAATATTTGATATGAACAAAGACTGATCTAAAATGCTAATTTATGTTGTTTGGATGTGAATAAATTGACTAGTTGGTTCAATCTTTTTGGCTCCATAAACCGTTATCTTGATAAGGTATGCTTTTGTTTGTGTGTTTAGGTTATTGCGGCCTTAGTCCCATATGAGATGACAGTGAAGATGATGATTAGACTTTTTGTTGATAGAAACATGAAGGAGAAATCTGGCTGAGGATCTTATTCTTGTCGTCTATCAAGCATGTCGATGCTCCGCTTCGAGGCATTTTCATAGGCGCAAGGCGGAACGCAGAGCAATCGAGACAATCCAAAATCGTGACTTCTGAAGTGGGTTTGTCGTTCATGAGTCCACCGATAGTATAGATACTCCAATCTGTCGTCACGTAACAGGATCCTGCTACCGGGGTCAGATACAAGCTATCATGGACCCGCTTCAGACGACGTTGCACGGGGTGGAAGACGAACCACCCTGGGCTTGGATCTGGATACATGTGTATCAATACATACATATATGGGTCCAAGCTACCCACTCGATACCTCATGACCCATAATTCACGGGACACTGCGAAATACCGGTGTCTTTTGGAGACCATAGCTATGGCCACCAGTGGTGGATCTAGAACTATTATTAAACGGGGGCACAAAATCCTTTAATAACTAACTCATTTAAATAAATAAAAATTCATAATTAAAAAAATATCTTAAAAATTTATCATACGAGATTTCATACTTTAGAATCTTTTCACTACTACTTCATTTGTTATCTTTTTCACATTATATTCTAACTAGTCGCCATAGAGATCAAACCAAGCGGGATTGAATCGTCTTAATTTACTTTGAAACAATGTTTAGGAAATTCATGACCACGAGGTTTACAAGGACCTCTCATAAGATATTTGCGTCTTACCTCATCTCTTTGATTTGAAGGATAATCGGTTATCCTTTTCCTATCTCCATGATCAGTAGGTAAATTCTCCTAATCATCTCGAGATTCTTTTTTTTTTTGAGAAGGCAAATCATCTTCAGAATTTTCAGACGTAGATGTAAATTTTCTTTTAGGCTTGAAATATTTTTCCATTGAATTGTTATTTTTTTTTAAAAAGTTAGTAAAATATTTTAGTTTCTAAGTTCTTACGATCTCTTATTCCTAAATCACAGAATCAAATTTTTCGTTTAGTTTTACCTTATAGTTTTTCTCTTGAACTTGTTAGGCATAATTTTTTTTGTCGTTTGTTTTTTTTTTGTAATTAGGAAGAAGACAATGAAAAAGACCTAACTAATAATTATGTCAATTTTATTTTTTTTTAATTATTTTTCTTTAGTTTTTGATTGGTCTTCCTAAAACTAACTTATATTTTGATGTTGGACTACAAAAAAAACATATAATATAGTAATGTGCCTAATTATATTTAGTTCAATATACATATAAATTTCTTTTTAAAATAGTAGGGGCTTCGTGCCCCGTACCCTCTTAATTACATCCGCCACTGATAGCCACCAGGTCCAATCTCGACAACTGAGCCAGGATGTCCACAAACACATATCTGGCAGCAACAATAACCCACACTCCTTCCTCTTCCCACTACATCCCCTTCTTCCTTTCATTGATTACCGGAGGAGAGATCAATTTCTCTTTGACAGAGTTCCAGACACAACCCTACTTCCAACACCTGATCGTCTCTCCAATTATTTATTTATATATACAATTGTCGTCTGGGAAAAGGAAAAAATAAAACAAAAAAAAGGAAAGAACATTGAACCATTAGATTGAATGGATGAACCAAGCGGTTTAGAACGGTTCAATTACAAAATCTTATTCCTATTCACAATAGATATATGCGTTTCATTATTTAAATGTTACAAGATAATAACTCAACCACATTATAGATCTTCAATATTGAAACGCTCTTATATATGCAAATTATGAAGAGAAGAAGCAAAGAGGAGGAAAGTTTTTGTGATTAAGAATGCAGTGGAAGGGTTGGCGTGGATTGTTCTTATACGAGATTGCGCGTACTTGGCGGTTATGTCTCCTGTGGAAGAGCCCGTCTTGTTTAGGGTTTATGTGTTTGGCTCTGTTCTCATGTTGATATGTGTTTATGTAATTACACAAGTATGATGTTTGATTAGTCGGAGGCAGAGTAAAAAGACATTAAACACTTGACATTCACATAACTTCAGAGACTAGATGAAGTAAATGTGTAAAATGTAAATGATATGGTTGCTTAAAGAAAATTCTTTTGTGTCAAATGAGAGAAATTTATTGTTGTCTTCGAACAAATCTCCAAAAATTACAGACAAGATAAAGCAGGAAAACAAGAAAATGCTGCAAATAAAATCGATAAAAAAAAGAAGAAAAAACTCATCTCCTTCAAGTTGGATTCACAACAAAACTTGTCGTCTTTCAGAGCTCTTACAGTGGTTTACCACTTGTCTTGATGTCATTTCTGATCGCTCCTTGGATCATCTTAACGACGAACCACTGCAAAACAAAGTAAAGAAAAATTTTAGTTTACCAAATTCGAACAAGACAATAACATTCAGTAAATGAGTTTATGTTCTGTTTTTTACCTGAGCGGCGATGATAAGTGGGATAAACTTTTTTCCTTTATCATCAGAGTAAGATCCATCTACCATTTTCTTGTCAACATGAATAGCTTTCTTCTGATTTGTAGCTACATCGGTGATGGCCTTAACCAAGTTTGGGATCCACGCTTCACCATTCGGTAGAGCCTAAACCAACAGATATCACATAAGTGAAATCAGTTTACGTCAGAGATTGGGAAAACACACAAACCTTTTCTTCCTTGTCATTCTTGCTGCATCTCCCACTGTTCTCCGCATATACAACCTCAATTGCAGAATCCTACAAGAACGAAGAATTATAACTGGTTCTTGCTTAAACATGGTAATACTATTGTAAAGCCATACCTCAAACTGTTGTTTTCGCATCTTAGAACCAGCGCGGATAGTATTGAGGAGAGAATCTGATCTCTTGGAGGAAAAAGTTTCATAGGAAAGATCATCGGGTGGGGAGAATTGAGCATGGGTCAAAACAAGCAAGGTCTTGCACCATATCTCTTTGCCAAAGGTTTGGGTGATGGCTTGAACAACTTGCTTATCTAGCTCATCCACTCTATACACATCCAGACGATCAACATAGAGCAACACATCTATGGTTCTGTTCACAAGAAACCTGCACCAAAATCCCAACATAGTAAGCACACCACACACACACACACACACAAAGTTCAACTTGACAACTTCAGGTTAGCAATAAACCTAATTGAGTAAAAGTTAAGCCTATACTTGATACTCATAAACCAAAGCCAATTAATTACAAACACAGTGAACTTCTCATATGAGGGATTTTAAAAAGAATACTACTGACTGACCCTTTGATTAACTCGAGAGCTTGGTGATTGACATAACCAGCTTCCACAAGGCCAGGGGTGTCAATAATGTTAATAGTGAAGCCTCCCATTGTTCTTGAAACCATCACTGGCCTCAAACCTTCAGCCTGGAAAAAAATAACACATATCAAAATGTACAAATGACTACACGTTCTCAATCCCAGCTTAAAAAGACAGAGGCTTTACAGAAGCTAAATACAATACCTGGAAAGGACTGACACGGACGACTTGTTCGCCGATTAGAGAGTTGACAGTGGATGATTTTCCGACACCGCCTTTACCCATTACAACAACTGTCAAAGAGTTCATGTCCTGCAATTACACAACCCCTTTGATATTCTACTCACAACATTGAAACTGGCTTAATTTCGAAGGAAGAGGGAAGAAAAGAATAAACCTTTTGCTTCAATTTGGCGAAGAATTCAATTAACTTTTCTTGTGTAGCTGCTGGAAATTGCTGAAACCCAACCCATTCACGAACAAGGGAGCCCATCACTCGTAAACCCTTCTACAGAACACAAAACGAAGTTATATTTTGTATAAAACGATAAAGCTTAGAGATGAGATGAAGATGATAGAATAAACCATTGAAAGCTATAACCTTCCGAAGGAACGTACCGCTGTTGTGTGAGCTTATGAGGAGGTTTAGGAGAAAGAAGAAGAAGAAGAAGCTCAAAGCAAAGTTCATGTGACCTTATCGGAACTCTAGTTTTAATAGTTTTACTTATTGATTATTTCAATTTAGTCCTTTATGTATTCTATTATTTCTTTTACTGCCGTGGAACTTTGTTTAATCATTACTTGTCAATCAATGGCGTGTATGTTGGTAGGTGGAGATAACTCAACGGTCAGGATCTCTTCCTTTTGGTCTCTCTTTGATTAGAAAAGATATCTTCTATTCTTTCGAAAGTCTGGGCAAATCATTGTTTGATTCTGGAATTGTATCAGAGAGAGAGAGAGAATGGGGAGATTCATGGCTAATAATCATATCATGCTCTACTTAGCATCTGTTATCTTGCTTCTAGGGATTATCAGCTCATCCTTCAACTTCCAGGTATTTTCATTTTAATCATTTGCTAGCTATTGAGTTTGATCTGCCTTTGTTTTTAAAGTTGACTCTTTAAAAATAAACAAACTTTGTTTTGAATTTATTTTGTCTAAACCAGGGTGTTGCAGCAGAATATCTTTCCAATCAGAAACTGACTTCACGAATTCTTCAGGTTTTCATCTTAATCCAAACCTATCTTGAAGCAATATTTTTAGATTATCTAAATCGTTCATGCACTTTGTTTTTGTAGGAAGAGATTGTAAAAGAAGTCAACGAGAATCCAAACGCTGGATGGAAAGCTTCTCTCAATGATCGCTTTGCTAACGCCACCGTGAGTTTATCATTAATTACCTCCATCATCTTATTTCTTGGGAGTTACAGTTTTTATTTTTATTTAGAGAAACAAATGCTTATCATTGTTCCTGATACTTTGACCAATCTCTTTTTGGTTTTGTTTCTGGTATTGTACAGGTTGCCGAGTTTAAACGACTCCTTGGTGTCAAGCCAACACCAAATAAAGAAGACTTGGGTGTACCTGTTGTAACCCATGACATATCTCTCAAGCTTCCCAAAGAATTTGATGCTAGAACCGCTTGGTCACAGTGCACCAGCATTGGGAGGATCCTAGGTCATTCTTTAGCTTCCTTTATCTATGTCTTTATTTCCTTGTTTTGAAAAAGATGAAGATGATATACTGACTCTTCTTCTTATCAAATTCTCTGCTCGATTATCACACTAAAGATCAGGTAAAACTTCGTTTTGCTTGGTTTTTATATTGAAAAAATGTCTTCTCAGATAAATTAAAAACATATTTGGTTTGTTTAGGGTCATTGTGGTTCTTGCTGGGCCTTTGGTGCTGTAGAATCATTGTCTGACAGGTTCTGCATCAAATATAACATGGTACTAACACCAATTTTCAACAATCCAAACATTGATGATTGCTATAGCATCTTTCTCTCCAAAACAAATCAATATAGTTTCTTGTGTTCCTATGCAGAATATTTCTTTGTCAGTCAATGATCTCTTAGCATGTTGTGGATTCCTTTGCGGTCAAGGCTGTAATGGTGGCTACCCTATTTCCGCCTGGCGGTACTTTAAGCACCACGGTGTAGTCACCGAAGAGGTAAATTCTCATTTTCACTGCAAAGTAGCAGAATGGTTAAAAATTTATCGAACTTTTGCAATGTTCCTCAGTGTGATCCATACTTTGACAATACCGGATGCTCCCACCCGGGATGTAAACCCGCATACCCTACACCAAAATGTGTGAGAAAATGTGTTAGTGGAAACCAGCTTTGGCATGAATCAAAACATTATGGTGTTAGCGCTTACAAAGTCAGACATGACCCTCAAGACATTATGGCAGAAGTTTACAAAAACGGACCTGTTGAGGTTGCCTTTACCGTTTACGAGGTGAACTCAAGTTTTTAAGATTTGATCCAACATATGATTATTATATGGGACTTCATCCTTTTGTTTCCACAGGACTTTGCGCATTACAAATCTGGAGTGTACAGACACATAACAGGTAGTAACATTGGAGGTCATGCTGTTAAGCTTATTGGCTGGGGAACTTCTGATGATGGCGAAGATTATTGGGTATGATTCCACTTATAACACTCTGAGTTTCGATCTTGTGGGAGTATTCATGACATTCTTGTTCTTTTGAATTGTTACCAGTTGCTTGCAAATCAATGGAACCGAAGCTGGGGTGATGTAAGTACCTTCTTCTATCCAATCAAACTGTTGTGTGTGGTCTTTCACAGAATCTGACATTTAAAATGTAATAATTTTAGGATGGTTACTTCAAGATTAAGAGAGGAACAAACGAATGTGGCATCGAACACGGTGTTGTAGCCGGTTTACCTTCAGACAGGAACATAGTTAGAGGTATTAATACTTCAGATGATGTCCTAGTTTCCTCATTTTAAACTAAATCAGAAAACAAAAGATGCGTCTCTCAACTCTCTGTAATATAAATAACTTGTCACTGTATTATTGTTTCCAATGAGAATCAACAGACTTAATAAACCCAACCGAAGTATATATACCTTATAGCTTTTGGTCATGTTCATTTTTTACATGTTTCCTATCTTTACATATTACTTTCTACAGTTTTTGTATCTATACTGTTTTCATGCTGCACTATGTGTGACTAATGGTGGATACTTGAGGTTTCTCAGTTTAATAGACTGCTCTTCGATAAGCCTAGCAGTAGTATTAGGACCTTGCTGCATAAAAACCTCGTACCCATCACCTAGCAGACCAGTTCTATTGGTCGTAAGTTGCCAGAAAACTCCACCAGTACACGAGCCACCGGTTCTTGCACTGTCGTAGATCACATCGTATACTCTCTTGAAAAACTTGTTCCGTTCCTCCAAGGTGAAACCAGGAAACTTGGAAGATTTTCCAAACTCTGTTATCAGTAAAGGCTTCTTGATGATACTGTCACAGTCTTGGATGTGTGCTCCTATCCAGTTGTCCACGAATTCATCTTGTTCTCCTGTTCTTGAGCTCCTTAGTGGTAGCCTGATCTTGTTTTGGTAGATAGAGAGTGATGATTAAGACAGAGACTTTGTTAAAAAGACAAGAAACCAGAAAACAAATATTGAGTTAGAGACTGGTGACTTACCAAGAATCTGGATAGATATGGATAGTGGCGAAATCGATCTCAGGGATTTGGTTATTGGAGATGAAATCTGTGCCGGTTAAGACCGTACCACCAGGATTGTAAACCGTTCTGTCTGGTTTAGATTCTCCATAGAACCCTTCAAGACCTATTTCGAGTAGATGGTTTGAGTCTATGGACTTCACGTAACTTGCCATTTCCTTCACCCAACTCTGCACGTAAAACGACATCGTTACACATACGTACATGTTACATAATATACAGAGGATATAGAGGTGAGAGAGAAACCTGTAGGATAGTGGAATCATTACAGCGAGGTTCGTTGATGAGCTCCCATGAAAAAATGGCTGGGTCTTCTTTGTAAACACGACCAGTGATTGTGTTTTTCCTAGTCAGCACGGTCTGTTTTGGTCAAATCGACGGTTTAGTTCGGTTGAAGTTAGTCGGCAACGAATATACAGACATTCCAATTCATATTGGATTGGTGCATTTGTCCTATTACTGATTCTTTAATTGATTAATAATGTAACATTTGACATGTCAAAACCGTTGGTTATCTCTCGTTAACGTGTACCCAATAATCTTAAACTATTTGCCTTTAACGTTGCGTGTTACATATGATGATCTCGATTTAAATAAACTGATAGTTATCCAATCAACATATTCAGTTAAACTTTTTTCTTTTCTTGTTATAGATACTAACCTTCACGTGGTTCTTGTAGAACTGCTTGACTACCGAGTTTGTGTAGAACTCATCCGGTTCATTTAAACCGGCCCATTCCACATATTTTTTCCTCCCTCCATAATCTTCGAAATTATTGACTAAACTAATTATCAGTTTAATCTTATGTCTTCCAGCTTCATAGACTACAAAGTCTAGTCCCTGTTCACAGTAAACAAATAGGTATATTCTCAAAGCGCAATTATAATTAGTTGTTAATCTTTGATTTAATTAACTAAGGTATATTCTCGAATTAGTCAGCAAATAGGTGTCTTGTACCAACTTACAGAACTGTATATCTTTTGTCATTTCGGCATTATCGACTTTATATTATAAGGACACGACAATTTTTTCAAGAAAATACAAAAGTTTGAATTTCTTTTGTCGGAAAGTACTATTTTGAAATTTGAATCCTTCAATTTAGATCAACAAACAAGAAATAAACTACAAAGAAACACCTATCAATCTTGATTTATAAATTCCGTATATTTCGAAAGTAAAATAAAACAAACAGTGATATAAAATCACAAATTTATTTAAAATAGCAACTAACAGTGAGATCATGGTTTAGAATATAAAAATAATAATCTAGAGAACAACAAAATTGTTAAATCCTAAAAACTTGCACAGGTGATAAAAAATATGAAACTTTAAAAAACTTTCATCATTTAATTTGGAAATTATCCATCAAAGTTTCTAAATATAAATTAAGTGCCTTGAGTGTTACCTTGAAAACGTCTTCACTATAGAAGCCAGGAGAGATCTGAAGAGGAAGGTAGTCTCCTTCGTTGAAACCCCAAATCCTAGCAACGTTCATCCCAACGGTGGAGGCTTGCCGGAGCGCCGTTGTGACGGTGGCTCTACCTTTAGACGCCCTATCAGCTGCAGTGGTCATCATCCAGTAAGCGTTGAAACCGTTTAGGTAAACTTGTTCCCCGTTCAACACGAACTGCGTGCCGTTTCTCCCGACGAAGCCTGCCTTAATGCGGTTGTTTCCGGCGAGAAACAGAAGAAGGAAAAAGAAAAACGAGACGACGTTTAACATTGTGAAGCTTTTGCCGACTTGATAGAATAGAATGACACAACATGAAACTGAAAGACATTTGTATGTGAATGTGTTATATATACATTACAGATGTCTTAGTGTCTACGTATTTGAAAAATATTATTTTGTCCCCATATTGCCTAATTATTTGAAAGTATATGCACACGTATTTTTTTGAACGCGTTAAATATTATTTTTCAAGGTTCAACAATATCTGGACTTGTGTATTTTTGGTTTAGGAGAACTATTACTTTCCAAACTAAATGAATATCTCCCGAGAAGATATCTATATGTAGAAGTTTCTTTTTGGTCGACGTAATAGACTTTTTATATCTTAGGTTAAAGGGCGCATTATTTTCATTTTCCATTAAACGATGTCAGTTATTATATTCATTTTTTTGTTGAGGAAATAGTTTTAATTTTTAATATTTTAACTATTTTATAAAGTGAAAGATTAAGAAAATTATCTCGGCGAGTAACATCTCTTTCGAATGAGTCATTATATACCTTTTTGGTTAAGAAGTCATTATAGATAAGTCCATATTTATTGAAGGAAATGCATATTCTCAGTTTTATAACATCGATATGATTTATGGTTGAATCATACAAAATACGAAACGACCACACTAATTATTTGCTTTTGCATATAAGCATGACACGTGTGTGGAATGGAGCTATCATACTTGAACTACTACATGTAAGATTATTTTTCTCCTTAATTATGTCAGTGACTCTATAATGTAAGATGGAATATTAAAGTTAAATTCCCAACAGAAATAATGATTGACATACAGAACCTTCATATGAGTTTTGTGAGCCCAAACTTGCACACTAATAAAAAAACTTCTATATAGTTTTCTATATTGAAATAAAATCGGTGGACCATAAAGTTTGAACAAAATTGATTCGGGAAGATACCAATACAATAACCAAATTTCTTTTATGGGCCCAATTTTGTTTAGACTTTAAAAATGTGGATGGTGCACCGACTTTATTTCTATATACAAAACTATAATAAGTTTTACCAATAATAAATACATGAATAAATGAAATAAAAATGTATACCAAATAAAAAATAGCGTAGTCTATTTAAAAGACATGATGAATAAATGAAATAGAATATTCGTCTACACCATGTGAATTGTATGCCATGAGATGTAATTTGGGCCTATTTTGTTCTAAACAGTCATTCTCATTATTGGGCCCTTAAGAAAACATGTATATTGGGTTTCTATTAAGAATTGAAACTTGAGGAAACTTGTCTGTAGGGTGATCATGGTACAAATATTTACGTAATAATTTAATTGCAACAATTCATAAATATTTTTTTGTTTAATTATAAATTTAAAATTATTTTCTAATTTATATATAACAAAGGTATATTATGTATCATCATGTTTTCATCTTCATTGGATATGTGATTATATTTTGTAGTGTTTCAAATATTTTTTTTCTTTTCCTCTAAAAGAGTTTCTTGGAGACTGGTTAAACTGTAGGGTGGGATGTAGAAGAAGCGGAAGTATGAGATTCACCATGAACGATAGAGATAACTTCGAGTGAGTGTGGATCAAAGGCTCTAAACCTAACAAATGGGAAACAAATACAAGAAACTGTAACTGGCCTTACTAACCTTAAAGGAGAAAGTCTCATTCAAAATCCAAATCAGTAATGACAAGATCAAGACAGCACAAGACGTTGTTCCTTCAAATTGACAGTTTGGACAGAGCTTCAAAAGCAACCTCAACTTCTAAAACCACATTATAAATCAAAACTTGATTTCTTGAATGAAATGTTACATAATTCGAATATCCGGAGAAAGTATTAAGCTTTTCATAATATCAAATTATTACCCACGGTCGAGTATCATCAAGTCTCAGTTATCTCCTCATCACACGGTTACGCTCTCTCTTGCGGAATCGTTCCAACATGATCTGATCAGTTGCAGCTTGTCTGTTGTTCCCTGAATCGGTAGCATTATTGTTACTAGTAGACGGTTTAGGTCCTTCGCCATCAGCTTTAGGTCCTCTCTCTTTGTATAACTCAGGATGTTCTGCATGTTTTATAAGTTGATCAATAGAGGAATCCACACGCATATAGGACTAACAAATATAAAAGAGGAAAGGGATTCACAAAGAAAAACCTCTTCTAAGCTTTTCAGCATAATCTTTCCCACGTTGGAAATAATCCGCACTGTAACTAGACGGAATGTTGAACTCTGATTTTGGACGACCCATAAGCCTCTTCTCTTGCAGAAGCTTCTTGGCCGCTTCTGTTTCTTCAATGTTCTTCAGCTTGTATCTATGTTGAAGAATCAAACCATTAATCTCTGAAACAAATAAAAACACTTATCTTCAATCTACAAATAGCATTCATCATACTCGATCGGGAGTTGCACTTCTGCTATTCCGGTAGTCCACTGTGTTGAGCTCTCTTCAGAGCTACGCTTCTTAACCTGAGAAAGTTCCAAGTCTTATAACTCTTGCTACATTGTTACATCAAACCCCTATAAAGAAAACTTACTTTAAGATGATCAGGTATCTTATACAACTCATCTTCCACTCGCTTCAACTCGTTCTCAACCTCCTCTGCATCCTCAAGACTCTTCCCCCTTTTCTTCGCCAATTCTTGTTCAACGTACTTTACCCTATTGAATAAAAAAACATAACCCCCTTAAACGCTTACAATAACAAACTCATTAGCTTACATGTCTGAATAGTGATAAGACCCTTACATGTTGGGATCTTCAATCAAAACAGCAGTCTCTTGAGCAAAAGTATCCTGCAACACAAGCTCCTCTTTCTCTCCTTCCGCTTCAGCTTTCTCTGCTAGTTTCGATTTTCCCATGCTATTCTGGGCCGTTGATAAAGCTGGGATACCTAGCTTCCTCTCTCTCAGCTTCTGCAAAAACTTCACCTCTTCCAACGCCAATCTGCAATTAACCAAAGACAGATCCTTTCTAACTACCCATCAAACGAATTGAAGAAACTCATACGATGGAAACCAAAGAAAACCCTAAAAACATGATTTTGAATTTCTGGACTGACCTTCGTTTCTCCTCTTCTTCTGAACTCGCGGCTTTACTTTGTTCATCTTCTTCTTCTTCCTCCTCCTCTAAGGGACGTTTCCTAAAGTTTCTCTTCGGCGGCATCGCAGAGAGTATCAGCTTCTTCAATTTGATTGCTTCGAGAGCTGATCGGAACTACCGACGAAGAAGACACTACTTCAGGCCTTGTATTGATATCTTTAAGTGGGCCTTATTAGGCCCATATTATGTTAAGGCCCATATTATGTTATGATGGTCTAATAAAACTGGTGGTACAGCTATTTACAGTATCAGGCCCATCTTAGCTTTTATATAGGATAAATTTTATTTTTGCAAACCAACATAAACCAGACAATTACAGTAATAATTTCTTTTTAGTTACCACAACATTCATAAAAAAAACTTTCATTATATTTAATTGAATTATTTCTTGGTAGAAAGCCTTTCCTTAATCTTGTCAACCATCTTAGACCCCACCTGAAAAGTCTTTGTCAACACATCTTCGGGCAAAGCAGGCTCCGTCGCAAAAAGCGTCGCCGCAACAGACACCGTTCCCGGTAACTGACTATTAAACGCACACAAAATAGATGCCGGAGATTTTCCATTATTTTTTTGAAAATGCACAAGTCCTCTTGGGAATACAAACACTTCACCAAGTTTAATGGTTTTGGAGAAAAGCTTGTTGGATGTTGTGATAAACCCAACTTCGAGCTCTCCTTCGAGGACAAAAACGACTTCGGTGGCGCGTGGGTGAGTGTGAGGTGGGTTTAAACCACCCGGCGCGTAATCTATACGTGCTAAGGAGACTGAAAGAGTGTTGAGCCCTGGGATCTTCTCCACGTTGGCTCCCGTCACGGCAGAGCCCATCGTAGAGTTTATGACGGCGGGTTTTGAGATTCCGGCGAAGAAGAAGTCGGACGATGTGATGTTTGACATTTCTTTGCATGGGAACCCGTTCAACTTGGTTCCTGCAACATGCAGACTGGAACGTTTACTATATGTAACACAAGGCGTTTATTTATTAGGTGCAATCACTAAACCCCTAGATTCAATTTGTTGTTATGAAAATATGTATTTGATTTACAAGCTACAACCTTACTAATTCTTATGAAGTTAACTCTACTTTTTGATTTCAAATTCTCACGTTCTTATTGATAAAGATTTTTTTAAAAGCATTATAAGAACTGAAATTTCGCTATGTATTTTTTATTTTTTACTTTAAATTGAAGAAAGATGGGCAAGATATCGAAAATTTCAGAGATGTAATAATTATTTTAAAATATTATAAAGTTTTATGTTAATAGAAATACTATGTTTAATGTTTTTTTGTTGCTAATCACATTACGAAGATGAACCGGAATATCGGATACAAAGACCTATCCTAACACTTTGTAATTTTGGCGAATAAACGAAAAAAGAACAAGAGTACAATGAACTAATAATTTTACCATGAGATTTATCAGCAACGCAGAGATCTTGAAGGGCATCGGGATCATAAGCATGAATCGAAGCGATAATGCAAGATAACACGATGGTAATGAAAATTCGTGAATTCATCATGGTTCAAAAAGGGTGAAGAATTATATATGATTATTGATTAATTTCAAGAAAGGAAGCTCAAGATTCTTTGGACAATGGTACCAACTAGGTTTTTGTTTTGATACTTATAGAACTTGGACCATCGCACTGATCGACAAGTCATTTGCTTGAAAAAACACACAACATTTCATTTGTCTTTACCAAACTAAGAAATGTACGTCAAAGCTAAGTAGGTAAAACTTTAGCTTTCTGACATGTCTTTCACTACAACCAAGTCTTAAATTAAACGATACGATGTTCGGTATAAGGAAAAATTGTATATCTACGCAGAATAATCATCTTTCAATTAAAAGAAGTGTAAGCAGCGTATTAAGAGCATGATTAACCGGGGTCTCTTAAGGTGGGTTCTTAACTTTTCTAAGAGACGTATCTTAGTTTTTAACTAAGAAAACCTAAGAACCGTCTCTTAAATAAGAACCATAAGAGCCGTCTCTTAGCGGGAAAAATGTAAAAAAAAAAAATAATTAAAAAGACAAATTTTACGTTAAGAACCCCACCTTAAGATACCCGAGTTAATCATAGCCTAAGTAACCATTAGTCAAGTTTCCTGGTTTGTTTTGTGTAATATTGTCGCTGTATGGCCCGGTGGACATACATTGGACAGATCACTGAGCTGTGAGCATGTAATCAAACGTTCGAGACACATACGTTACATGTACTTCTAAAACACAATTTTATTGGGTTTAAAGTTGTGTTTTCTTCTTTTATATCCCTTCAATAGTAAGATTTAAAGATAAAAGGTCAGTAACAACGGCTTATCCTAGGGAAAATATGTTTTTTTTTTTTGAAAATATGCTAAGTTTAAAAGTTTAAAATCAAACAAAATGCCTTGGCAAACTGTTTCAGATATTCACAAATGTCTTCTTTTTATGTTATTTGTCTCATCATTATGGATATTTGATATAATCCTATTACCAATCAATCAAATTATAAGTTGCAACACATAACGATCTCAGAACATTATATCAAATAATGATAAACCCGTTAGACATTTTATACTCTTTTTATTCTACAGAACATTATAAAACTTTACACAGCACAAGACAGTATGTAAATAACTCAATACATGATGTTTGGTGCAATTAATCGCTGTAATTAAAACACATTGGTCATATATAAATCACATTGTGCATTTCTTATTTTCCATTTTCTGTTTTTTCCTAACCAACGAACATTTCATACAAACTTTTCTGTAGCAATTTACATATGTCTTCCACCCATCACAGGGGAAGAAAAATCAAGGAAATTTGGGAAACAAGGAACCAAACCGCAAAGAGATTGAGTAGAAGAAGCTGGTAATGCTGTTGTAGGAAAGAGAGATTGGTTAGATGTGTGTGGGAATGATAGATTACTAAACGGTGGCAACGGCCAATTCGACACCCGGATAAACGGTGATGACGTTGTTTGATTCGCCAAATTTATACCGTGAGCCATAGTCATCGCCGTCAACAGGTGGTTGTGCACTCCAAAGTTTAATGTCGCCTGAGCAATATAAGGATTCATTCCCATTATAGACATCACCTACAATTACAACATTATTTTTACTTGTTAGTTTCTGAATATATAAAATACTAATATAAATACATATATTGATTATGGACTCTGGACCCGAATAACTAGTACAGTATACCGTCTAATAGTTTAATCGACCACCTAAACGTGAGGTGTGACCATCTATACATGATATATTCCTATAACTCCAGTTATTTTTATTCAAGTGATAAATACCAAAAAGCAGCTTATTTTGTTTCATAATCCTACATAAATAAATATACTGAATAAAGTAAGTAACATATAGACCTGGAGTTGAAGTTGAAGATCTTTCATATACTCAATGGCCTTATCGAGAACAGAAACCGTGTCCTCCTGAAAATCGAAAACAAAACACACACACCACCAATAATTAGAAAACGCAACTTAAAGCAAGATTCCTTGAAATATGGAGCTAGCTAGACACGTGATAGATAGTTACATACAATATATAAACAAAGAGAGAGTAATATACCAACCTTGTGACAATTAGGTAAAAGTCTATGTAGCTTACGCATCTTGTTACTCACCATCTCATCTCTTCTTCTTCTTCTTCTTCTCTTGAAACCATTTCTTGTCACTGTAGGAACTTCTCTTGGGAATCCCTCTGATTCATCCTAAACAATTTTATAAAGAAAAGAAAATTAAAAGGGCGGAACTGATATATAAATATATACACAAGGCAACATGGGAAGTATGTCAAATATGTATCGACTTACATCACTGAAGATCTCGACACGGCGCCGTTTTGACCTGTCATGATTGTTTCTCAAATAATATTGGTTATCTGAACTATCTGAAAAATCATTGATATCATGGTGATGATGATCACCAGTTTCAGAATGTTCATCAGGAACAACCAACGTCAAATCTTTCTCCGAGTTTTCTTCTTCTTTATGAATCTCTGGAACAGTTTGAAACTGAACATCTGCTTGATCATGATCATCGTAGCCGTAGCTCGATTTTAAGCGGGTGATTAGACGTTCTTCATCACTTCTTGCGTCGTTGTTCCACCTCAGCTCCATGAAACCTTGTTTATTCAACCTGCAAAAAACAAACCAAAGTATTAGGGTTAATACGAGATTCACTATCCGTATAGTAAGACAAGAAACTAATAAACTCCGAAACCACTCCCACGTACATGTTAGTTAAAGAGAGATGGGAGATGATATTAGAGACAATTCTTCCCCGAGGACTTCAATGTTGTCCAAGAACATTGAGTCTCATCGGTTTATATTATAGGAATAACCGGAGCAGGATATGGTCAGTTGTCAGCCATTAGCGACCCACTTGTTTTATGCCACGTTCGGTACTATGAATGGTTCTTTTTTTTTAAATGATTTTCATTTTACGTACACCGACAATAAAAAAATCAATCTGGCTAAGACTATATTATATACAATACATAAGGTTAAAGACATAGTTATGTTATTTTAGTTAAATTAGTTCTTTAGTTAAGGTTTAATACAATACTCCGGATTCACAAAAATCGTTTAAGATAGTTTGTTTTTCGATTCGCTTCCAGACATCCATTGCAATTTTTTAATATATAACATTTTAATTTGCTAAAGTTAGATCTTGAAATCCAACTATTTTTTTTAACTTATGTTACTTGAAGAGATTTAAAACGACAATTACATCAAAGTGGAAAATATCTAGTATATATATTTGTTGCAATCACTTGTTTTTTTTGTTAGGGTTAGGACCGGCTCTAGGCAAAGTCGAACAAAATATTGATTTCTCCAAAACTTTTGAAAAAAATTGATAGACACATATCACTCTAAAAAAAATTAGACCCTTATTTTGTAAAGAAAATAGTTGAATTTTTTAATAAATGATTTATGGTTCTTCAAATCACAGGGTCGATTCATGATTAAAGTTCTGTTAATAATTATCTAGCTAGCAGTAGGAGTACTAATGTTAGACTTGACTAAATAGTAACAATAAGATTTAAAAATCGACTAATGCAATAATATAGGTACATGCATGCATACAATACATTCATTATACATATATATTACTGTAAAGTGATCTTCGTCATTCGGATACAAAATATTCAGACTACATACGTCCATTAGTGACACAAATGCATAAATATACATATATATCAATATATCTTTGTACGTACAAAGAACATTTTAATTTTTAGGAATTGAGTGAGATTTTGATTTATATTAAAAAATTACTTGAAATACCACAAATTGAATTTATTTTTCAAAAATACATTCAATAAAAATTCTATAATATTTTTGGTTTAAAATTTAATGATTATTGCTTAAAGTTAGATTTAAGGGATGAAATTAGATTTATAAACTTCTATAAACATTTTATGAATAATTATTAAATATTTATAAATAATTTATCATAACTAATTTAATATTTTTCATCATAAATTTAAATAATTTATGAAAACAATTATCATATAAAAATAACAGAAATTGTTAAAATATCATAAATTAGATACCATTTTGTAAAAATACACACTATCAAAAATATATTAATATTTGGATTTACATTTTAGTTATTATTATTTAGTATTTAGTGTTAGAGGGTTGAGGTTAAGTTTTTAAATTTTTTATAAATATTTTTTAAAAAATAATTAAGTCTATTTTCATCAAAAATTTAAAATATTTTTAAAAATAGTTATTTATTAAAAGTAAATTTGAAAGTGATATCAAATTAATGGTAGAAATGATTTTTTTTAAATAATTTAAAAACAGTATTAAGTTTATGATTAAATTTTCCCTTATTTTATTTCTTAATCGTGTAGGATCTAAAATTAGCAAGAAAGTCGGCACTATCTTTTTTATATGAATAGTCGACCAACGACCACCACACTTTTCATATAGTCGATAAAATGTTTTTATCATAAGCAAATGATTTATAATAATTTACTGAATGAAATTCAGAGAAATGAGTAATAAATTTGAGTCGTGGATTTAGGTACTCATACCATTTCCAATGACTTATTTTATTACTTTAAAATAAAATATTTTATAATAGAATTCAATTATATAAAATAATTCAATTCTATAATAGAAGCAAAAAATAGAATGATGAACAAAATATAAATAAGTTACTCTATATATAAACTAAACCAATTTTTTTGTTTTATTATAGAGTAGAAAATAAATGATAACTAAAATATTTTTGTTTTAATTTTATTTTAGAGTAAAAAGTAGAGTAAGATTTGAAATACTCACTTAAGCGGTTCTTAGAGAAAATTGTAGGGTTCGAACTGAAACATTTCGTCAAAAAGAATTAACGAAAAAATTAGTTTGAATTAAATCCTGTAAAAGTAAATATATGGATCTATCTTATGATAAGTCTTTATGTGTGCATGGTTATGATGTTGGAGAAAACGTTTACGATAATTTAATACGATGTATATATTCCAGAGCTACCTAGTTATGATATTGCGCCTCTTTTATCTTCCTGCGCTAATCATTCAAGGGGTCTAGCCTAAACCCACGTGGGTTATGGGCCATTGCCTATATACTATAACGAATAAGATTTTCGTTTTCTGTAACCCCACTGCACGTTTATTGGAATTTTAGCGTCACGTCACCATCACCCATACACCGAGCAGGTGCGATGGTCCACATTATATCTTTATAAAATTCCAATAACTTAAAAAATAATTTTCCGTAACAAAAATCAGAATAAATTACGCCTTAACCTAGTTGGTAAATGTTAGCAAACCAGCAAGACAGCAAGAGAAGACAGTTTTGAATGTTTTGGGTAAATGAGTGACTAAATTATTGAAGCACATACTATTATTATGTTTTAATAACGAATGTTAGATAAACTTCTATGTGTTGAAAAAAAGATAAACTTCGTGTACCTCGCGTTGAATAAAATGGGCCAGGAAATCGTAAAAGAGAGGAGGAAAATGCGTGTCGTTCACGTGATACTTCGTGATGGACATGCTTGTATGTCTGACACGCAATGCTTTCCATTTTTGTTGCTGTCTTATCGATCGACGAAGCACAACCTCAGCCACTCCATCTTTCCATCTCCTAAAATGACAACGACCTTTCGGAATGTACATTCCAATTTAGACTTACACAGTTCACATAATTAATGATGTCTGCACTATTATTATTCTAAAAAAAAAGAACATCTATCCATCATCTTTATTGGAACCGAAACAAGAAATATAGTGAAATACTATTCTTTTTGTATGTAACGGACGTGTGACGTAATGGTTGACACAGCACCATTACCATCACCGTTTTTATAAAAAAAATAGTTCATATGTATAAATCTTTTGACAAATGTATCTTTCCATAGAGTATCACATCTAAAAAGTGAGTTATTAAGTAAGTAACTAGATGAATATGAAGACATGTATCGTTTCTGAGTATATTTCAATGGTTTTGTTACTTTGTACGATTTTTTTTTGTCAATGTTACTTTGTACAATAATTTCGTAAACTCTACTTAAAAAAACTCTACTTTTTTCTTGTTCAACGTAAACTCTTATCTCAAAACGTGTGATATTCCCTAAAGGCCCAAAACAATATATAGTGGGCGTTTAGCTAGGCCAATCATATGGGCCTCTAGTATTGAACAACCGAAAGGTTCTTGCATTTGAAAACCTCCTTCCTAAAAGGAAGGTTATATCGAATGAGGAAATCTTACAGGTGGCGAGCGAGAACACCTTATCGGAGATAAAGAGTTGGACGACAAAGCTGAGAAAAGTCTTATCCTCCTCTCGCGGCGATCGCCATGGATTTATCACTTCTCCGTCCGCAGCCATTTCTATCCTCATTCTCAAACCCATTTCCTCGGTCACTTCCTTGCAAGCGTCTCAGGCTCCGTTGTTCTGTATCCGGTGGATCTGTCGTCGGCTCTTCTACAATCGAAGGCGGAGGAGGTAAAACCGTCACGGCGGATTGCGTGATTGTCGGTGGAGGAATCAGCGGCCTGTGCATTGCTCAAGCTCTCGTGACGAAGCACCCAGAAGCTGCGAAGAATGTGATAGTGACGGAGGCGAAGGATCGTGTGGGAGGCAATATCATCACACGAGAGGAACAAGGTTTTCTATGGGAAGAAGGTCCCAATAGCTTTCAGCCATCTGATCCTATGCTCACTATGGTGGTACGGTTTACACGGAAGATAGTGGTTTTGTATTGCAGGTAGATACTGGTTTTGTGGATTTAGGTTTTGTCTTTTGTGTGGTTAAATTACAGGTAGATAGTGGTTTGAAGGATGATCTAGTCTTGGGAGATCCTACTGCTCCGAGGTTCGTGTTGTGGAATGGGAAGCTGAGGCCGGTTCCGTCAAAGCTAACCGACTTGCCCTTCTTTGACTTGATGAGCATTGGAGGGAAGATTAGAGCTGGTTTTGGTGCCATTGGCATTCGACCTTCACCTCCGGTTTGTACTCTGACCGCTCCCATTAAGTCATGTGATTGGGAGTTTGCTCATGTTATTAGAGTTTGGCAAAGTTGACAGGGTCGTGAGGAATCTGTGGAAGAGTTTGTAAGGCGTAATCTTGGTGATGAGGTTTTTGAGCGCTTGATTGAACCGTTTTGTTCAGGTACTGTGGTTACTAGTAGTTGCTGTCGACTTTGAATTCATTTGGTGAGAGGTGCTTTGAAATTTTCTGTGCTTCCAGGTGTTTATGCGGGAGATCCTGCGAAACTGAGTATTAAAGCAGCTTTCGGGAAGGTATGGAAACTAGAGGAGAACGGTGGAAGCATCATAGGTGGTGCTTTTAAGTCAATTCAAGCGAGAAATAAAGCTCCCAAGACTACCCGAGACCCGTTAGTAACTCAAAACCTTCCATCAGTGTTTTCTTTCTCTTTACATGCTCATGTAAAACCTATCAAGTCAACATGATACTGCAGGCGCCTGCCAAAGCCAAAGGGTCAAACTGTTGGTTCTTTCAGGAAAGGACTTACAATGCTGCCAGAGGCCATCTCTGCAAGGTATCGTATTCTTTCAAATGTTGACAAATGAATCTGAGTCTTTTCTTTCTCATCGGTTTTGTGTTGAACAATGCAAAATCCTTTTTTTGTATCAGTATGTGCTTCGTTTTCTCTGTCACCTTTTTTGAGGAGAACCATGCAAAAACTTTATTATGTTTTTTCGAGTTGCCAGGTTGGGTAACAAGGTGAAAGTTTCTTGGAAGCTCTCAAATATCAATAAGCTGGCCAGCGGAGAATATAGCTTAACCTACGAAACTCCGGAGGGGATAGTCACTGTACAGAGCAAAAGTGTAGTGATGACTGTGCCATCTCATGTTGCTAGTAGTCTCTTGCGCCCTCTTTCTGTAAGTTTCTTGTCCTGTCAAATCAGTCATGTCTTGTGGATTCTGAATTTCATTGGCATAAGTCCCTGAGTCAAGCTTGTGAATTGAATATGTACTTTTAAACTAGTAAACCTTAAATATTTAAAATCCACAAATAGATGAGCGGTTGAGTATACTGGTTTAAACTTTGATGGGTAAGTTGCTGAAGCTGTGGTCTATTCAAGGATTCTGCAGCTGAAGCGCTCTCAAAACTCTACTATCCACCAGTTGCAGCCGTATCCATCTCATACCCGAAAGAAGCAATCCGAAGCGAATGCTTAATAGATGGTGAACTAAAAGGGTTCGGCCAGTTGCATCCACGCACGCAAAAAGTGGAAACTCTTGGTAAATCTGAAGTCATCCTTATTTCCCTTAAGCTAAAAGTAAGGGCATTGATCATAATCGGATTAATGCAGGAACAATATACAGTTCATCGCTCTTTCCTAACCGAGCACCACCTGGAAGAGTGTTGCTATTGAACTACATCGGTGGAGCTACCAACACTGGGATTTTATCAAAGGTACTAATAACATGTTTCTTGAATTTAAAAGAAAAAACATATCTCGAAGATGCATATGTTGTGGTCTCTTTTGCAGTCAGAAGGTGAGTTAGTGGAAGCCGTGGATAGAGACTTGAGGAAGATGCTGATAAAGCCAAGCTCGACTGATCCACTTGTACTTGGAGTAAAAGTATGGCCTCAAGCCATTCCACAGTTTCTGATAGGCCACATTGATATGGTAGACGCAGCGAAAGCATCTCTCTCGTCATCTGGTCATGAAGGCCTATTCTTGGGTGGAAGTTACGTTGCCGGTGTAGCATTGGGTCGGTGTATGGAAGGCGCTTATGAAACTGCAACCCAAGTGAACGATTTCATGTCGAGGTACGCATACAAGTAATGTAACGCAGCAAAGATTTGATACTAAGTAGTAGATTGCAGTTTTGACTTTAAGAAAAAAAATACTCTGTTTGTGAAAAATTCAAGTCTATGATTGAGTAAATTTATATGTATGATTACAAGTTGTAATGTAAAAATTACACAAAAGCATGTAAGAGAGATATATGTGTTACAATCTAGAACAAATCGATCATAAATCTTGAATCTTGAGGATCTTCGTGAAGTGGTGAGCTCTTAATAGTGTCGAATGTTGTGGGTCTTGGAGATTTCTGATGCGTGTAATGTTGAGAAGATGATGTGGGAAGGATGGAGGAGGAAGACGAAGTGGAGTCGAGGTTTGTAGGGTGGAGGATCTGTGTGAGTAGAAGAACAATTGACGCCATTGATGATAATGATCAGAGCTCAGAGGAAGCTTCTTTGTCTTTTTTTAGGTTTTTCGTATGGAGCCAAGCGATGCAAATATGTCTCTTATATATAGAGATGCAAATATGTCTTATATATAGAGGGTAAAAGCCTGGGTCCCACTGTGATAATTTAACGACCGTGATTTTGTTCTATTAAAATCCAACGGACGAGAGAATCCAGTGTGTGACTCTTAAAAACTTTGGGTAGCAAAGTGTTTTTTGGGCTTGACTTTTTAGCTCGCATTTATATCTCGCCCCAAAACTAGCTCTTCCACCTGCCATGACTTCCTTCTAACTATTTTAAGAACATTAAATAAGTACGTTTTAACTTTTAATTAATCCCTATTATTTATTTTTATTTTTCTTATTTTACACTAGTTAGATTACGATTTTTTTGAAATATGTTACTATTATTGGCTGAATTTTTAATGCTTATTAGAAAGCATATTAAATTACATCAAGAATTTCTTGAACCACAAAAAAAATAGAGTACTCTACATTATATATCAACATATACACAGAAAAACATGAATACAACGACAAAAAGATAGTTGTTTTTGTGTGTTGGAAAAGAGTTAGGAGGTTTTAGATAATTTTAGTTTAACATCAAGAGTACAATTGGTATAACTTTGCCCCCAATAAATTTTGTAGGTAATAGTTGGCCAATCAAAACCGAATCACATTAATTGAAAGATGATCCATTAGAAAAAAGAAAAAAGTAAATAGACATTATTCAATCAAATCCATCCATGTGTGGGGGCAATGCATGTGGATACATGTTTTGCTTATTCAAAGTAAAAGATTTGGGTCAACCAAATTGTTATTTAAACCGAAGGGCCTCTGATTTTCACAGTCCAAGTTAGGCCCAGTTCCTACATTAAACAGGCCAGCATATCTCTGATAAAACCCGATCCGGTCATTGACCCGCCCATCTCCAGCAATCCCGCACTCTAAACCGCCGTTTATAATGTTTGTGGTTAAACCGAAACCACCGGTCCGGTTAGCTGCCAAATCCGTCTCTGTAGGTTTGTATGTACCGATCATAACGTCATGGCACGACGGTTTGGGACTCTGCTCCGTCATCCAAAACCAAAGTGCTGTCTGGAAAGCTATCACTGAGTTATTCGCCACTATCTCAGGATTCCTTAGACCGTCGAATCCTAGAGCTCGACCGGCCGGTCCGTAGTTATAGTTCCTTTTGTTCATAGTAAATAAGAGAAAATTAGAAACAATATTAATATTATTGAGATCAATATATAATACTATTTACTTAATGAAATATAATAGTAAATAAAAACGTACCAGGAGAGTTGAATTGGACCTCTTCCATGGTAAGTCTTGTTAGAGAAACAAGGCCATTCCGTATTAGAAGAATCACAATAACTGCTTTGTGGACTCACTTCTTCTTTAAAACACAACCCCCAAGCGAACGGTCCGTCTGGCGCCGTTGGCCACCCTCCAGTTGTTTCGTGTGAAATCTGAGCCAAAAACGCTGCCACTTCGCGTCGTCGCGTCTCCATGGATCCTTCGCTCCCAAATCTTGGAAACTGCCTCGTCGCTTCCGCAAAGGATTCATAAGTGTAGAAACCATTTGCGGGGCAAGCAGTATTGTCCTTGTGGATGAACATTGAGTCGTAAAGAGATTTTGACACCAAGCGCGTGACTGTGGTACCCTCCGTTTGGTAGGAAGACAGTAGTATTGAGAGAAAGATGCAAAAGAGAAGAGATGAGAGTTGAGCCATTTTTAGAAGGCTTTGGTGTGTTTTTTTTTGTGCAAGAATAACGAGGTTTCCTTTCGTTATATAGATGTAAAAATTTGTAAAGCATTGACTTTGACTTTTAAGGCTCGACTTTATTTTTTTTCACTGCTATGAACTTTGAAAGTTCTTTTGTACGTATAACATGCTGCTTTTGTTTTGAAACGTTTATTTTACATCTACTAACTCTTGTTATGGCTGATATGGCGGTTTGGTACTCAATTTTCTTGGCCTCTATTTAGAATCAGTTTGGCCATAAGTAATAAAACCCAAGAATTTGAGTTCGAGTCTTCGGGAGCATGGCGATAAACTGGAAAAAAATCAACGAGAGCTAAATATTTTTTAAAACTAAAAATGTTAGTTAGTATGGAAAGAAGATCGTATAATAAAAACAAAAAAAACTTGTCAATAGAATGATTGAATGACGTGGATAGCGTGTACATTATAATGAAAATTATAAATACGACTAGAATCATTCTGGGTGGCTGACGATCTTATATTTGGTCAAGGGTGTAGTATTGATAAACAAATATTATTTGAGTTTTATTCTTTGAAGATACATTATCTTGCTTTTGAAACTCGTTTTTACGTATGTATGGTTTAATTATTTAATTATGTAATTGCCTTTGGGCTTCGTTTAATGAAACGAATGTTGACCAAAAAAAAAAGAGTCAGTGTCAATAAGTTTTAGCTTAAATGAAACCAAGTCTTATGTCAATGTAAACTAACAACATGCCATGTTAAACGAGACCAATCATACTTATAAACTACATGCCGTTGTATGATAGTTTAAACGACATAAAGTTTCGTCCTTAAACCCTACTATCACATGGTTCCTTCCTTCTGTCAACATCTCGATCGATAGCTAAGAGACGAAAGATCTTTAGTTAGGGTTTTAACTGTGAGAAGATGAACTTCCGTAATCTGATAGCCTCCGGTTCCCGCCTCGGGAAGAGGTTCTGTGCAACCGTTTTCTCTCCGGCGTCTTCCGCCGGCGTCGAAACCTCTGTTTCTGCTGCTCCGACGGCGGCGTCAAGGCAGCGAGAGATGTACAAGAAGCTGTCGAAGCTTAGTGTGACGGGAGGGACAGTGACACAGACGTTGAATCAGTTCATCATGGAGGGTACTCCTGTCAGAAAAGACGATCTCTTTCGCTGCGCTAAAGACCTTCGCAAGTTCCGTCGCCATCAACACGCCCTTGAGGTCTCTTTCTCTCTTAATAGATTACGTTCTCTAATATGTTATAAATCATATATGCGGTAGTAATCGAAAGGGGCTGACTTTAGATTCATTGCCATTATCGAAAGTTGTGAGCTTTAAGGGTTTAATGGCTCCATTGTCATGGTTGAGTGATAATATAGATCTTTTGAGTTGATGGGGAGAAGAAAGATTACATTTTTATTCATGTTTATATGACAAATTTCAGATCTTTGATTGGATGGAGATGAGGAAGATGACATTATCTGTCGCCGATCATGCAATTCGTTTGGATCTAATCGCAAAGACTAAAGGCTTAGAAGCTGCCGAAAGCTACTTCAACAGTTTAGATCATTGTACAAAGAATCATCAGTCCACTTACGGAGCGCTCATGAACTGTTACTGTGTGGAACTCAAGGAAGAGAAAGCAAAGGCTCATTTCGAGAAGATGGATGAGCTTAACTTTGTTAACAACTCGTTGCCGTTTAACAACATGATGTCAATGTACATGCGGTTGGGTCAGCCCGAGAGGGTACCTGTGCTTGTTGATGCGATGAAACAGAGGGACATATCTCCTTGTGGGATCACTTACTCTATATGGATGCAGAGCTGTGGAAGTTTGAACGATTTAGAAGGGTTAGAGAAGGTTATAAATGAAATGGGGAAAGACAGTGAAGCTAAGACCACTTGGAACACTTTCTCTAGTCTGGCTGGAATTTATACTAAAGCTGGTCTTTACGAGAAGGCAGAATCAGCTCTGAGATCTATGGAGGAGAAGATGAATCCTAACAACCGAGACGCCCACCATTTCCTCATTAGCTTGTACGCTGGGATCTCAAAGGCTTCTGAGGTTGAACGAGTTTGGGAGACGCTGAAGAAGGCTCGTCCTGAGGTCAACAACATGAGCTACCTTGTCATGTTACAAGCTCTGAGTAAGCTCGGCGACATAGATGGGGTTAAGAAGATCTTCACAGAGTGGGAATCTAAATGCTATGCTTACGATATGAGGCTGGCTAATATCGCCATCAACACGTATCTTAAAGGAGATATGTATCAAGAAGCAGAGATGATTCTTGACGGTGCATTGAAGAAGTGCAAAGGACCTTTTTCCAAAACGAGACAGCTTCTGATGATTCATCTGTTGGAGAAGGGTAAAGCGGATTTGGCTATGAAGCATTTGGAAGCAGCAGCTTCTTATCTCGCAGAGAACATAGACGACGAGTGGAGCTGGAGCTCAGAGCTAGTCAGCTTGTTTTTCCTTCACTTTGAGAAAGCTAAAGATGCAGATGGAGCAGAAGAGTTGTGCAGGATCCTGTCAAAGTGGAGACCTCTCGACTCTGAAACAGTGACCTTTCTGATAAAGACTTATGCAGCAGCAGATAAAACTTGTCCGGACATGCGTGAGAGATTGTTCCGACAGCAGATCGAAGTAAGCGAGGAGATCCAAGACTTGCTTGAAACGGTTTGTCCTTAAAATTAAACATGCAGTAATTTGGTGATAATACTTGTGTCTCTTTGATGAGTTTAAGCTTCTTGTCAGGCCAATAGATTGTGTTTTGTTTATCCAAATCCAGTAACCGACATAATCCGTTTGCTAATTGTGGATTTATCATCACCATGACTCGTGTGTTAGTAGTGCCACCAACAACTGAAAATGTATATTTTAAAAAAGTATATTCTCATAATGATAAATAAAAATAAAAGGAATACAAAATATCATGTTTTCTTTGTTAATAAATGATAAATAAAATATCATATAAAATACATTGTTAAATAGAGAAGCTTTAAAACAAGATAATTAAAAAGGGAGAAATTAAAGTAATTAAATAAAAAGGCAAACAACAGCTGACACAGTTCAGGGAAGAAGGACACTGACTGACTGGAAAAAATATAGCCGTTAGAGATAGGAGGCAAATGCATTAAATAAAATACAGTATCTATTTTATTCTGATTATATTATACAGACAACCGTTGTGAGTCACAGAAGTAACCAAGAAAGAAATGTACAGTTCTGTGATTATAGCAGGGAAGGAACAACTGCTCCGACGAAGATTGACCAGACGTATGAGTTCTTGGATGGTTTGATTTCGGCTTTAAGCTGTGCTCCTTCTCTTGTGAGTTTCTTTGTCAGATTTTTGGTTTGGTCTCTCATATTCGTTAGTGTTTACGCTTCTTTGTAACTAAAAGGTGGCTCACACACTTAATAACCATTCTGGTACACGAATCTGGATTAATGTTCCTTTAGTCATCGTTTTGCTATGTGTTGCTGATGATGCCTTACTGCAGGGAAACGAGTGTTGAGAGAACATAGCTGACAGCCACTACCAAATTTGATTCAGGATAATCAAGCCATCAAAAGGCAAAAGCTAGATGATGGAAAAGTGAGTCCCCTTTTTATCAATCTCAGCAAGCTTAACTCTATCTCAATGCATAACTGAAACAAATTACTTTTCTGATCATTGATTTATCTTAGATTCTCAATCCAAAACCAACAACTCTACTCCACAAGAGAAGACACTGTATGCCCTTCAGTCACTAAGCAAACTCAGAAGGAGAACAGAAAGGTGTGCGTTCTGAGACTTTATGGATTCTTTATATACATTTTTGGACAGAACCCTGGTTGTTAACTTTTGTTTTCACTTTTATGGTTTATGTCCGTGAGCAAATTGAACCTTTCATTTCAACTGCTGAGTTGATGAAGAAGTTCTAAACAAGCACGCGAGACTTGTCACTGCCTCAGGCCAACACTTCTCTTCTTCCTCAGGTACATAAACAAAGTTTTGATAGTTTCTCTCGTTCCTTTTACTTTACTTGGAATCTCTTTATGATGCTGTTTTCCTTGTGCAGAACAGAACTAAGCTCACACTGTCCAGACCTAAAGAGCCTGAGTTTGTGTCACAGAACTAAGCTCACACTGACCAGACCTAAAGAGCCTGAGTTTGTGTCATCCCAACGAGCTCGTTCCTTTAAAAGTGAAGAGCAGTCTTGAGGAAGAGATGTTGGCAAAGATTCACAAGTTTAAAGCTCGACCTGTGAACCAGAAAGGTAATGCATTTAGTTTCACTTTGGTATATATATCTTTACCTCAGGAAGAGAAATCTAAAACAACCTAAAACAACCTGGCAGCTCCAGCTTTGCCTGCGCCACAAAGAAGCACACCACATCTACCAGAGTATCAGGTAGAGACACCTTAATTTCCTAATTTTTGCTTTAGTAAGACGAGCAGTAAATCAATTTCTCAAGCTCTCAAGTTTTTTATTTTCGCTGATGTTTTTTAAAAAAAATAAGATCAGTATATGCGTATGTGTATATATGTATATGCATTTTTTTTTGCTAAATTATAAATATCATTAACTAAAATGAACAATTTGTCTTTTACAAAATAAAAGGCTTATCCAGAGCGCCATCAGATTCTTGAAAGCGCGTTTGTTGCGCCTTGCAGTAATTGTATTTCTCACATCCCTGTCTATAAGTTTGAAGATATTCAGAGAGGAGAAGAGAATGTTGTTATGGAGAACGTTGTTCCGTTGCCTCCATACATGGTAAACAAGCATATTATATGCATATATGTATGTATATGCGTATGTTTGGGTTAGGATTAGAATTAAGTTTAGGGATAGTGTTTATTAATCAATGGTTAAGGTTAGAGTAAGTGTTAGGGTTAAGGTTAGAGATAGGGTTTAGGGTTAGGAATATGGTTTAAATTTTGGGTTAGAGATAGGGTTATGGTTAAGGTTAGGGATATGGTTGTTTAGGGGGGGTTTAGAGTAAATGTTAGTGTTAGAGTTAGTGTTGGGTTTAGGGGTTAGGGTTTGGAGATTGGGGTTCAGGGTTAAATTAGGGTTAGAGTTTGGGGTATAGGGTAAGGGTTTTAGGTTTAGGGTTAGAGTTGGGTTTAGGGTTAGGGCTTGAGGTTTAGGGTTAAGGTTTAGGATTAGGGTTAGGGTTTAGGATTAGGGTTTAGGGTTAGGGATAGGGTTTAGGGTTTAGGATGTAGGGTTAGGGTTTAGGGTTAGGGTTTAGGGTTAGGGTTTAGGGTTAGGTTTTGGGCTTAAGGTTAGGGTTTAGGGTTAGGTTTTGGGCTTTAGGGTTTGGAATGTAGGGTTAGGGTTTAGGGTTAGGGATGTAGGGTTTAGGGTGGGTTTAGGGTTTGGGATGTAGGGTTAGGGTTTAGGGTTTATAGCCCAACCCTAAACCCTAACCCTAAACCCTAACCCTACATCCCAAACCCTAAACCCTATCCCTAACCCTAAACCCTACATCCCAAACCCTAGGGTTTAGGGTTAGGGATGTAGGGTTTAGGGTTAGGGTTAGGGTTTAGGGTTTGGGATGTAGGGTTTAGGGTTAGGGTTTAGGGTTAGGGTTAGGGATGTAGGGTTTAGGGTTAGGGTTTAGGGTTAGGGGTAGGGATAGGGTTTAGGGTTAGGGTTTAGGGTTAGGGTTAGGGTTTAGGGTTTGGGATGTAGGGTTAGGGTTTAGGGTTTATAGCCCAACCCTAAACCCTAACCCTAAACCCTAACCCTACATCCTAAACCCTAAAAACCTAAACCCTAATCCTAAACCCTAACCCTAAGCCTCAAGCCCTAACCCTAAACCCCTAAACGCAAAACCCTAATCCCTAACCTAAAGCCCTAAACCATAGAGCCCTAACCCTAAGCCCAACCCCAAACCCTAAACCCTAAACCCTATCCCTAACCCTACATCCCTAAACCTAAACCTCAAGCTCTAACCCTAAACCTAAACCCCTAAACACAAAACCCTAAACCCTAACCCTAAAGCCCTAAACCATAGAGCCCTAACCGTAAGCCCAAACCCTAAACCATAACCATAAAGCTCTAACCTTAAACCCTAAACTCCAAGCCCTACTAACCCTAAGCCTTAAACACAAAACCCTAAACCCTAACCCTAAAATCCCAAACCCTAACCTTAACCTAAAACAGAAAGTCATGATTCTTGAATTTTTTTTTCTATAGACATTATCATACTTAAGTTTAAATTAGTATGAGTTGCATAGTATGATTTAATCTGTTTAAAACCACGAGTTGAATTTCCAAAACTTATAGTTTAGAGTCTAGTTTAAGGTTTGGACTTTAGGATTAGGGTTTAGAGTTTAGAATTTAGGGTTAGGGTTTAGGATTTTGTTTTTAAGGTTTAGAGTTAAGTTACATATAAGGCTATGGTTCGGGTTAGGGGTGCACATGTATGTATATGCGTATATATGTATGATATGTACATATACATTTAAATAAAGTAAAAACATATTTTATATTTTATTTTAGAATTTGGAATTAATTATATATAATTTTTTTGTTTAAAAGTACATAATTAATTGGGTGCTCGAAATCAAACCAATCCGTAATGATTCAAATCATATTCAAACCAATTTCAAAACAAAATTTATATATATATGAATCCGATTTAAATTTTTAAATCTAAAATTTTGAAATTCAAATATGTCAAATGAAGATGACGGATATTTAAATGCTAATTCCTAAAAATATTGTATGATAAATCTCTAAATACAATGTAAAATAAATAATTTCAATTGTTTCACTTCGTTATTAGTAGAATGGATCATTTTCTAATAAATATTAAAAAGAATGAAATATAATATCTCTGATATCGATGACATAGATATTATATTTTATTTGTTAACCCACATTTAAAATTAGGTTTTTATGATCAAACTAGTACTAGTTATATAAAATTTGAAAAAATTATTGGTCTTGAGAAAATAAATGTTTTGGTTTCTATCTTTTTAAAACAAGTATTTGACAAAAAAATATTTTTAATAAAAACCAAGTTTAATCGAAAGAAAAAAAGACATAAAATTAAAAAAGAAGTTTAAAAATGAAAGAGAAGACATGATTAACAGAAAAAGAGCGAAGAAGGAAGGGCATTATCCGATTAAAATAAGCATCCTCCACAATCTGCAAAACAAAAAATTAGATTACAAGTTAAGACAAGTTGAGATTTGTGTCATGGTTAAATATTATAATAGTGAGAAAGAGCAATTACCACGAGTTGAAGATTCATAAGCATTTTGTTGTGGACTTTAAAGAAAGTCATATGCAGTCGGAAGTGAAAACACCTTAGTCACCAAAGTCCTCCGGTCCAAACCGCTAAAGAGCTCGTCCTAGAAAATCAAAAGTCTTCGAGTCCAAACCATCCGACATCCTCGTCCTCATCGAAGAGTTCGAGAGAAGCTACGCATTCCTGTCTCTCTCCGCTGCCGTTTCTGAAGAAATCACCCTCCTGTGCTGCACCACAAAGAACTTAGCCCCTAATCATTATTACCTAATTGCAATTGAGTTTCAAAACACAGATTAAACAATAAAAACAGTCAATAGAAATTCACAGAGAAGGAGCACAGCTTAAAAGCCGATTCAAACCAGAGCTCTCTACACATCTTTCTTTTACCTTTTTCTTTAAATCTCCTAGTAACGGCTATATTTTTCTAGCCAATATGTTCTTGTGAGCTTCCCCTTGGTCAACAATCTCTTGTGTTACTTATATTATTGCAACTTATTTTTATTATTTACTACAGAAGTTATATGAAACGTTGTAGCTTCTTTCTCCGACCAATGTGTTTCGAAATCGTTTCAATTGGTAATTATACTCTTAAGTGTTATGTCTGTTTTATTAGATTAAGCTTGCTTGTTTATCCAAATCCAACAACAGTTTTTCTAATTCCAAAGTTATTGTTAAAGCATGATTAACTTTGGTCTCTTATTTGGAATTCGTAATTCAAGATTTAATTATTTTATATATATTTTTTGAATAAGATATAGAGATAAAGACCAAAATAGAACAAAAAAGTTTTTATCCCCAAAATAGCACTCAAAGAGAAAAATAACCAAAATAGACTTTATTAAAGGATGTAAATATATATTTATACATTTGGGTTAACTAATCTAAACTTAGGGTTTATGGGGTGGGGGGTTTGGAGTTGAAATTTAAAAATTAAAAAAAATTTAAAATATTAAAATTTTAAAAATAAAAAAGGTCTATTTTAGTCATTTTTTCTCTCAAGGTCTATTTTTGTGACAAAAACTTCAAAAAAGACTATTTGAGAGATTTGCCCATAAAATATGTCTTTTAACCGAAACTAAAAATTTCAATTAAGAGATCATAGTTAATCATGGTCTTAGTAGTGCTATCAGCGACTGAAAATGTATATTTTAAAAAAAATATCTCATACACAATTTACCTTTAAACAAAGAAGCTTTTTTATTTATCATATAAGAGATCAGATAACAAAAAAGCAAATAATGATAAGAAGGGACAGTTAACAAAAGTTTAAAAATATTTTTAGTAAATGTTTAGTTTTAAAATTTTAAAACTGAATGGAATCTATTGTTATAGGACCAGAACACTGATAATATACTATTTAGAGAATCAGGGCATTATCCAATAGTGATTGGTAAAAAAAGGACAGGCGTGTAGTGTAAAACAAGCTGGCACGTCTGTATCTGGTCTCAATCGATTCGTTCGGCGGAATAACAAATCCCTAAACCCAACCCAAAAAAAAAAAACATTCTTTTTCAGCTTTTCTGTTTATTTATACAAAATCGGAAGGCAAAAATCAATTCAGATTTCAAGCACTCAAGAACCCTAATTCGAGGTGTGTACTCTCTTAATTCCAGTTTTGATTTTTAATTAAAGGGTGTTGCAATTCGTTACGAAAGGTTTGATTTTGCTGCTTTGTTAGAGAACTTTCTGTGAGTTCACTCTCAAGTATGTGTCTTTGATTAGCTTAGGGTTTTATTTGGAGGATGTGGGGTTTCGTTTAACTTGGTTCTGTATTCTCTCTGAGCAACTTGTTATTGATGATGTGCCTCCTTGTTCATTTTCTACATGAAGAGGATCTGGGAAAATTGAATGCCGAGAGTTTTTTGTGTAACTAGCATAGAATGATTGTTTATGAATGGTTTCAAATTTACAAGTCACAGATTTGGTGGGTTAAGCAGAATCAGTTTTGATGGTTAGTTTTCAGTTAAGGTAGACCGAAATTAGCATTGCTCTGTTTTGCTTTGACAATGATTGTTGTCCTAATACTATCTCTTATGACTTGTTGTCGTGCTCTAGGACGATTAAGGAAGTTGAGAAGAAAAGAAAAAAGAGTCTTTTTGAGTTTTGCAAGCAGTTTATCCTCACAGGAAGTAGAGGATTTGATCAGCTTTTTTCTGCTTTTGTGGGCGTTTCAGTTGTAGGCAGTTGAGAAGGAAACTTAGTGTAGTAGGATGGATCAATTGGTTTCAGGAGAACATGATCTTGAACTAGACATTGAAGCTGATCTTGCTATTGTTACCCAAGAATCCACTTCAGGCAATGTTGGGGTTTGGACTGAAGGGGTCAACGTCGGTGTGTCTGAAAAGATTGAGGATGATGATGATCTAAACTATCCACTAATGGGAAACGAAAACCCAACAGAAACAAGCAGTCAAAGTTTAGATCTTTCTGATGGAAAACGCAATGATATTGTAAAGGTTAAGAAGTCGAGAAAGGCTTCAAAGCCACCGAGACCTCCCAAAGGCCCTTCTTTCACTGCAAATGACCATAAAGTGATGAAGGAAATTGCAGAGCTCGCTATGAGGAAGCGTGCAAGGATTGAAAGGATGAAAAGTTCCCTAAGAAGAATTAAAGCAGCCAAGTCGTCGTCATCATCATCATCATCTGCATGCATTAGCTTCTTCTGCATGATAGTAACGGTCCTATTCTTCGTCTTTCTAGTCCTTCAAGGTACCATTTTCTTTTAGTGTCTTAGTGAAAGCTATAGCTCTTTAATTCCCATTACCACTCGTAATAATTCCAAAAGCTTCCACTTTAGTCTTGAAATTGAGAAGTTTGTCTCCTCAAGGCATGGATTTCTCTTCTTTTTTACCAGCAGAACTCTTAGGGTAAACAGAGTTTGCTCTGTTTCTATTGTACCAAACATGTCTAAAACTCAACTCTTTTCTCTGTTCGTGGTGCAGGAATGTTTGCAGGCAATATGACTATGAATTCAGACAACTCACCTGCGCCAGTTGGTTCACCTAACAACCAACTGATCTCAGTTCAGTTCTACAATGACTTTGCTCCCGTTGAGCAAACCGATCCCAGCCCGACCACCTCATACAGGTGAGGAGCAAACAGTGTTTTCTTTTATATAGCTGTGGTTCTTATAGTCAATCAAAGAAGTTTTCTTATAAATCAACAACCAATGTTTCTACCGTTTTTTAAATGAATCTGTGTGGGATTCAGATACACGAGGAAGCGAGTTTCGGGTGCAGAAGAAGACTAGAGAGATGTCACCAGATGAGTTTTCATGTGTTTGGTCTCGATTAGTCTTTTTGGTTCAAGTCTTGTTCTGTCTTCTCCCCCCGTCCCCCTTTGCATATTTTTGTTTTGTAACTGTCCCTACCGTCTATTTGTACAGGTTAGGTCTTGTAAACGACTGCGTTTGAAATAATGATTGATGTAAGTTGAACAATCAAACTAGCTTGGGCCGGTTTTTTCAGTTATTTGGGATTATACTTATTACTTGATTGTGGGCAACGTGAGGGTATTTAATGACATTAAAAGATAGAGAGCTTGTTATCGACCTTTCAAAATAATACATTTTCCTACAACAAAATGCACAAATATGCGAAAATGACGTCTCTGCCAATAAGATCATACGACGTCTATGTCTTATAACAATATCGACATCACACCAAAGGTTAAGCAAAAAAAAAAAAAAAAAAAAAACAATATCGACATCTAAAACAATAATTATATCCAACAGACGTAATAATTTTATATATATATATATTTATATATATTAAAATTCACAACAAGTCATTGCAATCCACAAATATTGATGGAAGTGGAACCAACACGTCTAGTCGTCTACATAATGTAAAATTATGTATATATCTTTGAAGATAAGAAAAAAGTTCTTTTGAACCGTTACCA
Source organism: Moricandia moricandioides (assembly GCA_905132885.1). Lineage (NCBI taxonomy): Eukaryota > Viridiplantae > Streptophyta > Magnoliopsida > Brassicales > Brassicaceae > Moricandia > Moricandia moricandioides. The sequence goes on from CAJHQQ010000061.1 coordinate 315,909, forward strand.
TTATATATGTACATTACCAACCGAAAATGAATTTTACATTTTATATACGTGCTGGTTCCACTTCCATTCAATATATACCATATACGACAAAAAAAAAACTAATTTGGCTAAGAAGACAATAAAAGAAAACTTTTGTTATCAATCCGTTTGACCTAATACTTACAAGCGACGTACATGTTTTCGTTTTGTAGATTTTTTTACTATATCTAGTTTTCTCTCTTTTTACTTTATATAGATGTGTTAAGTTGACAAGAGACTCTTGACGGTGATGGTGGAACTTTAATTAGATATGCGAAAAAAAAAACAAGAGAATAAAACGAACACAAGTACAGAAGTACTCTCATGCACGTCTTTCTCAAAAAAAAAAAGGTACTCATGTACGTAGAATAAACCATTTGACGGAAGTTATACATAATGAGAGAAAGAGAGATCCACCTCCTGAGGCGACGGACAACACCCCACAACTTGTCATAGTAATCGGTTACACTCACTACCATTTCTCAGTGATTAGTCGCTTTTTTTGCTAGTGATTATTATGAAGACTGCATAAATATGTTAGATATACGTCATACATCATTGACTTTGTGATGGTTGTGATTGGTTATTTATAGAGTAAAATAAAAGAATAATTATAGTGCAAATGAAAGAAAATTAACAAATTGGGAAAGAGAAGAAAAAGTAAAAAATGTGTTGCTCCCATTATATCTAGACTAACAAGGAGTGTATGTTTTTTTTTGTTTAAATAGTAACTAGAATAACTTAGAATAAATATAATTCTATTTGATTGGCAAATATGTAGAGTAAATAAGAATAATAATTCTCTCACCACTTTTGTTTACTCCAACAATGATATCCAGTCAAACTCGATATTTTTTAGACTTGCCATTAACGCATTTGATAACTATATTTTCTTCAATTTTTAAACTTACATGTTAAATCATACATCTAGTCTTTGAATATTAATTTATTTTCTTTTGTTTGGATTAAACTTTCAAACTTAGTTTTCTCTTATTTATTACTATTTTTACTATAACTAGTTAATTAGAACGTCTTATAAGTTATTAGTTTAGAGATGTCTAATTTGGGTGTAACAAAACTAATCAAAAACACTATGAAAAGGAAATAAAAGAGTGAAATACAGAGTTGAAAATAAAATAAAATCGGAGAATTCAGGCTTATCCTATATTTTTCTGCCATTTTGATAGAAAAAAGTAGTCATTACTAGTCGTATCAATATATAGACGCGCACGTATACTTTTCAGATTTATACTAGTAGTCACATCATTTATTGTAATCGTGCAAGCTGTAGGGGTAAGAAGAAGAAGCGGAACCAACATGAATGGCATTCATTGTAATACCATATACGTTCTCAGGGTATTTACGTCATGAACCCATTCTATAAATGCCACCCCCTTCTATTTCTCTTGGCATGCAGAGTCTAGAATCCATCAACTTCATTTTATATAAGCGAAAAAAGTCAAAACCATGTCCGGTAATAAGATCTCGATTTTCCAAGGTCTTTTCTTGTTCTTCTACCGTTTTTTTGTTCTTAGGCGTTGGTTTCATCGTAACCCTAAACAAAAACACCAAAAATGCCCTTCTCATCACGGCCTTCACCAAGCACACGACTTATCTCATCACACTTTGATATTCAACGTTGAAGGAGCTCTACTAAAATCAAACACCTTGTTCCCTTACTTCATGCTTGTAGCTTTTGAAGCCGGAGGGGTAATAAGGTCATTTCTCCTCTTGATTCTCTATCCATTTATAAGTATGATGAGCTACGAAATGGGCATCAAGACCATGGTTATGGTGAGCTTCGTCGGGATTAAGAAAGAAAGTTTTCGAGCCGGGAGATCGGTTTTGCCTAAGTATTTTCTAGAAGATGTTGGGCTGGAGATGTTCGAGGTGTTGAAGAGAGGAGGCAAGAGAGTTGGTGTGAGTGAATTGCCACAAGTAATGATTGATGGGTTCTTGGGCGATTACTTGGGGGTTGAAGTCGTGATGGGGAGAGAGATGAAAATGATTGGTAGATACTACTCAGGCATCATGGAGGATAGGAAGAAACATGAGGTTGCTTTTGCTAAACTGGTTCAAGAAGAGAAGCTAAGTAGTGGCCCTGTCATTGGCATCACTTCCTTTAGTTTGTCAAGTCACCGATCTTTATTCTCTCAATTTTGCCAGGTAAATTCTTCTCATAATTCCTTTTTTTTTAACAACATTCTTCTCATAACTCCATACGTGTATTCTAAAGTCTAATACTCCCGTTTTGGAAAGTAAAAAATTATAGATATTTTTTTTGTTATACGAAGATAAGTTTTTATTATGTCTTTTAAAGTACTTTTGTATATATTTTTAAAAAATGGATATAAATTATTTGTTAGTTATTAAAAACGTATAATAAATTTAAATTTAAATTTAATTATAAACATTCATTGTAATTAATATGCATGAATATTTTAGAATTATATTTTAGAAACAGAATTTTTTTCTTTTAAATTTTGTATATTACTTCCGTTTCATATTAAGTGTCGCTATAGATAATTTTTTTTGTTATAAAATAAGTATGGAAAATTTATTAATTTTATATTATAATTTATTTATTTTTATATTAATTGAAATATGGTTAGATGTATAGATAATTGTGTTTTTATATAAAAATATGTAAATTAATTATTTTTTAAATTCATGTACACAAAATTAAATTGAAATTTAAAATGAAACGGACATAACGTAACTGTATTTTTGGGAGATGAATAAAGACAGACTAAGGATTGTTTTTTAAGTTTCACATTTGGGGTTTTCGATGTCTAGGGAACTCAATAATAAATTGTTCTCTTTATATGATTCCCCAATAGAATTCAGTTGGTTTTAAATGCGGTTTTTTGAACGAACAGAGAGATGCATTGATTTCTTGGAAACCAAAAAGAAAAATTATGTAAGATGCAAAATTCAAACCAGTCTATTCGAAAAAAGTCAATAACTAAGTAATGATGCATTTAATGCAAACAATAGACTATAACTTGCTATAATTTAATACCAGATTATTACTATTTTTCATACATAGAGGTCCCCTTAAACTGATATAGATTTGTTATAATAATCTTTGGTAATACTTTTCAGTTGTTTTCTAAACAGGAGATCTACTTTGTCAAAGATTCAGACAAGAAAAGTTGGCAAACCTTACCACGAGATCAATACCCTAAACCATTGATTTTCCACGATGGTCGTTTAGCTATTAAGCCAACACCTATAAACACACTCGTACTATTCATGTGGGCCCCATTTTCCGCCGTCTTAGCCGTTGCAAGACTCGTCGCCGGCTTAAACCTCCCATACTCCTTAGCCATTCCTTTCCTTGCCTTATCTGGTCTCCGCCTTACCCTCACCGGCAACAACCGCCTAATTTCTCTCGACCAAAAAAAAGGTTGTCTCTTCGTGTGCAACCATAGAACGTTATTAGACCCACTTTACATTTCTTACGCTCTAAGAAATACAAACATTAAAGCTGTCACCTATAGCTTAAGCAGATTATCTGAGCTTTTAGCTCCAATCAAAACCATTAGATTGACTCGTGACCGTGTCCAAGATGGTCAAGCTATGAAAAGATTGTTGAGCCAAGGAGATCTAGTAGTTTGTCCCGAAGGGACAACGTGTCGAGAGCCTTATTTGCTTCGGTTTAGTCCACTTTTCGCAGAGGTTAGTGACGCCATTGTACCGGTTGCTATTGACTCGCACTTCACTTTTTTCCATGGCACGACAGCTAGTGGTCTTAAGGCCTTTGATCCGATTTTCTTCCTCTTGAATCCTTACCCTTCCTACACCGTCAGGTTACTTGATCCTGTCTCTGGAGGTAGCTCGTCCACATGTCGAGATCCTTATAATGGTAAATCTAAGTTCGAGGTGGCTAATCACGTGCAGCATAAGATCGGGGAAGTCTTGGGGTTTGAGTGCACCAACCTCACGAGAAGAGATAAGTACTTGATCTTGGCCGGTAATAATGGAGTTGTCAACAAAAAATAAAAATGTTTTTGAGATGATTATCTCTTAATCAGGGAGTTTTTCGTTGTGTGAACAATATGCCTTATATTTTTTTCTACATTCTAGCAATCTTTTTGTGTGCCCAATACATATTTATGCACATTATGTACTTTTGTTTTTTTTGGTAACGATACAGTACTCTGTATATCATTTTCTTTTTAAAACGTTATTAATATGTGTGAAAACACTAAAAAAAAATTTTTGTGAAAAAATATTTTTTTTACAAAAACTGTTTATTCTATTGGTTTAGTATATGCATCATCCATATATCTGAGGGTTACGGTCAAAACTAGAATAATGACATGCTTATATTAGGGTATCCTTTAACTATGACACCAAATTTGATATTTTGGTGTCATAGTCTTTTAGTCATCTTCAATAATAACATCAAATTTTACATTAACCAAATTTGATGGAATAATACTCCCTCCGTTTTTTTATAATTGACGTTTTAGGAGAAATTTTTTGTTTCAAATTATTTGACGTTTTCTATTTTCTATGTAAAATTTATTAGTAATTAATGTTAGATGACCAATGATATTATAGTTTCTATTTTACTATTGGTTGAATTGTGGTTAGGTAAACAATTAATGATGTTTTTTGTTTAGAAAATGATAAAAAATTAAATGTTTCTTAATCTGTGTGCATAATCTTAGAACGTCAAATATAAAAAAACGGAGGGAGTATCAATTTTGATGTTTTATTAGAGATGAAATTACACCAAATTTGATGTTTTAGTGTTCTGTTAGAGATGGTCTTATCATGCTACTTACTGATAGTATTTACAAGCATTTTCAGATGCACGTATATCTACAAGGCATTTTTATATGTGTGATTTTCATAAGAAACGTTGTAAAGATTAGCCTTTGAAAGAGTTGACCATTTTAAAGACGTTAATCAGGAAAGTCTGAAGATATCATAGACTAATCAATTATATTACAATACACGATAACGATCTTAGGATAAGGAGAAGTGTCAGAAATGAGCACGCAACCGTGGGAATCGTGGATAACGACTTATAGACGAAAGAATTAGTTAACTAACGATCTTACAACTGTACATTGTTAGAAAAAAAGGTTGTAAAATGCAGAGTTTGATAACATGAGTGGGCTCATGCCGATAATTACGGGGTGAACCTTACGCATCTTCCCACCTAACTCTGTTTAATGCTTCTTTCATCTTTGCTTGAATTCTTAATTTCATTGAATGGGCGATTTCTTTAATACTGGAGAAAGAAATAATTTAGACAATAATTAATTAAAAAACAATTTAATATTTTAAATAATAGTACATTTCTTACGAACTCATAATACTCCCTCCGTTTTTTTATAATTGACGTTTTAGGAGAAATTTTTTGTTCCAAATTATTTGACGTTTTCAATTTTCTATGTAAAATTTATTAGTAATTAATGTTAGATGACCAATGATATTATAGCTTCTATTTTGCTATTGGTTGAATTGTGGTTAGGTAAATAATTAATGATGTTTTTGTTTAGAAAATGATAAAAAATTAAATGTTTCTTAATCTGTGTGAATAATCCTAGAACGTCAAATAAAAAAAAACGGAGGGAGTACTACTTTACAAATTGTTTTAATAACTAGCCAAATGTTGAATGGTAATAAAACTACCTTAAAAATTATATGGTAATTTAAAAAGTACAAAAGAAAATAATTTAAAGGTTAAAAATTGAAAGCCTTTATTCAAAAAATATATATAAATGTTAAAACCTTTTATTAATACTTGCTAAATAGTATAAGTTACGTCAACCGTGTAACTGTAAACCATTCGTTGTCCAAGTGTGAGCTATCCACAAGAACTGCCGATTTATATTTACCAAATAGTATGATACAATGACATATCTTGGACCGTTGGCGATGGGCCAGCCCTGGCCGAATCAAAGTCCTAAACGACTTCTTGAATTTGAGTAGGAGACATGACGATTTCAGATTACATTAAAACTTGGTACTTCTGTTGCTATAACTATTAAAGACCAATATAATGGATGAACGAAGCCCATGTCTCTAGGTTTAGAAGCAGGGCTTAGAAAAGTAGTATAAATATTTTTTTAGAGAAGTTGTATTGTAACCTTGGCTGCTCAAAGAAGCATCCTCCTTGAAAACTCTTTCTATAAAAAATCATACCATCTTTAGTCCCTTGGTGACAATTCTAAGTTCATCTTTTTCTTTACTTTCAACGCACTAAATAAAGATTTAATAAGATATCTTCATTTCTCTTTAATAAAGTTCTTTGGAGCATAATCTATGATTGTTTTGAGATTGCTATCAATAACATCAGTCACGCTATTATTTCAGCAATGACGTTTTGTAAAACTGGATCCATAGTTCAGTTTTAAATCACTTATTATAGTGTTTTTTTTCTTAACTTGAACAATCTAGTATCGGTGAATGCCGAAAATACGAATATCCATGTTATACAAAAAAAAAATTTGAAACAACAAAATAGATATTGCTTACTAGCTAATTATAAGACATAAATATACGGAAAGAAAAATAAATAACACTACTTGATACTGAATAAGTATTAATAAAATAAAGAAATTATCTTCAGAATTCCTACTGAAATAAAATGATACTACTCCATAAGGATTTGCAAAAATGCATTACTAAATTAATTCCGACGGCGCTCACCAGCTATCCACCACTAGTTTTGGATGATGTGCAGCTTTCATATATGACGCATCGTTGTCAGGAAATAATAATTTGACATCCAAAAAACTCACAACAGTAAAGTTATTATTTCCAATCTACGATTTTATGCATGAACCCGATATTAACTCTCACATGTTAAATAATTTTCTTTTATGTATGATTTTGACTTCGAGTGTTTACCTGCAAGCTTGATAATTAGATGACCAAGTTAGTCTATCGTTTTCTCCTCTTTCATATTATGGTTGGACATTTACGTGTTCAGTTCTAAAATTAGTATCAACTTATGACTATTATATTATCAATTAATTCAATTAGTATCAACTTATGACTATATATTTCAATCATTTCATCATGATGTAGTAGTTTTACAATCATGTGTATCTATTAAGTCGGAAAACATCAAATAACAATACGTGCTTATTTTTTAGCAAAATAAATAAATACAATACGTCCTTATTGAATGTGCTCTAGTGATCTGAAACTTTAGGTGTTACTGAATATCAATATATCATGTTACAATAGTCTAATTAAACTTTTGTTTTTTCGATGCCTTCCTCAAAAAAAAAAAATCTTTTGTTTTTTCGTTAATGATAGTCATATAGACGCACCAGCAATGCCTCGATACACAGTCAAAAGCCACGAAAAACTTATATTGTATCTTCTTGAAACTAGGAGAATCTTGTAACTTTCATTCTCGATCTGATTAATTACACTTTCATAACAGTAGGAGTGAGCTAATTTTTTTCGGAAAAAGGGCTTTAGGAGTGAGCTAGTTACCAAGTTTTTATGATTATATAGTGTATAGATAAATATAATTGTATGTACGTGTCAAATTCTTATAGATATTGACAGTCATATCATGTTCTTGTTCTATTACCCACATTAATTTCATGACACTATGTCGGGCACATACTGTTGACTATATATGCCTTCTTGTCTCAAAGTTTATTTAATAATTAATAGCATAAAAAATAAGAATTTATTCCATCTTTTAAAGAAGAGAGGAAATAGCGTTTCAACGACCAAAAAGATTCCAACGGCCGTTTGTTCATGCCATTCCCACGCATGTGCCTTCCCATTTGCCTTTTGTAGTTTATGTCGTCTGTGGTTTGCAATCTATATACATGTCACAAGCTAACTAATAGCAACCTCAATAATTTGTTTACAATAAGGCAATGTTCCAATACTGACTTATACATAAACCGTAGTGGAGTAGTTACTAGTATTAAATAAGTCAACAGCATTATTCACATAATCATTTCATCTTCCAACATCTTGTCCCAATTTATGGTTGAAGAAACCCATTTAATTAATACTGATTTCTCAGTGCATGCAGTTTGTCGCTAAAAATGCAGAAGATAATCTTTGTAATTCTTATAAGCTTCATCTACTCATATAGGACTTCACTGGTTTTGTTAATATTTCTATTTTTTTTATAGATATAGTGCTTTATGCCACAAATTTTACCAATCCTGGCATTTATATTAATTAATAAACATAACTTTTTGAAAAACACAAAAGGTAAAGTAATTTAATTGGCTGTCTTGGAGTTGGGTGACCGACTGGCTATTTTAAGCTCATAAATAATGTAAAATATGGGTATGCATACGTTAAAGAAAGGTATAGATATTAAATTATTAGAACTATTCTAAACAAATCGTCTCCATTTTTTTGGTACGATAGAGTTCGTTTGATATAACCGATATGTATGTTTCTTTCATGGGATAATGTCGGCTAATATGTCAGATGCCATGTTCTATTTCATCCATCCTGCCCCTGGTCAACTTTTTCTCCGGCCCATCCTTCTTTTTATATTTTAAGTAGTTGAAATTATTCGAATTTATCCTTTTATATCATCTTATGACTCCCTCTTTTCATATTATTAAATATTTTAAGAGAAATTTGTTTGTTTGAAATGTAAATAGTTTTCATATTGTAGGTAACTTTATTTTTAATAGATATAGTGTGACCAATCAAACAATATTAATATATTTAGGATTGGTTTAATTATACTTAATTTAATAGATCAAATGCTATTTAAAAAAAATCTTAATCTTTGTACATTCAACTAAAATTATCTACATAATGAAAAAAAGATTTTTTTTCATTTATATCGTTTTAGTTGGTGTTCAAATATGTTCTTCCAATTTGAGCTACCGTGAACTTAATCAATTATCATCAAAATACATAACGATGATTTGTTAGACTTGTATTAAGTTAAATGACAGAATTTTGACAAGCATGGGACAACAAACCAAATAAAAAACTCGATTGCAGATTATGCCTTTTGAATATGTAATAGTACAATAGAAAAGTCAACTATAATATATATTGATCGATCATTTACATTTTATTTATTCATCGGCTAAAAATATGATAACTTTGTCGCCGTATAAAAAATGAACCAACAGTAGAAGATAATTTAACGAAGCGAATATCAGACCGGCTTTATAAAAATAGATGGTGTCATTTTTATTTTTTGGTCACTGAAAAAATATAGATGGTGATCATAATAACTATAAATAATACAGTAAATGGGAAGGTACTAGGTACTGATACAGAGTTGAAGAAAATAATAATTGAAAAATATAGGCAATCGGACGGCTAACAGGAGCCGTCAAGGTTGACCATTTCCACTACGTGCCGACATAACGGGCTTACACATGACCCATATTCACATTTCCCACTTTCTTGTGGCTCGTTTCCACGCGCCTCTTCTGTATAGCACTTGATTCTCATAAAATTTCCATTTCTTTTTGCCAGATAAACATTCGTAAGTATATTATCATCTTAAAAGGTTTATCTATCTTATCGGAAAAACAAATCTTGAATCTTATACATCAGCTTGTTGGTCGCAAATTTTATCAAACCATGATCGAAATCGAAGGTCTTTGCAAGATATACGTGAATAAAAAGACAACTCTAGATTATATTTCTTCCGTTTCATATGTTTCAAGTAGTTTTAAGAATTTGTTTTTGTTTAAAACTATATATAATTCAGCATATTTAAATAATTTTTATATTTATTGGATATACTGTGACTAATCAAATAATGTCAACTTTTGATAACTAACTGAATTTATTATTATTATTTTGGTCAACACTGAATTTATTAATTAAGTGCTACTTTTAAGAAGGTATTTTTAAAAAATATTATTATTTTTAACCTAAACTATTTACACTGTGAAACTGAAGGATACCTAATTTCTGCCTGACGTATTACTTATCAAACAAAAAAACATATTTGATCGGGCTACTAATATATATAGACAATTTTAATCACCGATTGCTAATTTATATATCATTTTGTTTAACTTTATTTGGTATTTTAAATTTTTTTATTTTATTTTATAATAAGTGATACTTTTTTATTCTAGACAATATTTAATATCATTTAAAGTTTGTGTTTGACTATAAAATTCTATTATTTTTTATTGGTTGAATCAGTTTTATTTAATGATATTTTATGTAACTAAGATAAGTGGTATAAAATTTTACATTTTTAAATTTATGTGTAATAACCTTAAACACTTATATAAAATGTAACAGAGGGAATATTTATATTTTTCAGATATTTTGTTATGCATTTAATAAGAAATCAATGGAGTATTAAATATACGCGAGTTCTTATGACTAACCAAACACGTAATTTTAGGCAATAAGTGCTCATCAATCTTTAGATTATTTTAAGAAGTAAATATCAGCATCTATACCCGAATTTAAGAATAACTAGTTGTGAAACAATACTAGAAATAATAAAATGAACAAAATCACGTAATTTGAGCTTAACTAACTTGAATATTTTAAAAGCTCAATATATGCCTAATTTTAAAACATACCTTTGTACCAGAAAATCTATTTTGAGGAAGATAAATAAGCATAATTGCATAAATAGACAAGCTTTAATTATCTTGGCAATAATGTTGTTTTTAAAACTCGACCGTCCCCATTGATGACATGCCCACCTTACGCGATATGTTGATGAGACGATTACTTTAATTTCCCCCAGTTGTCAACCGTATGGAAACCGTAGCAATAAAATTAAATTCGAAAAAGACTAATAAAATTATTTTTATTACTATCCAAACTCTACCTTCCATCTTCCCATAAAGGCATACACTATATATATACTGACCTCTTCTCGTGCTTTTTTCCATAATCAAAATCTCCTGATCTCATTCTGTACTAATAAGTTTTATTATAAATATCGTTTTTGTTTGAAAAATTAAAGGACATGGTCTTGCCTTCTTCAACACCTTTTCCACCCACTGGAAAGAAGGCAAAAGCCTCGCCGGAACATAACTTTCCGGTTATCGATTTCTCTTCACACGACCGGTCAAAACTATCGGAGAAGATTGTGAAAGCCTGCGAGGTTAATGGGTTTTTTAAGGTGATAAACCATGGAGTTAAACTAGATATAATATCGAGATTTGAGCATGAAGGTAAAGAGTTCTTTAATAAACCAGAATCGGAGAAGCTACGAGCCGGTCCGGCGAGTCCATTCGGTTACGGATGCAAGAACATCGGGTTTAATGGAGATTTGGGTGAGCTTGAGTATCTTCTTCTCCACGCTAACCCCACGTCTGTCGCTGATAAATCTGAAACTATCTCACATGATGACCCCTTCAAGTTCAGGTGCGTATTACAAATCTTTTATTCATAAAGCTATTCATATTTTTATTTGACATATTTATTGGTCACTGAACCTATTTTATTTATTGCCATACAAATTTATTTTTACGTTTGCAGCTATATACTAAGATAATAATGTCTCCTTTTGATGTAAAGATAATATATGTCTTTATGCAAACGTACATCATGAGAAATTAATTTTGTGTCAAATATTTGTACAGGTAAAAATTATACTGTATTTGATAAAAATGTATTTACAAAAAATATTATGCATAAATACATACGGTAATTTGTAGTACGTATTGAAAAATATACATATATGAACTCATGTGTAGTGACATAAATATACATGAGAAAACCATATACTATCAAACTGCAAGTCTTTGTTGCGTCTGCAAAATAAACTTATTTTGATAATTCTATATATTTCTGTGTGTGTGTGTGTGAAAGTTGACCCAACTGAAATTGATATGTCGATTGTGTGACAATGTGATTTCTGACTTGTGAGATACCTAAAAAGAGAAAAGAGAGAGAGATACAATGTCGAATAATGGATAATGACCATAAGACACGGCTTTCAATTATTATCAGTCTGTGTTCCTTTATTGTCATTATAGTTGCCCATATTAGTATTTAAATTAGCACAAATAAATAATCGTACCAACCTAATGCCGGTTCACCTGATAGTTTGTTGTAATCATTACTCTACAATAGTTGGATTTAGTTATCGGTTCATAGTATATATTATCTGGTATGTGATTAATTACGATTAGGATGCCAGCCATTTTTCCCCTAGATTAAGCTGATTAATTTATCAATATGCGGGATGCTTTTGCAACCCTGACTGTGACATGGTTGGTGAATTAAAATACTTTCTAATTCCCCCTCCCCTCCTCTAATATGGTGGCACCGTCCACCTTTTTAATAGTACTATCTTTATTCAGTTTTTATTGGAATCACTATATTTGTATTAAAGATTAAATTGAAAAAATAAAAAAATATATATTTGTATTCTCTTATAGGTATGATGAGTGAATTATTAGTTATAGTATTTTTTTGAAATACTTATTAGTTAGTATAATACACACGTCACAAAGTATTATGTAAAATAATTGAGTGGACTTGGTCAATGAATGGAAGGTTGTGCATGAACACTTTGAGACGTCAAAGAATCAAGATTCGAAACGTCAATGTATCAAAGATTTGACCTGTTATTTATTTCTCTTGGTCAACTAAAAAAATGACAAGTTGTAAAAAGAAAAAGAGTCGTGGGTCCTCACACTTTCGAACATTCCTCTGACCACAGTCTCATGTCTTTTCTCTTCTTATCGAGAAAAAAATCAAACAATTTGCTATGTGTGTCAACTGTTGAGTGTGTTTGCTGAATGCCACGTCCTTTTTTTTTTTGCCTTTTGTAGCTCGGCGACGAATGATTACATACGCGCCGTTAAAGAGCTAGCATGTGAGATAATTGATCTGACGGCCGAGAATTTATGGGGCCAGAGATCTAACGAGGTGAGCGAGCTTATCAGAGACGTCCGTAGCGACTCAATCCTGCGGCTGAATCTCTATCCACCTGCACCGAACGCGTTCAGAGGCGTTAGCCATGTAGGTTTCGGAGAGCATTCTGACCCTCAGATCTTGACGGTGTTAAGATCCAACGACGTAGATGGACTTGAGATTTGCTCACGTGATGGTTTGTGGGTACCTGTCCCATCTGACCCTACATGCTTCTACGTACTGGTCGGTGACTGCCTTCAGGTATAATCCTTTTAATTAACACTAACCTTTTTTTTTTGAGAAAGGATATCAAACTTTTTCAGTCTTGGAACATAGTTATTTTTTGTTTGTTAAAACGCAGTATTTCAATAGTATTAATCAAAGATCCTACACTTAATTAATTAATCTTTTGTTAATAATAGGCATTGACGAATGGGAGGTTCACTAGCGTGAGGCACAGGGTATTGGCGAACGCGGCAGGGAAGCCTCGAATGTCGGCGATGTATTTTGCGGCACCGCCTTTAGATGCAAAAATATCACCGTTGCCGGAAATGGTATCGCCGGCAAATCCACGGCGGTATAATTCATTCACATGGGGCGACTACAAAAAAGCTACCTACTCCCTCCGTTTAGGGGTTCCTCGTCTCGAGTTCTTCAAAACTACTTAAGTATTAATACCAGTTAAAAAAAAATTTTGTTTGCAGAAATATATACTCCATTGTTGGTCTTTTATACAAAAGTAGACACCATGTTTGTGTATAGAATAGGAAAAATTAAAGTTTTCTGGTCGGTTAACTTGCAACTTATTAATCAATATGCATTTTTTGGTGCTTTGGCAATAACTATAAGTCAATAATCAAAGATGTGATAGACTGGTGGTTGACAACCTTTCCCTTAAGCCCCAGATTCAAACCATTATCGCTGAAGAAGTTAACAATAGTTATTGATAGTACTAGGAAGCCTAATGCACGTAATCTCTTGTACTTTGCCTGTCGTAAAAATAAAATAGTTGAGAAACTCCACAAGCAACATATTATGCGTTCAAATGATGTATATTATTGACGTAACGCGTGTATAATATTTGTCCTAATGATGCTGGAAATCTTGAGAGTATTTGTAAAATTCATCAGTGACAGCAGAACACCACTTATCTGTAATCCATTCGTTTGGGCCTTATTTGGTTACGTCCATAATAACATGGGCTTACAATTAAATTCGACTGAGTGCAAAACTAAAAATCTTTTCCCGACAAAACAAGTCGTCGGAGAACTTGTTGACTTTTTTTTGTTGTTGTTTCATTTCACGTGGTGTCTTAGTCTTTGATACCTCTATCGCCGGCGACACCAGAACGCCGCTCGTTTACCGGTAAGTCTTCTGTTATCTATTTACTTTCATATAGATCGAATTTTACTTTCGTTCAAGTCATGTCTTTTCTCTGTGTAGATAAGTGTAGTGTCTCACTCGAATAATTCCTCTTCGGCGATGTCGTGGTCCAAGGCATGTAGAGGAACTCCAATTTATTCATATTTACACAACATTCATCGAACATCGCTCCCTAAAAGGTAAATCAACCATCCTTGATATGCAGATTAACTGTTTCTTAAAATTCATTCCTCAGAGAAAGTTCCATCCTTTTCACTCTCCTGGAAGAAAGTTTTATCCTTTTTTCACTCTAGTTATCACCAAACTAAATCACATTCTGATTTGAACAAGCATTAAGCTGCTGGTGCGACTTCTTATGTAGGACTCTGCCTCTTTCTCCATGCTCTCGTTATTATTATACCCATGGAGTTTGTAGAGGCAATCTCCGAAGCAAGAGTGGGCTTTGGGGAAGCTCATCTTCGTTTTTATCTTTAAATTCCCGTTCCCCTGCTTCTGAATCGATGTTACTTGGTGGTGCTCATCGTCACTATTCTACTCACTCGATAACTGAAACCAAATCAAAGAAAATGCTTTATTACCTCACTGCCGTTGTCTTTGGCATGGTTGGGTTAACTTACGCCGCTGTGCCATTGTATCGAACGTTCTGCCAAGCCACTGGATATGGTGGTACTGTTCAACGCAAAGAGGTATATTTATACACAACCCTTTCTTTACTTCTTTCACTTTTTTGTTTTGCCTTCTTATTATTATTTGCTCCATTGTTTTATTTGGGCCTTATACGACTACAGACTGTTGAGGAGAAGATTGCTAGGCATTCCGAATCTGGTACCGTCACTGAAAGGTGTTTAATTCCATTATCTCTTAAACATTATGCATTATCTGTCAATGTTGTCATCTATTCTTATATGTGTTTATGGTTAACTCGGTAGCTTACTATACTCTTATATCATGTTTGTATACATATAGGGAGATCGTGGTGCAGTTCAATGCTGATGTTGCAGATGGGATGCAATGGAAGTTCACTCCAACTCAAAGAGAGGTTTAGAATTTCTTTTAATGTCCAGAAGAGTGTTGTGTGACTTGGTAATGTGTGTCAGTTTTAACTGATATGTCTTGGTTTTGGTATTTTTTCTTATAGGTGAGAGTAAAGCCAGGAGAAAGCGCACTTGCCTTTTACACTGCTGAGAACAAAAGTTCAGCTCCAATAACCGGAGTCTCCACATACAATGTCACTCCCATGAAGGTATATAGATTAGCCTTGGTGAATAACTAACCAAGTCCCTTGATACATTTTTTCATTGATTCTCGTACTCTTGCTGGTTTTCAGGCAGGAGTTTATTTCAACAAGATACAGTGTTTTTGCTTCGAGGAGCAGCGACTTCTCCCCGGAGAACAGATCGACATGCCGGTGACTACCCTTTTCTTCTTGACTCTGTTTGATTTTCCTTAAGCAAAATCAAGACCTTTTTCTTTTCTTTCTAAAAACTTTGGTTTGGCAGGTCTTCTTCTACATTGATCCTGAGTTTGAAACTGATCCAAGAATGGACGGAATCAACAACCTGATATTGTCTTACACTTTCTTCAAAGTGTCCGAGGAAAATACTACAGATACTAACAGCTCTGTTCCAGTTCAAGAAACCAATTGAAAGTGTCTATTTTTTCTAAGAGAAACATTCCCTTATGCAAGAAGAAGCTCCATTAGTATTAGTAAAAGGAATTGCAGTAATGTTGGTAAAATTGAATGTTGTAGAAACTCTTATCTTTGTTTTGGGCGAGATTGTATCTTTTGTTAGGCAATTTGTATGTTAATTTTGTGCTTCAGTTACGTTTAACTTTTTATTGAATACTGATTGAGTCGAATAAACTATACAACGTGGTACTGGTAACAGAGAAGTATTCTTGAAACAAAGCACTAAAGAAGCTAAAACGAGACAAGAGAAAGAGACAACAATAGCTCCAAGCTGGTTAATGATGGGGCTGGGGTTTGAAAGTCTTCAACCAGTTGTTGAGGCGCTCCATAGCTGACAAGTCCACCTTCTTGGGAAAGTTAGGGTAAGTAACAGCTTTGTGTTGTGGTTCCACCATCACTCGCAGCTTAAGCCCAGCTTCACAAGAACCCGACTGTGATGTTATGAAATAATGAACTCCTGGTTCGGTAAGCCTAACAAGATCGTGTCCCGTCTTGTGCACGGCTACTGGAGACGTTGGATCACAGGTCATGAATTCTAGATCACCATTGATTTCATAAACGTCGTTGACTCCATTGGCATACTCGAAAAGCAGACTATCTCCAACATGAAACTGTTTCTCTTCACTCCACTTGTTAAAGAAGTCACTGTCATAAACTTTCCAACCTTGTGAATCTCCGACCGTATAGGTCTTTCCAACAGGAAGGATCTTGCTAGGTGTTGGTGGAGGAACCGGACGGGAGGGGTCATGGACGACAAGAACTTCTAGCTTCTGTCCTAATACGCATTGAGCTTGGTTTGAGGTGATGAAGTAGTGAAAACCTGGTTCCGTGAGAGTCACAACATCGTGTCCTGTGCTGTAGACGGCTTTAGGAGAAGAATAGTCGCAGAACTCGTATTCTAGAGCGCCGGAAACATGAGTCACGTCGTTGATGGTGGGGTCGTATTCGAAGACGAGAGAATCTCCCACGTGGAACTCCTTATGGTCGGTCTCGGCCCAAGCGTAGTAGACGTCGTCTTTAGCAATCCATCCCTCGGAGTCTCCGACTTTGTAGATCTTCGCTGAGCAGCAGGCCGAAAGAACCGTGAAGGTCATCATCATCTCGAACACGAAGCTGAAGATTCTCGTTCTGGTCGCCATTATCTACCGAAGATGAACTAGAGAGATGATTACAAGTATGATATCGATGAAAGAAGCAAATCTTGAGAGCGTTGATGAATGTTTGAATGAAACAACATAGAATACCCTAACCCTCCTTTTATAATGGTTTTACAGATCCTATTTTCCTTTTTCAAGATTTTCCTTTTTAATGATCTAAACCGTTAAAGAAGATACACATATCCAATCTGGAAAAGGAAAGAATCACGTTTACAAATCTATAATCCTTTTCTGATCATGTTCGTGTATGATTTCTAGTTTATCTAATTTGATCAAAAAATTTATCCTTGGTTCACAAGGAACAGATTGATATTTAATTTCGTTGTTTCCACGGAATTTTCTTAACGGGCCAAGTTTCATTATAGAAGTCTGGTGGGCTTTTCTATATTTAATTTGTGGGCTTTGGCCTAAGTTCTCCAAACCGAACGAGTGAAAAGGTTCGGTACGATTCCGGTTAAATGGGGCTTACCAGTTAAACAATCGCGGTTTGAGTCTTGACTGTCTCCCACTGTCTCTGTAATTTTAACCTAAAGTGTCCAAAAAGAACAACTCTGGTTTCTGAATACCTCCGGTTCTACTTCGAGTCACTTTTCTGAAACATGATGAGGATCCTCAAGCTGAAGTGTGCTTCTCGCGTTCCCAGTCTCCGTCTCTCCACATCGTTTCTTCACAGCGTGGCTATATCATCTTCTTCGCTTCCTTTAGAGGAAGACAATAACGCGGAAACTGTTTACAAGATGATCAACGGATCAAATTCGCAAGGAGAGTTGAAGGAATCGTTAAGCTCCAGTGGAATCCACTTGTCCAAGGACTTAATCGATAGGGTTCTGAAAAGAGTGAGGTTTAGTCACGCAAACCCTCTACAAGCTCTAGAGTTTTACAGGTACGCTGGTGCAAGAAGAGGGTTTTATCACTCCTCCTTTTCTCTAGACACCATGCTATACATCCTCGGTAGAAACCGAAAGTTCGATCAAATCTGGGAGCTTTTGCTTGAAACTAAACGAAAGGATGGGTCTTTGATATCTCCTAGGACAATGCAAGTGGTTTTAGGTAGAGTAGCTAAGTTGTGTTCTGTAAGACAAACCGTTGAGTCTTTCTGGAAGTTTAAGAGATTGGTTCCTGATTTTTTCGACAGCACCGCTTGTTTCAATGCTCTTTTGAGAACTCTTTGCCAAGAGAAGAGTATGACCGATGCTAGGAATGTCTATCACTCTTTGAAGCATCAGTTTCATCCTGATCTGCAGACTTTCAACATACTCTTGTCTGGTTGGAGATCTTCTGAAGAAGCTGAAGCTTTCTTCGAGGAGATGACTAAAGAAAAGAGGCTGAAACCCGATGTGGTCACTTACAACTCTTTGATTGATGTGTATTGCAAAGACAGAGAGATGGAGAAAGCTTACAAGCTGATTGATAAGATGCGTGAGGAAGGTGAAACTCCAGATGTTATAACTTACACAACCATTATAGGCGGTTTGGGGTTAATAGGCCAGCCTGATAAAGCTAGAGAGGTTTTAAAGGAGATGAAGGAGTATGGATGTTATCCTGATGTTCCTGCTTATAACGCTGCTATTAGAAACTATTGCATAGCTAGGAGGCTTGGGGATGCGGATATGTTGGTGGATGAGATGGTGAAGAAAGGTTTGTCTCCTAACGCGACTACTTATAATCTGTTTTTCCGTGTTTTGTCTTTGTCGAATGATTTGGGACGGTCGTGGGAGCTGTATGAGAGGATGTTGAGGAATGGTTGTTTGCCGAATACTCAGTCTTGTATGTTTTTGATTAAGATGTTTAAGAGACACGAGAAAGTGGATATGGCGATGCGGTTGTGGGAAGATATGGTTGTTAAAGGTTTTGGTTCATATAGTTTGGTTTCGGATGTGCTTTTGGATTTGCTTTGTGATTTGGCTAAAGTTGACGAAGCTGAGAAATGTTTGCTTGAGATGGTTGAGAAGGGACATAGGCCGAGTAATGTTTCTCTTAAAAGGATCAAGTTGTTGTTGGAGCTAGCAAATAAACACGAAGAGCTTAATAACTTGAATCAGAAGATGGCTGTTTTTGGTACAGAGATTCAGCAATGAAAATAAGGACTTGTGTTGCATTCTTTCAACGTTTTTGAAGAGCCAGTGGAATCCTTCATGTATACCGTAGCCACAGAGTGTACATGAGCTTTGGACATGCCTAAAAAGAAATATCAAACACACATATGATCAGAAGAATCGATGTTATTCCCAAGATTTGAAATCATCTTCTTACCAGTTTCTTTGCCAGGTCCTTTGACAAAGAGAAGCAAGATCAAGTTTGTTACTGATCTCAGAAGCAGACATGGCACCAGGAACCATATGGATGTTGCTATAAACAAGAACAGCCGCATTGTCTGTTGCATTCCCCTGTATCTTAGAATCAACGGAATCAAACATTGACATTATATACAACTTTGCTTGATGTTTAAAAGACAAGGTTTGTTACCTCATCCATCACCATGTAAAGAAAACTCTTTGCCTCTTCGATTCCATCTCTGTCCGTGCTATCAACAACGAACACAAACCCTGATACTTGTTGAAAGTAATTTTTCCATAACGAAATATTCTGCAATGTAACTTTTTGTTAACAAAGTCATCATGAGGTATATATGGATTTATATGTTTTTTTCCTTATAAGCTGGTGCGAAAGGAAACGACTTAACATACCCTATACATATATTGCTCCCCAATTTCAAAGAAGCTAAGGCTCGAGTTCTTGTATTTGAAGCTTCCCATGTCATATCCTAAAAGTAGTCATCCTTTTTTTTTTATAGAAAGAAACAATGATATAAAAAGGAGAGCTATGATGATTTGCTTACCAACGGTTTCAGAAAGGGTGTCTCCGGTTTTGAGTTGGTGCAGTATCGATGATGTTCCGGAATAATTGAGGCCGAAAAAACACTATTCTCGGTTCGGTTTATTGGAATAAACCGGCTAATGGCTTTAAAATGTTGTCCCCATCTTCTTGACTCAGCAATGCAGTGAAGTTGACTTCTTCTGGTCTTGGAAATCACAAGTTAGAGACGAACCTGAGCTTTAAAGATAGAGAGAGAACCAACCGCTTATTGAGTTTCAAAGTCAAATAGTTCGAAGCTTAAGCATTAAGAGTTGTGTTATAGTCCGTTGTTTCAGGACTGGGAGATCACAAATGAAATTCAAAGGGGTTGACTTTTCTACATTCACTTTCAAGACTCCTGTCTTTTTAATTTTTCTTTAAAGATGCTCAGAAACAACAAACGTGTATTCAGTAGATAATACAGTAGTTTCTAATGTCGAAGAATTAGACCAATGTTTGAGCTTATTTTACATATGAAAACACGTTTGAAATATTTATTACTCAAATCCCAAATCCTAAGTGAAAATGAATTAACAAAAAAAAAAACAAAAAAACAAATGAGATTAGTTTACTACAATGCAAGATTAAGATCAAAACCCTTCTCTTCTTCTCCTTCCTTCGCTGCTTCTTCCTCCTCCTCTTCTTTCACCTTTGTATCCTCTTCTTTGTGATCTGAACCAGCCATCAATGGCTTCACATCCGTACCACACTGAGAGAAATCTTCCGGCTGAAACGCAGGAACCACAACACCTGATGTCTCTCCCACGTTCGTTTTCTTCCTCACGTCTCCTGAATTTTCAGCTAACTCTTCTCTTCTTCGTTTGCGTGCTTCTTGATAACTTTTGATGAGCTTAAAGAACGTATCAATCTTCTTCTCTTCTTCATCGTCCTCTTCTCTTCCTCTCCCATCGACCCTGTTCGTCTCCTTGATCTCCACATTTTGGTTCTTCTCGTTCTTCATGGTGTTTAAGACACTATAGGGGGTTATATTGTAAATTAAATAGTTTGGGTTACATTTACAAAGTGATAACCTGTTTTGGAGAAAGCCAGTGAAGGCAAAAATGCCTGATGATATTCTTTTAAAGCGACCAAGGGTACAATGGTAAAAGAACTGGGAGATACCCACGTTACGATTGCGTCGAATGATAGCTCCGGACAAAACGACGTGAAGCAGCTTACTATATTACGTCATCATAATGACGTAATCTTAACACATTCTATTTAGGAAAATAATTCACAAAGACTTCATCATCAACAGCCTTGACTTGATGCGTTTACTTTACTCGTGGTTGGTCGCTGGAGAAAGAGATCCAGTGAAGTTATCGCACATAACTCTCTTTTATGGACCGTTAGATCAAACTTTCCTGGGAATTTTTTTTGAATCTAATGATAATGAGAGTGATTATACTAGTACTAAAAGAAAAATATGATGAGATTTTATAAAGATGTGTCGAATCAAAATTGTACATGTTGTCGGCCACTTGTGTGTGATAAACAAGTAAATGATTCATATTAAAGAAAGAACATAATCTTCTCGTTTTGTTCTTTAATAATGAACCGTAATTATAACATCTCTGTTTTTCCACAATTAATTGTTGTTTTTGGGTCTTAATAAACATTATTAAAAGTTTTAACTATTCTCGACACGAAGAAAGAAACAATACAACAACAACTATTTTCCTAATTCTCAAAAAAAAAACTATTTTCCGTACGTTTAAAATTTTAAATTAAAGGGGACCAAGGTTTGATGAGTGCGTGCATGTATGAAAAAGACTAAACGTATTGAACTTTTATTCTTTCTCGAACACACATTATCAAAGGCCAGATCCGAGAATATTCATGGCCCAATGGGTTCAATTAGGATTGTTGTCAAAGAATATGGACCAAAAGACTAATGGGCCTAAAGGTATGAAGAATTTCTCAAATCTGATTGTTGCAGGAAGGGTTTTGGTAAACACCCATTCCTTTAACTTCCTTGAATATATCAACTAATGTTTATGCAAAAAGCCTTTATCACATAATATTATATTATTATTTGTATAAAGTATAACCTTTTGACACACGAAGATTCACAAAGTTTAGCTCTCATAACCTAAGGGCGTGATTATCTATAGCACCCAATTTAGAATTTAGGATACTTATTTTTTTTCTATTTTTTCAAAAAAAAAAAAAATCAATTGCTGGCCGCTATGTATCAGTGGAGCTCCACTGTGCAAACACTCAAGTAAAATGAGTGATTATTTAAAAAGTTTAAGAATTAATTTTTGAAAGTGCTAGTGGACTCCATCCATTAAACACCGCAAGTACCTTGGTTAAAAATGACCTAAGTCTCAAGTCTCAACATGTTAAATGGGAGAAAGAGAGAGAAAGTTAAGCTATTAATTGACTGCGAAGTAAAGTAAATCATAATTTTGTCTGACCCTTGAGGTTATATGACTACTCTTTGCCCGCTTCGAATCCACACCCATAAGAATAATAACCTTTTTCAAATGAAACTACAAGAATGAGTGTTTTAAACCTTTAAACCAGTAAAGCTGTTAAGGTCAAGGCATCCTTTATTCGTTCTTCTCACTCTTTTTCACTTTCTGGATCCTGAATTCACCTTTATGTAAATATTCGCTTTCCTATTCATAAGAATATACAACACAAAACTTGTATTAATATATACCATGTCTGCATGCCAAAGCTGATTAAGTTTGAAATTTGACGCATGCATGGATCGCTAGTTGATATGATTTAATTGATACATTTGTTAAGTTACAACGAGTATTAAGGCAAAAGTATATCGTCTAGTTTTTAGGAAAAATATATTCTTACTCTTGACTACATGATTTCAAAAATCTATATAAAAAATTACTTGAAACAAACCATTCGATGCATAAATAACATTGGATTTGTTGAAGTTAACCTAATTTGATCCGGATAATGATATAAATTAAATGGCAATGCAACCATGCAAGAGCTGCCTTATAATTACTGTATTGTAAAATGGTTCAGTTAGAAATAATAATAAAAGTACGAAATTATGATGTAATTTAACATTTGTTTGTTAAATAGCGCCTCTGATCAGTAACTCATATTCAGCTACAACAAATAAAAACGATGGTAAAATAATTAACAGTTTTATCGTTTCGGGATTACGGATCTCTCCTGTCACCAAAATCAACAGTCGTCCTAAGTGAATCCCTGATATGCAATAATTTATTTGAGAATGAACTCGCAGTCGCAATGAAAAAAAACGTTACCGCTAAATTATTGTTTTGTTGATTCAAAATAGAGCTTAGACTAATATAATAGAAAGTGCGCGAAACACAAGTTACTAACATTCATTGACATATTTGATACGCTTCGTCTAACTAGAATTGGGAATTGCTAATGAGAGTGTGTGAGTGTGGTGGGCATAGAGTCATAGATAGAGGAGACAATGCAGAAAAGCGATAGAAGAAGAATCTTTATAATTTATGAGCTAACCAATAAAACAAGGCTACGCTATAATGTCCACTCACTTGTTTCATTTCACTTTTTCTACCTTGATTGGTCATTTTGGGGAAACTTGATTAAATAACTCTTATATATGTGTCTAAGATGTGTCTAACATATAAGTAATCTCGAATTGTAACATATCGATATCAATGCAACTTAATACATTGATTAAACATGTATAACCACACGGATATAGAATCATGATTTAAACCTTAATTTGAATATTCTTGAAGAGTATATCAATGGACTGTACTTTTTCTTAAAACCTAATCCAATTTTTTTCATAATTCTAAGATACCTCTAATTATTTTTATTAAAAAAATTGATATAAATATATAGTATGAGTTCTTTTACGTAGCTTGTAAAAAACGAGTTCAGGTTACTGGAATGGGTATATTATATATACAGATTTGCTGATTTATTACTGATTCCTGGACAAAGTACATAGTTATATATTGAGTGCTAGATACGTTAAACTGGGATTACGTGGTCACACCGAAAAAGGGGAGAATCGGAGGTGGGTATGTCTAACATTCCAATTGCGACCCACCAAACTTCTCCATTTGTTAATAAACTATATAATATTGTAACGTATATCTTTATTAATATTAGTATTTACAGAAAATGAGAGACAGAACTTAGAATCTTCGAGTGGCCTTGTAAGCTTTTTACAGTTTCCTTAACCTCAAAAAGAAAGTAAAAATATTTCTCCTCTGGTATAATTGCATATAATATACATATACGTATATGTAAAACAAACATACGCGTGACAGATTTCCATAATTATAATGTACATCTTTATGCCCAAGTTACAAAGAACATGCATATTTCTAGGTGAAAATGATATGGTTTTATTTACTGTATAGGAGATTATAAAAATTACAGTGGCTACTATAACAATTTAGTTACTTTAAATTTTTTATGTCTTGAATCACCAGCTCTAGCAACTGATAGAGTCTCTGGTTATGCATGCATACATTTATATTTATGTATAAATGAAGATAAATGTGATCTAGTGGCTGCGCGTGCCTAGGTGAACCATGTAAACTTTAAACAAGTTGATCATAAGATATCAACTTTCAAAGTCTAACATACACACACGAAGAAAGAACAAATAAATGGACAAAAAAAACTTCAGAAGTCCAAAAGTAAAAAGGAACTTATATTCAAAAAAAAAAAGTAAAAAGGAACTCGACACGGAATACTTAATTATCGTAGGACAATATTCGTTGAAAAGAGAGAAAAATAAAGTTGTATGGTTTAAAAATGGAAATTTGCATGTTATCATATTAATCCACGATTTTCCAGTTTGTATAAGGCTAGCTATTTCTGTTTGTAAAATAGAGGATTTATAAAATTTAACAATACGTGTTCCACATTTGTTTACAAGTACTCGATTCATCTTTATTCAGTTAATGATGATTCAATCCGTCAATTTTTGTAGGGATTGAGTTTTAAATTTATTCAATAAAAAATCGGTTCAAAGATCATCTCAACAGATGTTATATATAACTCGAGTTTTGCCTGTAATGACCTAATGGATCTCATGGTTTATTGATATTAAAATCTTTTACATAGTCAAAAAGTTTATCTCTATAAAAAACACATCGGTAGCTTCAAAATAATAATAGATAACGTAAATATATGACATGGATGTAACACAAAACATTTAAATTCAAACCATACGATTTTCCTTATTATCATTATCTATTTTTTGTTAATGATTTAACTAGATACATATCCTTGACTACGAAAGCTACACGTCGAGAGACAGCTGAACATATAGGATTTAATAGAATATCTAAACATTAAATCAGTTATATACTATTAATTCGACCTACCAAGAGACCAAGACAACATCCAAAAGTTGGAATATTCTTTCTACTTTCTACTAAGATAATCCACTAGTTTATATTTCATAATTTAATTGGTGCACCATGCATTTGCCTTAGATGACATTATATTAGTTAGAGACCTACTTTCAACAACAACAAAAGAAGATAGAGACATATTAGATATAGACAAAACAAAAACGTTGCACTCTAGGACCGATTTAATTGCTTGACTTATATATTTAACAATAGGACATATTTCCCTTTTTAACAAGTTAACAAGAAAGGTTTTACTGTGAGATGGTAAAACTTTAACCTATATATTTAGTTATTTTTTAAATTAAACAAGTAACAATATTATCTCGAATTAAAAAAAAAAAAGAACTATTTTCTAAGGAAGCTGTTAGATTTTTGTTGTTTAACAATTGGATGTTGAAGTTTAATGTGAACAATGAATGCATAAGTTGTATCCATAGTGACATATAACATACTCATCAAGCTAAAACACAAACTTAATTATATTAATCACCCCATCATTAGTAAAACAAACACTACATAAATCATCACATGAAACTTAAACACGACTTTAAAATAGTATTTTTTTTGGTAAAATAGTTGGGAGGCAAATAAAACGTACCACTCCTTAATGAAGAATCAGTAATATGACTCTCCTCAAACTTATATACATTTCCCTCTAAAATCTCGTAAAAAGTTTAGAATATTGTCTAACTCAATTATTGATCAGGAGATGCAAATCACGGTGAACCACACTTGTCAACAAGAGCACCTTGCAACGCTGTGGGAGGATCGGACATGAGACACCAAACCGGAGGAATCGAAAGTTCTTCGGCAAGTCCATAAGCATTCCAACAAAACGGATCCAGAACGATGTCGCCCTTTGCAGGAAGCAACTCGATGCCCGAAAGAGTTAGATTTGTGCATGGAACTGCATCGCTGCATCCAAAATGCATTGGAGGACTTCGAATATCGTAAGTTCCTTTGATGCCTTGGTATGCAATATCAGATACAAAAACCGCAGATGTTTTATTAGAACAATCTTTGGTCAGGCAATAGTACTGGTCAATGATTATTGGGTTACGAACTGACTCCACGTGGATGTTGTTGAACGTCACGCCTGAGACCGAACCAAAACCCCCTTGCCACGTTTTGATCCGAACTCCATTGTCGGAATATTTTATTATCGAGTCTCTTACGGTTATGTTTGATACGCATGCGCGTGAGTTGTGGTTGCCCAAACTTCCAATACTGAAAAGTAGTAGATAATGAAGTTTGTAATAGTTTTTAATTGAGATCTATGTAATAAGAATTTTTAAAATTAATTAATGAAAATAAATTAAGAGATGGATAATAAACCTAATTCCATGGCCACCGGGTCCACAAGTGAGATTCCGTATATCAACATCGTAAGATCCCGAACCAATCGATACACAATCATCTCCTGCAAAATGGAAGCATGACTTTAATTATTCAGACACTAATCATCTCTCTTTATTTTTGCTGAAATCTATATTTTCTTCATAATTAGCGTTTTGTTGGATGTTTTTGGCCAAGTTTAATTATAAACATATTAACAGCCTATTTGACTCCACCAATTTTGAATTTTCTGATTTGAAAAACTATTAAAAAACGATGAGATCGAACTTATAAAGATTATGAAAAAAATATAAGAAATGATATAAAAGTATTTAGAAAGACCTATAAAAATAATAAATTAACATTCTATATTTTCTATTTTTTTCTTATTTTTGTGTGTTTCCATAAAAACCCCAATAAATTTTGACACAAAAATAAATTATATTTTTCGATGACTACCCTTTTGGGGGACCTTTAACGGTTATTTAATGGATTTTAGAACTTTTTGTGTATACCGTTGGAGATGACGGAGTTGTAGATAGTAACGGAGTTAGAGTTTTCGATGTGGATCCCGTCAGTGTTGGGACTTAACGGCGGAGCAGTGATGTGAAGGGACTCAACGTGAACTCCTTGACATCCGTCGAATCTGAAATTAAACTGCGGGCTGTTTTTTATCATTAGACCTTCCACCGTTAAATTCGAGCTCATATAGAACCTCAAAGCCTGCATGCAATTTAATTCATTATTTTACCAGATTAAATAATAAATTATATAAAATCGGTTGTAAGCTGACTTACAATGGGGCTGTCGCAAGGACCAGCAACAATTGCAGATTTGTTGACAGACTGAAAAATTTAAAATAACTCGTTACGTTCTCTATTGAAGAGTTTTACATTCATCTAACTTGGTTATATTTCCTTGATATTTTTCTTTAGTATTTTCTCTAGCTCGTAGTATTAATTTGTTAAAAGAATCGAATAATATTTGAAAAGGTTTAATTAATTACCCGGTGGGGTTTGCAGGGAAGATCCCACCATTTTTGTCCCCGGCCGTCGATAACTCCGGCACCTTTCAGAGCCATTCCGTTGACTCTATAGAAGATAAGCCACTGTCTTTTACTTACATTGCTCGGCCACGATTCTGGTCCATCTGGTGTTATAATGGTCCCATCCACCTATCATATAAGCAAATTATATCAAAAACAAAATCCCATTTAACCAATTAGCTACCTAGTATGTTGACGATGTTTAAAATTTTATTAAGAAAAGAATAATACTTGTAATAATTGGTAAGAGCGGCAAGGACCAGTAAAGATAATAGAGTGAATCATGAATGTGTAGCCGTAAGGAACGAGCAAAACTGAAACGGTGTCGCTCTCGTTGCTACATGAAGAGTCCCACGCAGTTTTGAATGCTTCCGTGTCGTCTGTGACACCATCTCCGACCGCACCAAACTCTCTCACGTTGTACACTCCATTGTTGTCTTCTTCAGGCTCGTCGGAAGGAGAAGGTGGCACTGAAGGTGAGGGTGAGTCATTGGGGCCCGGAGGAGGAGTAGGAGGCTGAGAGATTGAGGAAGCAGGTGGGTCTGGTTTTGAGGAGTGATGGTTATGGTTATTGTGTTTGTGTTGTTTCTCTTTGTGGTGATGGTATCGAGATTCAGTTAAAGAGGTTAACGTGAGAATTAGTGCAATGAAGCAGATGATATGGTTGCGAGTATAAGAAGAAACAAACATTTTTGTTGGACAGAACATGTTTTTCTTTTTGGTGAATTTGAGGTGAGTGCTGGAGATAAAGTATGTAAGGAGAGTGTCGCACTCACTAAGTTTAAAATGCTTCTTGGAAATGTTAATGCAGCAAAAGGAGACAAGGCTGGTTCCTTTATATATACTGCAAGCTCGTGGGCTTATAGGAAGTGGAAACCGACTCCGTAATGTTGTTATTATCCCTTATTTTTCTCATACTATTTTAATTTAAGCAAGTGGAGTGTAGAGAAAGTTTACTTGCGGGGTTCTTGTTTGCTTTCCATTCGTTTTTCTTCTTCCTTTATTGTCTTTTTGATTTTTGTTTGTTTGTAGACTCACCAAAGTCATGACGTTATCAGCTAGTATGAGACTCGAGCAGTATAATTCTCTCCCTTCAATTTTTTTTCTGATTAATCTAGAGGTATTCAGTAATTATAGAAAGACAAAATTAATCTCTAAAAAGGATATCCGCATGATCACCTGATGAAATATAGCGAAGTGTTTTCAAATCCAAGTTGCTTAATAACCCAAAACTCGTTTGCTAATAAAACATTATCGTGTGGCTTCTTTGTTTGTTTTTTGAATATTTTTTTGTAGTTCTGTTCCAAACTCTTTTTTTTACTATGTTTAGTTTTAATTTTTTTATTTCCATTCATATACAAAATTATTACATTTGGATTTTATATTTGTTTTTCCTTTTAATCAATTAACATGTGATAAAACTTTTTTATTTTTACCGAATTTTTCGCATGTATATAACTATTATTTACCATTATAATATATATTATTTTTATATTAAAATGATTAATGTTTTAAATTTTTGTTTTTGTATTTGGAAATTGATATTTTAGAGTTAAATCAATGCATTTTTTAAAACTAAAACATAAATTAAAATGTTAAAGTATAATTGGTGATACTTTATTACTAAAAATAGAAAATAATAAAGAAAAGAATGCATTTAACTTTTTTGTGAAAAACTTTAAATATTTATCTTTCATATACATACATAGTGAGAGAGAGAATATTTATTTTTTGTCAACATTTTGAGATAGAGTATATTATACTTCGTTTGTATCACTATGATGTATATTTTAGATTTTTCATACATATTAATAAAATATATAATAAATGTATAATTTTTGTGATTATTTTTTTCATAAATCTAAATCAATAAAAATTTAGTAAGTATAATTAATGTTTTTAAAAAATTTATAGTTAATCATTATTAGTTGCTAAAATAATCATTGAAATATAAAAATATATTTTTTCTGAAAAAAAGTTTTTGATAAAATATGTAACTTTTATGAGACGGAGGTAGTATTTGACAATTTACCTTGGACAAATTTATGGCCACATTAATATTTTGGGAACAAATTTTATGGATGCCGCATGCACGAGAGTATCCACATAAATAATTTCTAAATTAAAATTTATCTATCCTCATCACATGTATACGATTATTTTGTACATCAAATACTCTATTATTTAATTTGGAATTAAATGAACAAAATAATCTCGATTGTTTCAAATAATAGTACGTACGTATAAGCTCATCTGTGTGGTAGAGTTTTTAAGACATGCAAGGTGGATCTGGGCATATGTTCATCATGGCAAACTGAATCAGGGTAACAATATTAGTCATGATTTCTTTATCAAAAAAAAACAAGATTAGTCATGATTCAGTATATTAATTAAGTTGATGAATAAATCTCTCTGTTTTTTTTTTTGAAAACGAATCTATTTTTGGTTTTAAGCAGAAAAAATATTAGTCAGCCAATATATGTTTTGTTTTACTAATTTTTGCATAGAGGTACGAGCGAGCCTATAGAAAAGATCTTGTTCAGGTAAGGTCGTTACATACATATATATTCGTTTTGAATGGTCTTTTGATTTAAATAAAAAACGAGTATATGCACATGCATATAGTCCTTGAATAATGAATAAATCCCTTCAAACCAAGCGAAGACGGCCTAGTGGTAGTTGAGGGAGTTTCGGTCCCGATACGGTTCTGGGTTCGATCCGCGCTAGCCATCGGAGGATTAAAATTTGGGCATCGCCAACGACAGATGACCCGTTTCGGCGGGATTAGTCTGGACCCACTTCTGTGGGACCAATGATACTTCTGTATAATTCAAAAAAAAAGAATAAATTCTTTCATAGTTATGAGTAGTTTTTTTTCTGAAAACTTTTGTAAATCTCTCATAGTTATGAGCCGGTCGAAACGTGAACACATGTGTCGATAAAGTTCACGTCCAACGGTTTAATCTTCGAATTCATAGAGATGTAAAAAACTCAAAGACAGTGTTCACAAGGTCCATTAACTTGGTTGACTTTGTAAGACCATGATTATAGGGGGTTTCTTAGAGCACCATTAAGGGAGTTGCATAAGGGGTGCTTAAGAGGGGTGTTTGATGGGTGGTCCCACCAAAATCTTAAGCACCAGCTCTTAAAGCTCCTAATTAAGCACCAGCTCTTGTACTGTTCACGGGCTCCACTGACACGTGGCGGTCCGTGATTGATTCATTTTTTTTTTTAAGAAAAAAATGAAAAAAAAATAAAATAATAAGCACCCCAAAAATGGGGTGCTAGGGTTAAAGATGCTCTTAGGGAGATTATAGGGGGTTTCTTAGGAAGGTTTTATAGAGTGAGAAAGGAGTGGGGTCCACAAAAAATAAAAAATCACTTTCCAAAATTACTAGTTAAAAACCAAATTTATGGTGGTTTTTACACTGTTCGTGGGCTCTACTGACACGTGGCAGCCCACGATTGGTTCATTTAAAAAAAAAAAAAATTAAAAAATTAAAAAACCCAATAAGATTTCTGGGTTATTGATGCCCTAAGTATCTGTGAACAGTATTATGTTTAAAGCAGCTATAGTTAACGTATATATACTACCAGTTTTAATGACAATAATTCATTATTTATAATAGACTATCATTTTTAGCTTCGAGTTTGTGCTACTGTCGCCGTCACTACACCCTCGAGTGACCCGATTATCAATACTAGGATTAGTATTAACTCTAATTAATGCGTAATGATAAAAAAAAACAGTTTCGTCGCTGTTTTTGTCTTTATGTAATTAAGTACTTATATAATTCTAAAGTTTCTTTAAAATGCACATCTTTAAGATGGGGGTTTACAATATTTTTCTTTCCCTTTTAAATGTTAGTTTTGTTGAAATGGCTTTTTTTTTTCTTTTTTTTTTGTTTATCCACGCTTTGAAACACTTTTCTGAAGGATATGTATTTAATATTTTTGGGACAGTTTAATCAATACACGACGAAACATTTAACATGTAAAGGAATTATTCTCCACTAAAGATAATTGAGAAGAAAAAATGAAATACAGTGTTGAGATAAAAAATATTCCTTCTTTAAGTGTTACTTTAAGTTTTTTCACACCGATTAAGAAAACAATTAATTTTGCATATTTTTTATATAAAACCACAATTACTTATACACCAAACCATATTTCAACCAATAGAAAAATAAATTTCAGTATAAAATTTATTAATTTTGCATCGAAAGTCGAAAACGACACTTATTTTGTAATAAAAATTTTTTTCTAAAACGACAGTTAATATGAAACGGATGGAGTATATATAGCTAGATTATTTTTCAAAGAGAAAAGAAGAGGAGGATGTCCACGAGTGGGTTATATCTAACCTCTTTCGGCCTCTTCAGTGGCCGAATTCATTTTAATGATTTAATAATATCGAAAAGGTGAAAAACAAATGATTTTTAAAATGAATAATTCATGATTATAAAAAAATAGAATATAGATTTGTATAACCGACCAACCATTATTGACTGTATACCCAGAAAACACTATTGTCTGATCGTATTTGAGAATTTCACCGCCCCTCTCTATACTTTTCGGTGGAACTCAATTATGTCTGCTCTCTCATCTCATCTTCTTCCCTTCTTCTTCTCTTTCTCTTTTTCTTTTTTTTCCCTCACTTTTATTAAACAAAAAATTCTAATAGGCTTCTAACACATAAAGACACATGCATACCCTGTTTCTACTGGATTAAAAAATTTAAACTAATATTTCAGTTTTTTACAATACTTAATTTTTATTCATTTACAAATCTCCGATTTCCTTTTCTTTTGTAACTGAGAAATCTCCGATTTCCACATCATTTATTTAGTTTAATAAATACAGTGAGTATATTATTAATGAAACAATTATTAATTAATATATTTTATATATCCGATTGGACTACCCTTTATTATTGATAAGATTTTTGGTTTTATAATATGTAAATAATTTCTTCTCAAACATAGGAGTAAATTTCAGCTGAGATATACTAACATTAAAAGTTCGAACGTCCTTTTCTACTTGGTTAATCTTATTACAATTGAGTTTTGCAACTAGTCCTTTATATTCGGTTTTTAATCGAAAGAAATCATTTCACTTATTACAATTGAGTTTTGCAACTAGTCCTTTATGTGGCCACTTACTTGTAAACCTACATCTTGTCATTGCAATGGAATTTCGTTTGAATATGTATCAAGATATGCCAATTTACTAGTGGATAATATCACGAACTGTTCTTTTTTCTCTAAAACTTTGTTAAGAACTTGTAAAACGTTAAGTAAGATTTTGGATAAGTAATGGTTTTGGATTAAATTTTAACAATGATTTTAGGTCGATTTAACCAAATTACTCCTGATTATATAAACAAAAAAAAATTCTGGAGACATTATGTTTTAAATAAAATATCAATTATTTAATGATGGTATGATGTTATTTGTTATGAGAATCCATGATTTAAAAAGCTTATTCTCATATTTTTATTAACCAACTATTTAATTAAAAAATATATGCCAACCTCATATACCTAATTTTATCGTCTTAGTAAATTTAGTTAAGCCACTCAGTATAATGAATTTAGTTATTTTTTTGTCAACAAGATCATTATTAAATTATACGTGCATCTTGTGACCTCACCCTCCACACAGAAATGGCGGCTACAATACGATATAATAAGCTAACGATTTTGTTTTGGAAGCTAAAGCTAGTGAATTTTCTACAATAATTGCGTAGGTTAAGTACGGATACTCTATAAAGATGTGATCAAGCATATAACAAAATTGGGGGTATGTATGTTATATAATATTGCATTGTGTACATGTATATATATTGAATGTGAAAAAATAGCAAACATGTTTGTGAGTACGGAAAGTTAGCTTATCCAATTAAATTAATTAGCCATATATTTTGTTTGTATTTCTTAATTTCTTCTATTTTAAAAATTAAATAAATTAGAATTCTATATTAAAAATGCATGGT
This sequence comes from Moricandia moricandioides, assembly GCA_905132885.1. Lineage (NCBI taxonomy): Eukaryota > Viridiplantae > Streptophyta > Magnoliopsida > Brassicales > Brassicaceae > Moricandia > Moricandia moricandioides. The sequence goes on from CAJHQQ010000061.1 coordinate 349,566, forward strand.
AGAAATAAGCAAAACTAAAATCTATTTTAACAATCTTATGAATTATATATAAATATAATAACATCAAACTTGTTAGACTAAGATAACCGAGATATTGAGAATCATAATAAGGTGGAATGCATCAATTTTCGCAAAAGATATTCTAACCTTGAGCTACAGTAATATTTAGGTTAATATTCTAACCAAATGAGCATAGACTATGTTATTATATATTTGTAGAATATTGTATTTTTCCTATTGTTGTCACATTTGTGAAATAGTGCATTGAAAATAGAAGGTAAAGTCATAATCTAAGATGGAGATCCATATGAAGTTGGTCCATATAAGGCAAGAGGCTAGGTTAAGTGCTTAAGAATACCTATAGGCTATAAGACTCTAACATGTCTATGAAGAGTATGGAAGATGGGGCATGCTTCTTTACAAATATAAGTGTATATATATATGGGTCCCCTATATATATGGGTCCCCTATATATATGTAAGTATAAGCTTGTGAGTGTGTGAAATTGGATATTATATATGAAATAAGTTACGTTCAAATTTACTAAGATACCGTATAATTTTATATACACATGTGTGCATAAACTTGCTAGTGTGAATAGGAGACTGACGCTTCCAACTTCTGCCCCCAATCTAGAGGATTTGGTAGCTGGAGACTTTGCTTCATCTCTAGTGCACGTCTCCATAGTCCATACTTCGCTCCATCTTCTAATTTATCCAAAGAGCTATCAGCCTATCACTAATATATACGTTGAAGTAGTTTTGGTGAACCAATAACTTAAGCAATTTTACAGTAGACTTAAATATCAGTTTAAAAAAAATCAAAATCAATTACTCTGTGTAATTCCTTTGAGATTCGAACTACTGGGTACAATTACACTAGAAACATGTTCAGTTGAAAAAGACAATCTGTTATTTTTACACCATTTAAACTTCAAATGCGATATAAATCGTTAAAAGTAATGGGATCACGTAATTTCAATGCAAACTCGTTATTTTTATATCTTTGCATCTGACGAATAATCTAAAACATAACTAGCAAGATTTTTCAACCGTATAAAACGAACGGGCCACATTATACATACAAAAGAGTGGAGATGTCGGCTACATTCGAAATGATTAAAGGAGACTTGTGTTGTATGATACATCCGCATGAGTTTACCCCACTTATTTACTGTTTCTTCCACTCCTCAGTTGCTTTGAGAGTTGATACTCTCTCTCTCCACCCCTCCTCCTTCTATTAAGGGCCATTCAAAAATATTTAGATTTGTAATAGGCCAAACTATAAATGGATTTTAGACCCAAGATTAGGAACTAAGACAAACATCGCATGAGAACAAACTTTATTTTAAGTTTTTTAAAAAAACTTCTGTTAGTTATCATTATTATTTCTATCCAGAACTAGTAAAGGAAACGTATATGCTCGAATTTTATTCAATAAATCATTGTTTAGATATAAAAGTAATTTAACAAGAATAACATTACATCATGTTTGGACATTTTACCCATAAAAAAAAGCAAAAACAAAACACACTACATAAAAAGAACAATTTATTTAGGGTTAATGCACAGAACGTAATCTTGGTTTCTGCCTTAAGTGGTCTTCACGAATGCAGCAAAACGTTCCAATCCTCCACGAATAAGCTTCTCCATAAACGGTTTCATTAACTGAAAAGTTTTAAACATAACACATACTGAGAAGAAATGATGAAATAAAGAATAAAAACATAGAAAGATATTAACATATTTAGTTTACGAAATAATAAATCATCCACCACATGGAGAATAGGCTTACAAATGCAACTGGAGCCAACGCATGTGGAACTTCAAAGGAAAAATTGATCTGAGAAAAAAGACAAGTGAATAAACGAAGCTAAAACAAAACTTTTTTTTTCATATATGTAATGAAAATGAGAAACAGTAGTGATAAGATACTACCACTAACCTCTACTAAGCAGGAGGAAGAGCCTCTAGGGAAAAATCTAACACTGCCTCTGTATCAAAACCAAGCAGAAAATTGAAGATGAGGACATAAAATAATCACATGGTTATGTTTGTATCAACCTAATTTGAGTTTACCTATTCGCAAAGCCTTCGATAGATCTCCAATGCAACTTTCGATCCGGAATTGGCTGTTGAGATGATTCAAGACATATGATAAAAATGTTAGAAATTATAAATCAACCAAGAGTAAGAGAATCTGATTGGTTGATATTTACTTTTACTTTTTATGTAAAAACCGTTACCTGTAAATTTTTGGCGAGAAAATGGTACTCAACATTTTTTCCAAAAGACTCAAATTTCACCAAATAACGCGATAAATCTGGACTGCCCTCCACTGCCTAAGAGAAGCAAAACATTTGTTATAATCTGTGAGCCATAAGAAGAATGAAATCTTGTAAGACTCTGTTTCAGAGTAAGGGTTACCTCAACAGATGACAAAAAGGGCATCCACTTAGGGAACAAGTCACGGTCCGCGTATAACTTGTAAGCCACGGAAGCTGGTGCACCCACTACCATCTTTACCCTGTTTCATCCAAACCAAATAATTTCTATACAGAATCTCTAGAAAGTATAAAACATAACATTTCTGTTGTCTTAAGAAATTTACGTGACGTCTTGCCAGTGTACTTGGCGAAGTCTTTCTTCTTCAAGTCTATCAGCTCCTCTGCTGCTGCGCATAACGGGTCTGAAGGGTACAGGAGGTGAAGAACTTGAGGAACCATTGCTACAGTTTAGGAGTTTTGCTGAGGCAGGCGATGAAAAAGAAGATAACGATGATAACATTGACCGAGAACGAGAAGAAGAAGGATGAAGCAGAGATGAAAAAGTTGAAGACTTTTGGATTCTTCTGAAACAAACAGAGGGTTTGGTGGTTGGAACTGTACCAGAAGCTATTGATGACATCTTTTTGCGCTTAGAAAGAAAGGAACTTGGAACTAATCAAATGGGTATTCATAGATTTTATGGAAGTAGGTTTGCTTTGCCAGAAAAACAAATTAGGAACAGAGACTTTTCAAGTGTTCAGGACCAACCTCACTGGCCTTTAGTTTCTTCTTTTAAATGTTATCACACTCCACGCAAAGTGTGTTGGCGTGTTTAGACAATCAAGTAAAATAGAAAAGAAGAAAACTCTGTTTGCGTGACTTAGTTTCTTGTTTGGTTTGTTTTGTTCTTCTTGGGGGATTTCACTTAATCACAGCCATAATTTCTGGTTGGTTTATTTGAATTTCTCTTTTTCTTTTCTTGGTGGCCTAAACCAGAAACTCTGTTATGAGAGAAAAAAATTGTAACTTTAGGAATACAGGAGTCACAGTAGACAAACCCTCCCTAATCATGGGGACGTAATAGAGTTCCAGACCATTTATATACCAAGAAGTATGCTTAAAAGCCCAGAATCAGAAAGATACAGAGAAGCATACATACTGATTCCTGCAAATGCAAAGTGTTAATATTTTTCTCAGATAATGAAATGGTTTAGTTGTAATAAGGTTTTGTTCAATAGGTGTTACAGAGAATACAGCTGACCGTTTTAAGTGGTTTTAGCCAAGGTAGCAAATCTTTCAAGTCCACCTCTAAGCAAGCTTTCTAGAAAAGGCCGGAGCAACTGAATTGAGGCCAACCAAAAAAAAGGTATAAGATAAACAGAATGTTTACATAGAGATATTTGAAGGAGGTGGATACTCACCGATGCCACGGGGGTTAAAAGAGCAGGGACTTCATATGATACAGTTAGCTGAAAAGATAACATTGTAAGTTAAAGAAGATAAGCATGATAGTATTATTCAAGTGTAGTAAGAAGAACAAAATGGAATGTAGTTTACCTCAACGAGGCAAGATGAAGGACCTTTAGGGAAGAACCGAACGCTGCCTCTGCATCGGTTAAATTCAGAATGTTAGTCTCAGAAAAGAGAGAAGATAAGAAACTTAAACATTCGTTGCTTACTTATTAGGAAGACCTTCAAGAGATCTCCAATGGATTTTCTGATTAGGAGTAGGCTGCAACAAAAAAAAGTCAACACTTTACTTGGGAAAACACAAAAGCATGGACAGATGTAAACAGAATGATGGATAAATGGTTGCCTGAAGATTGCGAGCAAGCCAAGAATACTTAATGTCTTGGCCAAAAGCATTGTACTTGAGTGACCAACGAGATAGATCAGGCTTGTCCTTTAACACCTAAACCACAACACAAAGTGAAACATAAACCAAAGAAGGTTTCACACAGATTGATGAGAGAAAGAAAAGAACCTCTACGGATGAAATGAAAGGCATCCACTTGGGAAAAGATTCACGATCCAAGTAGAAGTTATAGGCTACGGATACTGGAACATCTACTTCCATTTTCACTCTGAATCTCCAAACCCAACACAAAAGAGACTGAAATTAGATTACTCTTACTATGAGTTTGATTTATTTATGGAGATAAGCCGCTAAAGGATCGAACTTTCCAAGTAAATCATGCAAAGTTCAACAATTTGTTTTCCAGGAAAGTGGAACTGAAACAGAGAAACGAGAGAGAGAGAGAGATTGTACGTGCAGTCTTGCCACTCCATGGAAACAGATAAGCGTTTACGAGTGTTGAGTCTCGATCTTCGATTGACGGAAGACGAGCCATTTAGGGTTTTGGGAAGCAACTGAGACAGCGAATAGTTGGGTTTACGAGCAAAACAGAGAGCAAATCTGTGATTGGAGCAGATGGACAACCGGACATTGGGGGTTTTACAGATTGGTGACAAATGATTGATCGTGTTCATGTCTACAGACATTGAATCTTTCTCTCTTTTTGCGCTCTTTTGTTTTCCTCTTATGCATTAAAAACCTTCACAACCACACAAATGGCGTCGCAGATTTGCTCTGTTTTATTATTTTTAAGAATAGGTTATTTATAATATCTATAAGCAATATTTCAAAAGCGGGGATAGCTCAGTTGGGAGAGCGTCAGACTGAAGATCTGAAGGTCGCGTGTTCGATCCACGCTCACCGCAATACGTTTTTAAAAAATTTCTGTTCGTTTTCATATTGAGCCCATTGGACCTTTCTTTTATTTAAACCTTAGTAAAACAATTAATTTGATAAGGCCTATTAAGAATGAAACAGATTCAGCCCATTGAGTCTTAACAGTTAATTAATAAGGCCTATTAAAACCCAATACATTCAGCCCATTGGTTAAAATGTCAAAGTCCAAGCCTGAGCTTTGTTACCTTTGTATCACATCTCTGGATTTGAAATACCACAACGTGAAAGTAATCAAGAGAGTTAATGCAAATAGCATCTCCCTGGGAATTGGGAGGCCCCCTTCGACCACATCGGATATACATTAATTAATTTTAATAGTATACTATTATTCAGTCTGATTATCAAGATAGTACCAAAAATATTTCTCATGTGTGATGTGTTTGTAATGGTGACGCAAGCAGTGACGGTTCTGTTTGTTCTTTTTCACAGACTTTGATATTTTTAATTAGCTTTACCACTTTTTTCAAATTAAATAAGATCTTTTAATTACTCTCTTAAATTTTTTGTCTACATGAAATATTTACTATATGGGGTTATGAGATGTTCTTGCACTTAATCACCCCTGCAAGTTGCACCATCTTTATATAGCCTAGGTTTTAAACTGATCTGACATGTGATTTTGCTTTTTAATTATTGTATCAAACCATTGACATGTTATATCAAATTCACGGTATATTTTTTGGTCTTACAGGGAGCAGTCGGCATTAAGTTAACTTCTTCTTTTGGACGCATACAAGTAAAACCTTATTAATGACATCAGTTTGGTTACAAAGCTTTGAACATTATTATCATTTATTTTATAATTTGGACACATCATGCCATGTGTTCCTTATTACAGAAGACAACATTGACGGACGAATGATTATCATCACTCACTAATTGTATGATTTTAGTGCTTGAATATAAAATACTAATAATGTAACAATGGAGCTTATCAAAAAATGTCTTATCTCTCAAGGGCCTGAGATAAGTTTTACTGTAATATAAAAGGTTGACTTATTACTTTGTTTCCAAGTAATAATGACACTGTTATAATAATCGGACGAAATTATTCAAGACTGCAATTGGCTCCTTCGTAAGAGCATCATTATCTAATTTTTTAAAGGGTTTTTTGCACTGTTTGTGGACCCCATGTGAGACCCGTAAATAGTGTAAGAATCATTTTTTAAAATTACTAAATAAGAATCGTTTTTTAAAAGATTTTTACAATGTTTGCGGGTTCCACAGACACATGGCATGTGACCCACAATTAATTTGTTTTTAATTTTTTTTGAAAAAAAATCAGCAAAAAAAAAGTAAAAAAAAAAATTGAAACCTCAAGTGAGTTCCAGTTTAATGATGCCCTAAAAGTATTTGATCATGGTTTCTGTTTAAGAGATTTCGACTTCTGAAGAATATGCTTTGGGTTGATACGGACTAGATGTGATTTCACGTAGCTCTTAAATGATATTATAATTTAATTTGACAGCTATTTATTTTCTTTAAAAAACTTACCAACAAAATTTTGTTTGCTAACATAAAAATCTATATGGTTACTGACCACATTCTTTTTATTTTCTCTTAACATAATTTTACATATTATCTCACGAGGTATGTCATTTTTTTTTTGCGTGTGCATAATATGATTATTTTTAAGATTATCATGTTTATTGTTGGGAAAGAAGAAAAACAACCACAAAATTCTGTCTGGTAGTGGTGAGTTTTATCCTATCTAACATTTCTTATAAAATGTCAGTCAATACTCGTGTACAAAATAATTAGTTAATCATTTGGTTTGTACTTTTTATACAATAGCCTAAAATCATTTTCAATAAAACTATGCATCAAAACTCTATAGTCTTTTTTCATTTTTTTAATTTACAGAATAATTTTCTTAATTTACAGAAATTAGGTGAGATAACCAACAAAAAAACTCATAATTTACTATCTAACTAAAATCACACCTTTTTTCTTCTTTTTTCTTCTTATTTTTTTTATTTTTTCTTTACAAAACCAATTTTCCTTTTTTTATGGTTATCTCACAAATAAGTTCATATTTGCCAACTATCCCAAAAAAAAAAGATAATTAGATTTGTAGAAAGAAATTCGAGAGAAATAGGAAGAGAAAATATGAGAGAGATGGTGTTTTTAGATAGTTAGTGAATTTATGTCTTTTGTTTAGTTACGGAGACAAATTTCCCAAATATATCTGTTGGGTGTAGGAAAAAAAGAAAGAAAAAATTATTTTTGAATGTTAATGCATAATGATGATGCTTTTTTGACTGATCCATGACAATAGTTTATTCCCACCCCCTTGCTTCTCAAGCAATTTTCACAAAAACCCAAAAAAAGAGCTGCATATAAAAAAGACCAAAAATGCTTTTAATTTCTGCAGATACAAACTGGAATCTAGAAAGTTGAATAACATAAAGAACTAAACAAAGTTTTTATAACAAGTAGACAGTTTCGTCTTCTCACGTCTTATTTCCTCAAAGTTCCAAAACCTTTGGCTTAGCCCAGCTTCGCATCTTCAGGTCTGTTCTCTTTTAACTTCTTTCCTTTCTAATTTCTGAATGTTTTTTAGCTGATCACTGTTTTCTCGGGTAATCTAAAACATGTGACTCTTTTTCCATATCAAACTCTGTTTCATTGGTGATAGTTTTTGGGCACTATTTAGTTAGTTTTTTTCTTTAGAAGGACAAATCTTTTTTCACAAGTTGGTTTTTAGATTTACATTAGCAAACTTTTCAGATTTATAACTTTTCTCTGCCAGCTCTGGAGATGAACCGTGAAGAAGGCAGAGAAGGCGACTCTGTTTCACACGAACCTTCAACTTCTAAAACTCCCAGAGAAGGAGAAAAGGAAGATACGAAGAAAGAAAAAAATGATGAAAAGACAAAGACAGTTCCGTTCTACAAGCTATTTTCATTTGCAGATTCCGTTGATGTGTTCTTGATGATCTGTGGCTCTGTTGGAGCTGTTGGGAATGGTGTCTGTTTACCTCTCATGACATTGTTGTTTGGTGATCTCATAGATTCATTTGGACAAAACCAAAACAACAAAGACATGGTTGATGTTATCTCAAAGGTAACTAGTGTTGGGAACACAATCTAACTTTATTTAACTTTCTAGATATACTAGTTACTAATAATGTCAGTTATCTTCTAGGTTTGTGTTAAATTCGTCTACCTTGGACTTGGAACCCTAGGAGCAGCCTTTATTCGTAAGTCATAAACCGTTTTCTAGTTCTAACGTTTTAGTTTTGTTTCTCCGTTGCCTTTTACACAAGTTTTTTATTTTAATTTTGCTGTTGAAGAGGTGGCTTCTTGGATGATCACGGGAGAGAGACAAGCAGCGAGGATAAGGAGTATGTATCTGAAAACAATTCTAAGACAAGACATTGGATTTTTCGATGTCGAAACAAACACAGGAGAGGTTGTTGGTAGAATGTCTGGAGACACTGTTCTTATACAAGACGCCATGGGTGAGAAGGTACTCAGAGAAACTTTAAAATGTTTTTCTTTTTAATGTCAAGCTTTTAAATATTTCCTAACAAAGAGATGACTTTTCTTGAATCTTGCAGGTTGGAAAGTTTATTCAGCTGGTAGCTACATTCGTAGGTGGATTTGCATTAGCATTTGTCAAAGGATGGTTATTAACATTGGTTATGTTAACTTCAATTCCTCTTCTGGCTATGGCTGGTGGAGCCATGGCGATTATAGTCACTCGAGCTTCTTCCAGGGGACAGGCCGCTTATGCAAAAGCAGCAACTGTTGTCGAACAGACAATTGGGTCTATCCGAACGGTAAAAACTCTACTTACACAAGCTACAAGACACTCTTTAACTTAAGTTTTGTTTCTAAAATGTCTTCTTCTTTTTTTTTGGTTCGAAGGTAGCTTCTTTCACGGGAGAGAAACAAGCCATAAACAGCTACAAGAAGTTCATAACTTTGGCGTATAAACAAAGCATTCAACAAGGCTTCTCTACTGGTTTAGGACTGGGAGTAATGTTCATGGTGTTTTTCAGCAGCTATGCTTTAGCCATATGGTTTGGAGGGAAGATGATTGTTGAAAAAGGGTATAGTGGTGGCGCTGTGATCAACGTGATCATCATTGTTGTTGCAGGTTCAATGTAAGTAAAAAATCACAGACAATCATTTACAGTACAGTACATATACTATATATAAGACACAATGACATTCCTAACAGTTATGTTCTGTTTTGTTTTTTTCAGGTCGCTAGGGCAAACATCTCCATGTTTAACCGCATTTGCAGCGGGTCAAGCTGCAGCGTACAAGATGTTTGAGACGATTAAAAGAAAGCCTTTGATTGATTCTTACGACGTAAACGGAAAGGTTCTTGAAGATATCCGAGGAGACATTGAACTCAAAGACGTGCATTTCAGCTACCCGGCGAGGCCCGACGAGGACATTTTCGACGGGTTATCTCTGTTCATCCCTAGCGGTTCAACGGCAGCGTTAGTAGGAGAAAGTGGAAGCGGAAAATCAACGGTGATCAGTTTGATCGAGAGGTTTTACGACCCAAAAGCCGGAGAAGTACTAATCGACGGTGTTAACCTCAAGGAGTTTCAGCTGAAATGGATCAGAAGCAAAATCGGTTTGGTTAGCCAAGAACCGGTTCTGTTTTCTTCGAGCATCATGGAGAACATCGCATACGGGAAAGAGAAGGCGACGGTTGAAGAGATCAAAGCGGCCACGGAGCTAGCAAATGCGGCCAAGTTTATAGATAAGTTGCCTCAGGGGTTGGATACAATGGTTGGAGAGCACGGGACGCAGCTCTCTGGTGGACAGAAACAGAGGATAGCTATCGCCAGAGCCATTCTCAAAGATCCGAGAATCCTCCTTCTTGATGAAGCAACGAGCGCGCTTGACGCGGAATCCGAAAGAGTGGTTCAAGAGGCTTTAGATAGAGTGATGGTTAACCGGACTACGGTTATAGTCGCGCATCGGTTAAGCACGGTTCGAAATGCGGATATGATTGCGGTTATACACCGCGGGAAAATAGTGGAGAAAGGTTCGCATTCCGAGTTATTGCAAGATCCTCAAGGAGCTTATTCGCAGCTGATTCGTTTACAAGAGATAAACAAAGGACATGACTCAAAAACATCAGAGATCACGTCCGGATCATCTTTCCGGGCTTCGAATCTTAAAAAAACAATGGAAGGATCGAATCTTAGCGCTGGGACTTCCTCCACTGGGAATAGTAGCCGTCACCATTCGCTGAATGTTCTCGGTTTAGCCGCGGGACTAGACCTTGGTGGCGGTAGCGTGAGCCAGAGGGTAGGTCAAGAGGAATCGGGTCAAGAACCGGTTCCGAAAGTATCGTTAACCAGGATCGCGGCTTTAAACAAAACCGAGATCCCGGTTCTACTTCTAGGAACCGTAGCAGCAGCCATCAACGGTGCGATTTTCCCGCTTTTCGGGATTCTGATATCAAGAGTCATCGAAGCGTTTTTCAAACCGGCTGACCAACTCAAGAAAGATTCAAGATTCTGGGCGATTATATTTGTAGCTCTTGGAGTGACTTCGTTGATCGTCTCACCGGTTCAGACCTATTTGTTTTCAGTAGCTGGAGGGAAACTGATTCGACGTATTCGATCAATGTGTTTTGAGAAAGCGGTTCACATGGAGGTTGGCTGGTTCGATGAGCCACAGAACTCGAGCGGTACGATGGGTGCAAGGCTATCAGCTGATGCAGCTTTGATTAGGGCTTTGGTTGGGGATGCGCTGTCTCTAGCTGTTCAAAACGCTGCTTCTGCTGCGTCAGGATTGATCATAGCGTTCACTGCGTGTTGGGAATTGGCGTTTATAATTTTGGTGATGCTTCCTCTTATTGGTATCAATGGTTATATTCAAGTCAAGTTCATGAAAGGATTCACAGCCGACGCTAAGGTTAGTACATCTATCAATACATTGCGTTCTCTGTTTTTTTTTTATTCCTCATGAGTCAAGAAACTTATATTGGCTTTTGGATAACTTTTGCAGACAAAGTACGAGGATGCGAGTCAGGTGGCTAACGATGCAGTTGGGAGTATAAGAACAGTGGCGTCTTTCTGCGCAGAGGAGAAAGTGATGCAGATGTATAAGAAGCAATGCGAAGGTCCGATAAAAGACGGGATAAAGCAAGGTTTCATCAGTGGATTAGGGTTTGGATTCTCCTTCTTCATTCTGTTTTCCGTCTACGCCACAAGCTTCTACGCGGGTGCTAGATTGGTTGAAGCTGGCAAGACTACTTTCAATAATGTTTTCCAGGTAAAGTACTTTTGTCTTTAACTTAAATATGTTTGAAAATCTCTGTGACCTAGTAATGAAGAAGGATGGATGGATCTTGGTATAAATCTTTTGCAGGTGTTCTTTGCGTTAACGATGGCAGCTATTGGGATATCTCAGTCGAGTACTTTTGCTCCTGATTCTAGCAAGGCTAAGGTTGCAGCTGCTTCCATCTTTGGAATCATCGATAGAAAATCGAAGATAGATTCAAGTGATGAGTCAGGGACGGTATTGGAGAACGTTAAGGGAGATATTGAGCTTCGTCACATAAGCTTTACTTATCCAGCAAGACCAGACATTCAGATCTTTCGTGATCTTTGCTTATCCATTCGTGCAGGAAAGGTAAAACCAGACCAACTTTCTAGTAAGAATTTTAATATCACTCGAGTTTCTGATCAGTTTCTTGTCTCTTCTCTTTCTTCTCAGACCGTTGCTTTGGTCGGAGAGAGTGGGTCGGGGAAATCGACGGTGATCTCGCTGTTACAAAGATTCTACGATCCGGATTCCGGTAACATAACTCTAGACGGAGTTGAGCTCAAGAGTCTGCAATTGAAATGGTTGAGACAACAAATGGGACTGGTGGGACAAGAGCCTGTCTTGTTCAACGACACCATCCGAGCCAACATTGCTTATGGCAAAGGAAGCGAAGAGGCAGCGACTGAATCTGAAATCATAGCAGCTGCAGAACTTGCCAATGCACACAAATTCATCTCTAGCATACAACAGGTAATGGCAAAAAAATATATATATTTCTTTTTAAAAGTTTACTTATGAGTCAAGCAATACACACTTGTTTTAGGGTTACGACACAGTAGTTGGAGAAAGAGGGATTCAGCTATCAGGAGGACAAAAACAGCGTGTGGCTATCGCACGTGCCATCGTGAAAGAGCCGAAGATATTGCTTTTGGACGAAGCAACGAGCGCTCTCGATGCGGAATCAGAACGAGTGGTCCAAGACGCGCTTGACCGAGTGATGGTGAACCGGACCACAGTCGTGGTGGCTCACCGGTTATCAACTATTAAAAACGCAGACGTGATCGCTGTGGTGAAGAACGGTGTGATCGCTGAGAAAGGAACTCACGAGAAGTTGATCAAAATCGAGGGTGGGGTTTATGCATCGCTTGTGCAGCTTCACATGACTGCTTCTAACTGATATATTTATGTGAGGGAGGGATTCACAGTTTTTGAGTCATGAGAGTCAAAACTTACTAAATGAAGGTTTTGTTTTCAATAAAATTATCATTAATAACCGAACTAAACCATGAATAAACCAACCGAGATATACATTCTCAAAACCAGAAGTTGACCCAATCCATTGGGCTATAAAGCCCGACCCGATATCAACACAGATAAACAATTAGAGGAGAGCCTCTGTAGTCTAGTCAGATTAGTCACTCTCCGAAGCAAAAAAAAAATCCCCAAAATTCGGAAGGATAAGCCTCGCCGGTGACGGAATTAGGGTTTCATTGAACAAGAAGATGGCTCACGCTTGCGTCTCCACAACTGCTTCTTCTCTCAGGTTTACAGCCGGATTCGTCTTGGCGAGTCCCAACGCCTCCTCTTTCGATTCTCAGAAGCTTTCTCTCCCTCTTCTTCCTTCAAGGTAGTGTTTCTTCTCTGCGAAATCTTAGGGTTTGTTTAGGGATTTAAAGGAAATTTTGTTAGCAGAAAGACGAAGAAGTTAGTCAGCGACAGAAAGAATTGGAAGAACACGTCTCCGAAGGCTGTGTACTCCGGCAATCTTTGGACACCGGAGACTCCCTCTCCTCAAGGAGTTTGGTCCATCAGGTGAAAGTTTTGAGCTTGACTATATGTTTGTTCTTGAACTATGGTTGAATCTGGAACTATGTTACTTGGCAGAGATGATTTGCAAGTCCCTTCTTCGCCCTACTTTCCTGTGTACGCTCAAGGACAAGGACCACCTCCTATGGTGCAAGAGCGTTTCCAGAGTATCATAAGCCAGCTCTTCCAATATGTAAGCCTCTTTTTGTTTTAAGATTATCAAAGTTTTCCAGCTTTGATGAATTGGTTTCTTTATATTTAGAGGATTATTCGTTGTGGTGGTGCTGTGGATGATGATATGGCTAATATAATCGTAGCTCAGCTTCTTTACCTTGATGCTGTTGATCCTACTAAGGTCAGTTTTTTGTTTTGTTAAACTCAAGTTTATCTCTTGTTCCTTGATTCAGAATGATAGTGCTTTGGATTCTGATTGTGTTTGTTTATGTTGGACAGGATATAGTCATGTATGTGAATTCTCCTGGTGGATCAGTTACAGCTGGTAACAATAACACTTTCTTAGCTTTTACTTGTTTCATATATAGTTTATCTTTGTATTTATATATTTTTGAAATTTCAGTGTTAATGTCTTTTTGTCTCTCTCACTTTCCTCAGGCATGGCTATATTCGATACTATGAGGCATATCCGACCTGATGTCTCCACTGTTTGTGTCGGTCTAGCTGCTAGGTAAAACTTTCAATCATCCTTTAACTCTCATTAATAGTGAGTCATTATGTGTTTGGTGAATTGATAGTTTCTTGTTCACTGTTGTTAACTGATCTTTATGTTGGATGCATGACCAAAAGCATATATGGAAAACAAAATTCTTGTTTGTTGTGTTGATAATGTGAATTTGTATGTATTGTAAAACCTTCCTTTCTTCTCTGTGTGTTTTTAATGTACAGTATGGGAGCATTTCTGCTTAGTGCTGGAACCAAAGGTAGGCTCATATTCCTTTCGTTCATAGTTAAAGCTTTGGTTTAACTCTGTTCTTCTCAATTTCCCGGTGCGAGCTTAGCTTTATTTTTCATATCTGTAGGGAAAAGATACAGTCTGCCAAACTCAAGGATAATGATCCATCAGCCGCTTGGTGGAGCTCAAGGTGGCCAAACCGATATCGACATTCAGGTCATCCAACAACGTCTTTTTATACCTAGTTGCAGCCTTTGTCTTGAGTGTTTTGAAGGGACTAAGATTAAGTTAAATATTCAGTATGCTTTTCTTTTTTTAAAAACCTAACCTGGCAAGTTCATGATCTGAAAACAGGCAAATGAAATGCTGCATCACAAGGCAAACCTAAACGGTTACCTCGCTTACCAGACTGGTCAAAGCCTAGAGAAGATAAACCAGGACACAGACCGTGATTTCTTCATGAGTGCTAAAGAAGCAAAAGAATATGGGCTTATCGATGGTGTTATCATGAACCCTCTTAAAGCTCTCCAGCCACTTGCAGCAGCTTGATCGCCTGAAGGTAATGTTTCGGCTTAGCACTTCTATTTTGCTGGGCCTTTTCTGAGGCTTTCCATTAAAGGTGCCTTTTATTCTAGAATGAAATCAAAATCAGTAGCTGATACATACATGAAGAACAAGTAAAGTTTCTTTCTCTGCTGTTTGATTGAATATCAATAACTTTGTAATGTTTTGTTCCTTTGTAATCGAATTACAGGCCATTGTTATTTCTTCGTATCAGTATTCTAGTTTCATACTTATACTGATAATATTTGCTGCGCTTAAGAAGTTACCGCCTATTTTTTACCTTTTAACCGTTTTTTTGTCGGCTGCTTCTGGTAGCTTTCTTTGTGTGTTCTCACTTCTTACCTTCGCTGATATTTATTAATTTTAGACGGTAATGGATAGAACTTAAGAAGATTTTTACCAAATTAAGCATTTTTATTTGACTTTTATTTCGAAACTGAAAGTTAAAACTCCACTACTCTTAATGATGATGTAACACAAGGATTTATAACGAACTTTCTATTGAGATATTACCTGTCATTGAAGACCTTGAATTTTCAGGAAATACTAATATAATGATTAATATGCATATAGTATTGCATACACACGTATTGACGATCTATTTAAAAAAAGAAGAAATGAAGCAAGTTTATCCATGTAATGGTCGAACACTAAGATATAGCGTTGGGTCCGTCGGACTCGGATGCATTCAATATAAAAATATCACCAACTTGTAGTAACCGACTCGCTTAACGCGAGTTTTTGCTTAAAGTATTAACATTTTTTCATTAATATTATTTTTTTCAAATATATTAATACCAACCACCAGGAGTATCCATCGGCCGGCTCAACATATATGATAATTTGTGGGTTACTTTCATTCGAAACATATGTGGACTTTTTTGAAATAATCGATTAAAAAGATGAATCGAGACAGGAACGTTTGAAGTTAGACGACCATAAACGTGGTTGCCAAACACACTTTCTAAAATTTATATATATACTTCTGATATCCTCTGTTTCTTCTCATCCAAGCGACAGTGTCTTTTCATTTTTTTCTGAGTGTTTCATATCTTTGTGATTAAGATGGAAGGAGAAGTAGCACAGAAGAACACAAGAGGCAGCTGGTCACTGCTTGGACCATTTCAAATGATATCCATTAGTCTCCTTAGCCTCCTCGTCCCTCTCTCATTCCTCTTCCTTTCACGTCTCTCTCTCTCCTCAGTTCCCGTCACCGTCTCGGGCGTATCCTCCTTTCTTCATCAAGCCGATGTCGGAATCTTATACACAATCTTGGCTCTCATCATTGTCTCCACTTTAATCAACAATCTCTCCGGAAAACCAGATTGCTCTCTTTTGCATTCCCATCTCTACATCTGCTGGTTGGTTCTCTTCGTCGTCCAAGTTTGTATCGCCTTCGGAATCGAAGGAATCATGAGCACCACCATGTCTACAAATCCAGACGAAAACTTATTTCTTGCATCGCAAGAAAGGTGGGTCTTGGTTAGGGTTATGTTCTTTTTAGGGCTACACGAAGTGATGCTGATGTGGTTTAGAGTCGTGGTTAAGCCGGTGGTCGACGACACTATTTTTGGGGTTTACGTGGAGGAGGAGAGATGGTCGGAGAGAGCGGTCGTGGCGTTGACTTTTGGTCTAATGTGGTGGTGGAGGCTAAGAGACGAGGTAGAAAGTTTGGTGGTAGTTGCAGAGGTTAAACGTAAGCTTCTGACGAGTTTGGATGGTTTTGACTTTTTGAACTGGTGGATGTATTACATATGTGTTGTGATTGGTATGGTGAAGATCTTCAAAGGTGTCTCGTATCTTGTGAATATGTTCATTTTGACCATTAAAAGGTCGAGAAAAGGATGTGAATCTTGTGTTGTTGATGTTGATCATGTGTAAGAGATTCCACACTTTTACTGTCAATTGATGTTTTTTAAAAAAAATACTGTTGTGAGAGAAAAATATAGTTTCGCTCAATGTCTCTTGTTAGAAGCTTCTGAAAGATATATTAGGGACAAAAGTTCCATATCGAAAAATAAAATGGATCTTAAATGATATATAAAATAGATGAAACATTCTACATATCACCAGTTGGTTTTATGTTGGAAACACATCTAGCTTAATATGGTATCAGAGCCCGATCCAAATAATTCAACTCGGTCCACATTAATCTGGAAAAAGTTGGTCTATAGATCTTTATCTAAACATTTCGAGCGGTTAAAGAGTCATCATCTCAAAGAAACGTGTTAGAAACAAATATATTGACAGTTGGAAGAAATCCTAAATAATAGACAAATAGATGGAACAATCCAATTATCACTAATTGTTTAAGGTTAGAAGTCCATTTAATTTAACAATATATTGAGAAGACATGGCTCACAGATCTGAGTGAGGAGCCAATGAAGAGGTTCTGGCGAAGAGAGGGAGCTCTTTAGCGAGCAACAACACTCCGAAAATCTCTGGAGAACGGAGCAGTTCCGGTGGGCTCCAAACCACCATTTGAGATCACTCGCCTCATCTCATGCAAGAAAGAAACAAAGCAACGAATAGAAACTGTGAAAACCAAAAAAGAGACAAATTACAAAAAGACATAGAACACATAGAAACATAGAAGGAAAGCAATATCGGTGACGCCAGCGAGCGGAGGCACTGCCGACGCTGGGAAACAATGTCAAACTAGGCTGCTTAAATATTGTGTCTAAGACCACTTCCAATGGGAGGTTTTTAAGAGGGTTTTTAAGAGTTCTAAACATGCGTGGGACCCATAATTTCTTTAGAACCAACTCTAAAAACCCTCCATTAAGAGCACCATTAACCTTGGATCGGTTAATGGGTGCTTATTTTTTTTTTTTCTTTTTTTTTTCTTTTTTTTTTTTAAAAAAAAGAAAAAAAGGAAGGAACCAATCGCGGGTCGCCACGTGTCAGTGGGACCCGCAAATAGTGCAAACACCAAAGAAAATAGGATGCTTAATTGGGCACTTTAAGATCACCCTCAACCATGGGTGCTTA
Organism: Moricandia moricandioides; assembly: GCA_905132885.1. NCBI lineage: Eukaryota > Viridiplantae > Streptophyta > Magnoliopsida > Brassicales > Brassicaceae > Moricandia > Moricandia moricandioides. Next base: position 367,100 of record CAJHQQ010000061.1, read on the forward strand.
AGGGGTGCTTAGGGGATGGGACCCACTAGCACCCCTAAAACCCAACTCTTAAATTGCCTAAATAAGCACCCCTTTTGCTTGGGTGCTTGCACTATTCGCGGGCCCCACTGATACGTGGCGGCCCGCGATTGGTTTATCTTTTTTTTTTTTTTTTTTTTGAAAAAACAGAAAAAAAAAAGAAAATTAAGCACCCCAAATGGGGTGCCATGGTTGAGGGTGCTCTAAGAGTTGGATTTAGGGGGTGCTAGTGGGACCCACACTTTAAGCACCCCACTAAGCACCCCCATTGCACATGCTCTAAGAACCATGAACTATTTGCAGACCCCACTGACACGTGGTGGCCTGCGATTGGTTCATTTTTTTTAATTTTTTTTTTTAAAAAAAAAAAAAAAGAAGTTTGGAACCCCGTGTTGGGGTTCCAAACCGTTGGAGGTGCTCTAAAAATTTAGGATGAACTCTTATAATCATATATATACATATTCACAAAATACAAATATAATGTACTAATAGATTCATTCGTAAAATCGAATATTTTTTTTCGCTATGTCTAAAATGGGCTCGGTCAACAACCACACACATATTAATACTTAATATGTGTGTTATATCATGTAATGTTTTATTTATTTCGCCAACACTGGGAAACAATGTCATAAACTACGTTGATGGAGGCTGTTCGAGTATCGCGTATGAGACTTTAGGGCGAACTCCTTAACCGTGTATACATTTTCACAAAATACAAATACAATGTACCAATAGATTCATTCGTAAAATTGAATATTTTATTTCGCTATGTCTAAAATGGGCTCGGTCAACAACCACACACATATTAAGTATTATATCTACAATAAAACATTCCTTAAGTTTTAATATTATCTTCCTTTCAATCCATGATGGTTTATTTTCTGTATCTATTTAAACCACATGCATACGCTTCCAACAACATCAGAAAGCACTTGAAAATAAGAAGCGAGGGGGTAATGGGGAAGGTAAATTTACATGTTTGTTACACTCTTTCTAACCTGCTTTCTCATTATTCAACTTGGAATCGAAGATTGTCTGAAATTCTCCAAAACTCATTGGTACTCGAGCCCACTAGGATTTAAACCAGCAACATAATCTAGAATTTGAGCAATACTATGCAGCGCAAAACATATCTGAAATTACTAGTCTAATAACATAGGATCTAGTTGGTTGTAACGATAAGTCCAGGTAAATAACATTTTATGTTTCCTTCTGGTAGAACATATGTTATACATCCGATGATCCATAAAACTGCTGAGATGTGAGAACCAGTTGTGGTATAAAAGATTATGCTTCTCTTCTCTTCTCTTTTCTTTTCTTTTCTTTGTCTAAAAAATTTCTCGTGATTTGCTTCTCTTTTATTGTTGATTTTATTTAGAAAAAGCGTAAAGAAGGCAAGGAGTTGCTACTCTACTTGAATGAGGTCAAAGCGCAAATCGGAAAAGAAAGATTTGATCATACTAGTGTAAGTAACTCTTGGTTGCTTCTTTACATTATTTTAGCTAGCTATATCTTACGGTGAAAAGAGATGAGAGGATTAATCATATCTATAAAATAGAGTAATAGTTTTTGAAATGGATCTATCTACTTTGTCAATCCTTATTTTCCGGTCCAAAATATAATAACCTGGACATAAAAGAATCGATCAAAAGCTTGATTAAGTATAAGGATCATCAGAAGTCAATCAACTGTAAATAAAAGCTAAGGGTGAAACCACATGACCATTGTATATTTCAGTTCTAAGATAATTTTAACTTATTTGATGAACAGAATAAATTCAAGTCGAGAGTCTTACCGAGTGTGGCTGCTCATGATGTCCAGAATCATTTGCTTCCCATAGCGCAGCACAATGGAAAGCGTAACAACGAAATAGCCATCAAAATGCTTTCTTCGAGAGAGGAACCTCTAGTCCATCATTTCAATGAAAATGATGAAATTTCTTATGAAGAAGTTACATTCAAAATTCCTGATGAAGAGGTTACCAAGCTTCCATTTGTTAAACAGCTACCTCGATCTATTACCTGGGTTTTCACTGATAGGTATGTCTGTTTTTATTTCACATTAATTTCAACAATCAATCATATACAATACTTCCTTTGATTGATATTAAGTGTAGTTTTAGAGAAGTTTTTTTTGTTACAAAATAAGTGTTGTTTTCGACTTTCGATGCAAAATTTATTAATTTTATACTGTAATTTATTTTTCTATTGGTTGAAATATGATTAAGTGTATAAATAATTGTGTGTTTTATATAAAAAATGTAAATTAATTATTTTTATTCGGTGTGTACAAAAATAAAGTGATACTTAAAATGAAACATAATGAATATATATATATCACTCATATAGCATCTATATTGCAGTAATCAGCTGATGACTCCAAGTGAGTCTGTGATTGGTAAGAAACAATTCCACTATGTGAATGGTGAGGCAGTGGAGTTGAGTCCTGACAAGACAACATATGAAGAAGCAAGGAAACAAACATTGGAGTTTTCCAAAGAGGCTGATCGTTTTATATGGTTAGTTTTTTTTTTTCGTTATATACGTTATATTGGTTAGTATAGTGCATTTATATACAACTTCGGTTCTGAAATTATTTACGTTATGTTACGGATAGATATTGGGGAGACGTACGGTCCACTATTATACGTTGTTAATACTAACGTAGTCAATGATTTAATTTTGTAGGAAGATTGGTCAGAAATATAGTTTGGATGATCTGGTGGTGCAGAGGACTCTATCCAAGTTCCTTGCATTGAATGTTTCAGATCTTTTGGTAAAAACAAAATCCAATCTTATGATCCATCAATCAATAATCCTTTTGTTTTGTTAACGATATATAATCTTCCTATTTATTTTTTTTTCTCAATGTTTTAATTTTGAGAATATAATGCAGGAGAGATACAATAAGCTTAAAAATGATGGAGATACTGGTGAAGTTTCTGATAGAAGCAAATTCACTTCTGTTCCGGCGACTGAGAGGCCTTTTTGCCGTCGTTGCTTGGTAACTTTTGAATCTTAATTTTTTTTTGTCACCAAAATATATACATACATACACACATGTTTTACTACTATTTTTACAGATATTCGACTGTGATCTGCATGAAGAATATCAGCCCCTGCCTGTAAGTTTTATTTATTTATTTTTGCGTTGTATACGCCTTATAGTTAAAGCTTAGTGATTCATTAATTTTTATGACTTTGGGTTGTAAGAGAGAAAAAGAATCTAATTTGTTTGAGAGGGAAGATGCTGAAAAACAATGCAGTAAGCATTGTTACCTTAAGGTAACTCTCTCTCCCCTCTTTCGCGCACACAATATTTTGTTCATTTCTTAATAATGTTTATTACTGGTTTAATAGCTAAGGAGTGTCATAGAAGCTGATCATGTGGTGGATAATGGTAACTCTATTTCAAACAATAAAGGGAAGGATGTGGTCTCCGGTACAAACACAGAAAATGTAGACTGTGTATTAACTGATCCTAATGAACTAACCAAAAATATTCCAGAGATGTCACCAGCACATAATGAGTGGAGCCTTGTAGACAAGAATCGTTACTTGAAAGGAGTTGAAATCTTTGGGAGAAACAGGTAAAAATATATAAGAAAGTCATGTTATTAACATACAAGTATCAATTTGGCTAAATGTTTCCCCATAAAAAATCATATTTATCCAAACTGGAACATTTGGTCTCACACCTACAAATATTATTTTTAATAAGTTCTCTATATATGATGTTATATATATATATGAATTTTTTTTATCTTAACTAGTGTTGATTTTCCAGTATATATACTTAAAAACTTAATTGTGTTCCTTGTCCATGCGGTGGCCGCAGTTGTGTTATTGCAAGAAACTTACTTGCCGGACAAAAGACGTGTATAGAGGTTTACAATTACATGCACGAGCAAGATCAAACAACAGAGATAGACAATCAGGTAAATTTAAATATGCCAGTCTTCATGACATTTATCTGTATATTTTGTTAAATTCTTATTGATGATTTCATTACAGATTGATAAAGGGATATCTAGGAAAGGAACTAAGTTAGCCCGAAAAAGAGCCAAACTCAAAAAGAATGTTCGTTATCCACCTGCTATAAAAAATGCAGCTAAGGAATTAAATAAGGAGTATAAGCAGTACACACCATGCACTTGCGAGCCAGTATGTGGAGATGAATGCCCTTGTTTAACTAGCGGTAATTGCTGTGAGAAGTATTGCGGGTATGTCTCATTATTTCTTCATATTCACAATCTAAAACAATCTTCAACTCTAATCGCAAACCATGACATTAGTATTAGATTATTCTAACCAATTGATGTGATTTTGAGTTTGCGAGGAGAAAAACTAAACAAGCGTATTAAAATTCTTATCAATGATATATATTATGAGGGTTTGAAACCAAAGTATAGGCACATCAATGAGAGTATCCTAAACCAACATGATACAGACTTTTTAGATTTTTTTTTCAGGTGTCTAAAGACATGCAAGAATCGTTTTGGAGGATGTAAGTGTTCAAAGGGTCAATGCCTTAACCGACAATGCCCTTGCTTTTCACTTTCTCGTGAATGCGATCCAGATATTTGTAACAGTTGTTCGCTTAGGTAACATTTCATTTTTAGTATAAAATTGATATTAATTAAATCTCAAGAACAAAAAAAAAAGTTCTAAGCAAAGTTTGATTTATATAGCTGTGGAGATGGCTCTCTCGGTGAGGCATCACAGCCAAGCCAATGCAAGAACATGCGATTCCTCCTTAAGAAGCATAAGAAGGTAACCATCCACATAAATTCAGCATATATATTTTATATCGAATAATACGAATATTGCTAATTTATTCGTCATTTTTTTTTATTATTCACTAGATTCTCCTTGGACTGTCTGATGTTCATGGATGGGGTGCATTCACACGGGTAAGTAATCATACTAACATCAGAATATGGGTTAGGTTCGGACTAGCTTGGTCCCAGGCCAGTAATACTACCTTCCTATATGCGTGAATATATTATTCCTCTCTCTCCCTCTTTGTTTTAAAGTTTTTTTTCAAAATTTAGACCATTAATAATATACTCTGAGTTGATCAATCAGCACTCTCTAAAGAAAAACGAGTTTCTCGGAGAATATACTGGCGAATTGGTTTCTTATGATGAAGCAGAGGAACGTGGGAGAGCAGAAAAAAAGAATGGTTTTTCCTATCTCTTTACCTTGAATGATAAGGTAGGTAACTTTAGTGTTCGACCTCTTTTTCAGACCAGGTACTTATATGTTTATCAGTCCCAAGTTACAAATTTGTTCTCATTACAGCTCTGCATTGATGCTCGCCGTAAAGGAAACAAGCTTAGATTTCTCAATCACTCATCAAATGCAAACTGCTACGCTAAGGTACCAACTTACTCTACTTTCATCTTAGACATATATTAACCCTCTACACAAATACTGATTCATTTTTTTTATGCAAAAATTATATATTTGTCAATGTAACTGAGTAGTAAATCATGCGTGTATCAACTAAGGCGTTGGTGATTTGTTCTAATATACAAAAAATCATATATCTCCAAGACATTCCGAGAAACTCAAACTGATAAAATTTATGTTTTGGTGTGCAGTTGATGATCGTCAGAGGAGACCATAGGATTGGTTTGTTTGCGGAAAAAAATATCGGCGAAGGTGAGGAGCTTTTCTTTCACTATCACTATGGACCAGGAAATGCGGATTGGTCTCAGTAGACGTGGATTCGAGGAAACTATAATGCTATTCTGCGTTTCTACACCAATATTTTAACTATCTGTTTTATTTTGAGAACTAAGTTTTTTTTTCTTTTGGCTCATCCTTTTGAAACTCCTAAATTTTCTTTGGTATTCCTCAATGAAAAACTATGTTTTTATGTTTGTTTTATAGAACTTTGAAAGAAAAATACTATGCATAATTTACATTTAGTAATCGTCGTATAGCCAAACGGCATCTATGCTCATAATCAAAAACAAGTATGCATGTATTTATTGAAAAATTATTTTATGAATTTATAATTCAATAACAATTAGCTAAGGATGAATTGATCCAGCAGTTAAGTTTATAGAAAAACTATATGAATTTTGGCAATATATGAAACATGTTATTTAATCGAAAAACAACAAAGAAAAGTCTTTAACGTTGTCATATCTTCCGCGTCTGCTTGTAGGTAAAACAGTATATCAGATGTTGGGTGAAGGTGAAATAAAGTATTTTATATATCCTCTAATCTTGTTTTATAGCTTGAAGATCTTTATGATTATTAATTAACAGTTTGTAATGGTTACAGATTCCTATTTGTATATGTGTTGGGACTTAACATGATGATGACGAAAATAAAAAATCAAGCCAAATGTTGCGGTTGCTCTTCCTCCTCCAAGCCATCATCATCTTCTTCAGATTCCTATTAAAATTCCAACAATAAAAAGTGAACATAGAGATACAACTAAAGAAAAAATTATATCAGAATTCATAGTACTTTCAATCAGTTATTCTTACAAGTAAAGAAGTGCTACAATATTTACTAATGTATATTATTTTGGGTAAAATTAAACCAAACTATACCAAATCTGAATTATTTGACCCAATTTATTTTAGAATATGAATCGATGATGATAGGAAGTGGAAATTTTACTAGGAGCTTACGATAGACTGACGTCGGAGATTGCTCTGAACAGCTGCGATAGTCCGAATGATTACGAGCATTGGCAATAGTATACCAATGGCCTTCAGTGTTAATATCTGTCATTAATTTCCCCAACCAATTTATAATTTAAAGCATACAAAACTAGATGGAGTATTAATTAAAAAATTACTAAAGTTAACAACTTTTATCAAATCATTTATTGTTTATTAAGTTATATACTAGTTAGAAAAGGAAGAGAAAAATACCGTGAAAATCGTGAAGGGATACTCGTCGGTTCCATAAACCACATCAAACGTATGCTTTATCAACAAAACCACCGATAGCTGCAAAAAGAATAAATATAAAAAGATAATTCCAATAAAATAAAGGCCACGCCATAAAAGATGTATCATAAGAATAAAGAAATGTTATGATACGATATTTAGTCCAAATAAAGTCGGCCAGGTTCAGTTTGGGCAGCATAGCTTTTAACAAATATGGGTTAAAGCTATTAAAACGACACGGCATCATGGGCAATGTGATCCACTAACAACTGTGAACCATAACAGACATTCTTTAGGTTCCAAAAGAAGAAACCATTTCTTTTTGTTGGTAGGTGAGACCAAAGGGTTCCCTTGTCGAAGGCTTAGTTTCTTGGTCGACCGAAAAAAACTAACCAGACCTAAGTATGCTGTTCTTTTTGCCACGACCCCTAACAATCTCTCTAATCTTATAGTTTTATGAAATCGTTCAAAAGATAGCATGCAGTGTGGTACAATTTTTTTTGTGTGTGTTAGGTTGTTTCAAAGATATCGTGCATATAGACAAACCTATTATTTAAGCCCGGTTGGATAGTGGATATAATTGGTGGGTGACAAACTGTATCAAGGGATAATAAACGATTTTTTTTTTTGAAACACACGATCAAAATTATTTTTCTTTTATAAAAAAACCAGTGCTATATGTTGTTATCATTAATCAAACAGTCGTTTCATTAACTTTAGTTTACAATTTACGTGTAGAAAAATGATAAACCATGTGGATGTCTTATCTCGTTTGTGGTTATTAATCATGCAAACCTAAATGTTATGTTTAGTCAATAGTAGTGGTTCCCATCTCCGATTTGGACCTCACTAGACCAAGCTATTTTCGTATCCTCGCATCATTCAATTAAGCTAACTATTATTAAACGAATACTATAATGATAAAACGTGAATAAATGAATACTTACAAGGAGAGCCAAGTATCTACAACAAGAAGCGCCTCTGGCAGCTTCAGAGTTACATTCTGGAAAATCTGATTCAGTTCTATCCACTAATCTTATAATTCTTCTTCCTCTATATTGTCTCCTCGTCCTACGATCATTGTTGTTAATTATTTGAATCAGAAATAATAAAAATATTAATACATCACGCCGCGTGTGTATAAATATTTATGTAGTCTGAACAATTTCAATTCTCAATCTATAATGTAATTACAATATTCGAAGCTTAATCAATCTAACTTTTTTTCTTTAAAAAGGAATAAATTACCTGGTTGTGACTGCTGTTTCAACTAAACGAGTTGGTTTTGAAGTTGTGGTGTATCCAGGTCTATACTCCTGCAATGCAAGATTATTAACTTCTTTCGCAAACCAGAGACTAAAAGTCTTATTAAACCGGAAACCTTGAGAACGAGCAAAATAAAATAAAAACCGTTGGATAAATTTTCCCATAATAAATAGCATCAAAATCGTTTTTAAAAAATATTATAGATAATACTTATTTCGTACTTATCCAGCCATAGTTAGAAAAATACGTGCACCAAATCTAAATGGGGCCCATAAAACGATGGATCATATCATTTTTTTATTCTGAATGTATTAATCCATAGAAATTAAACAAATACAATTATTTTAAAAATGTCGAATATGATATCATTAACAGGATGGAATTGGCACATTGATTACGATTTTTTACGCGAATGGAATATTTTAGTTTCTTAATAATGCAAAAAAGGTTAGGGGACACAAAGGATAATAATACGTCTTTGAAACACGTATGATTAATGAAGAAAACATGCATTAATAAAAGAGACGTAAAAGAAACAAAAACCTGGAGACATATTTCACAAATGGTGTTTCCTTTCTCATCGCACCAACGTTGTATGCAATCTCTGTGAGCGAACTGATCAAACGAAGCAAATCATATGTATTATCAAGAGATAAAGAAAGAACCTGGTTTCAAGATTGAGATGTACCTTGACGGTGCCTGAGCAAGAACAAGGAGCTTCAAAGTATCTCTCTGCTTCTTCTTCTGCTTCTTCTTCGTGACAAATTCTGCAGCGAGAGTAACTCGAATTCTTATCTGTATCTTCCATGAATATTATCACTTCTCCCATCTCTCCGATCGTTCTGTTCGCCTCTGCGTTTGAACTTAGCGGACACAAAAAGATGCTCTCCTTTTTAAAAGCTTTACTCTGTTTTTCTTTCTCTAGAAGAACGACACATATGGTGGGAGAGAGGAAGAGTTCAACTTTAAAAGGTGTTCGTTCGTTAGTAGTCAATTACAAATTTACCCTTTCAATTGCTCTGTTTATTTGCATAACTAGATTATCCAATTTTAGAATGATGTGTAATGGTAATACAATTAATTTCATAAAAAGTGTACCATTTAACTTGAATATAATGAAATGAATATTCTATCAATTACATGGAAAAAAACTAGCAAAATATGATAGATGAACCATTTTGAAAATCTCAGTTGTAAGACCACCTCCAATGGATGTTTTTAGAGGTTTTTAGGGGTTCTAAACGTCGTGGGGTCCACAATTTTTTTAGAATCGGTTCTAAAAAACCCACCACTAAGAACCAGGTTCTTGAACTGTTTGCGAGTCTCACAAACACGTGGCGGTCCGCGATTGATTCATCTTTTTTATTTTTTTTTTTAAATTAAAAAAAGAACAAAAAATACAAAATTAAAACCCCAACGGGATTCCAAACCGTTGGAGGTGCTCTGACACATTTATTTATAGCTTGATATTTTGAATAGTTTTTAAACATTTTTTCTGACATGAACCAAAATAATTAGGTAACTATAGTTGAACTCTGATTTAAGAACTAATGAGTTGGATCACACAAGATCTTAGTAATGGAACGTGTTTAAAAAATAACTTAAGAATGTTTTCTAAAGAAAACCACAATGTTCTTTTGCTAAAAGCTGGAACAATGGATATAGAAAAGGCTGTATAGTTCCGAGATCACATAGATCAAAGAGCATACGCTGTGCTGTGTCTTTTGTATCATCTATCTTTTTTTTCTTTTTTTTTAATATACATTAGAAAGCACATTTTAATTAGATGTGTAATGTGATTTTGTTAGACAATCTACTATATTCCGAGATCAGACAGGTCAAAGCATATGCTGTATCTTCTGTCATCTAATCTTTTGTTTAATACTCCCTCGATTGCAAAAAGATCTTTAAAAAAATTGTTTTTTAATATATATATTTTATATTTTCAATACATTTTTATCAAATAATAATTATAAATTATTCTTCAATATAATTAATTGTGTTTATTATATTTATATTGATTAGAAAATACAGAAAATAATAGTAAAATTATACATTAATAACCAAAATTAAAAATATTTTATTAATATGTGTTAAGACTCTTATACATATATCAATATGAAACGGATAGAATATTGTGTTAGAACACACATTTTAATTACAGGAAATTACAGATATTGTGTTAGAAAACACATTTTAATTACAGAAAATTACACTGAGTGCTACTTTTATGGTCATGACTGAATGACATTTGTAGCGCAAATATTAAAAATGGAAACATTTATTACTTCTGTTTTCGCTGAGGAATTACCAATGAGATGAAATATTTATTTTGTATCATTTTTCACATTTTATTTTTCCTCTCAGTTACTCCAAAAGTAACCAATCACACTCTATGTAGTGATGTGTTATGTACTTAGATTATTTACTATATTCAAACTTCCGTTTGGCGTGTCCCGAATCCAGATAAGACGCCAAAGATTATAGCCTATAGTCGTCATAAGTCACAATGTTCACATAAGGACGACAGCGACAAGCCCAGACAGATATTAGATGTGTAGTATAACCGATTCTCCACCACTAATTAACACAATGATACACAACTCATATAGATAGCTACCATTGTTTTTTTTGGGGGGGCTCAACTTCAACTTTCATTATCCAATACTAAATTTGTTACAAATGAATTAGATTTCGAAGAGATTTAACCGCTAGACAATGGAGGCGATCTAGTATCACCTAACTATCATGTTTTGTTATGTAAGAAAAGTTTTCTTATTTCTTGCGCATTCTTTCCTTTAACATTTTTCAAATTTTGTGATTTTTTTTCTTGTTAAAAGTTTTATTTCTTTTTCTTTTTCTTTTTTACGACACATTTTGGAATCAGAAGACTGTGACAACGTACTGGTCTATATGAAGAAGTTATTTATTAGTATTATATCCAGTCCACTTGCTAAGCAAAATATCTCCTCTTCCTGGACCCTCTCCAAAAACTTCTAACAGCTTATCTAAATGCGTAGACTCCCACTATTAGTTTAGACTTTAGCGTATTATCATCAAGGCTTCGAGTTACAGGGTCTACTATTTTATTGCCCAGCTGGACGTTTCTAAAACCTTTTCATGGCCCATATGGATGTTATTCCTTTTAACTAGGATTTACTCGGTCCACGCAAAAAAAGATGGACTTCAATTACTGTCTTACTATAACAGCGAATAATATGAATATCTATTGATATGACGGCGATTATGGTTAATGCTAAATGTTTAGTACTTATTATTTATATACTATTACAATATATATTATAATGACCAATGAGCTGATGATCTAGTGGTAAAGAGGTTTAGAATAGTGACTTTGCCATTCAGGTTAAATTTTCCTTGGAATTGACTATTTACATTGTTTGCCTTTCTGTTAAAGAAGTGAAACTGTTGGAAAATAAGAGCATATAATATATATATATATATATAATATAGCTTTACACCAGTTTTTTGAGTATACTTGGACGCAGACATTTGGGCTTATCCGAATGAGTATTGATCTTATCTACGTTTTGTCCACCACGTAACGGCCCTGTGCGAGTTAACGCATTTAGATAAAGCTGTGGGAGGAGATATTTGCTTAGCAAGTGGAATGGTCTCTTTCAAATACTCTCTGTCGTTTTACTTCTTTTTCTTCTACATAACTACAATTATAATTTAAAATTAGAATGATAGAATTGTGGAACTAACAAATACATCAAACCGAAAATTTCAGATTCTTTTATGTTAGGAATCTCTACACACTTCTCGCCGTTTGACATAAATACCCTATAGAATCTATACACTGCCTGCCGTGTTTTTTTTTTATTTTATTTTACAGAATATCTTTTGTCCGTATATTTCTTTTTCGCTAGGTCTATGGTAGAAGATTGATACATTTATATTCTTTGTTTCATGTGTTTCACCAGCGCATGAACCCTTAAGATACTACGTCGTACTCTGTTTTTGTATTGAAGCTTTTTTAAAAACATATAAAATAAAAAGTTTCCATTTAACAAATTACATTTTTGATTGAGTCCCCCACTTTAAACGAATTAAAATGGGCTTTTCCAATTAGGCGATGGTCATCAATGGGCGGCGATGGTAATTTATGGTCCAAAGGCCCATTTGTATTCTATCTGCACTCGGCATTGCCAAATAAGCAATCAAAATAACCAAATAATATTATATCCACAAGCGTTGAGCCTAATCAGAATTTTAGCTTATTGAATTTTCAATTCAGACATAATTGTATTCTTTGAATTCAACTCATTAGGTAGTAATGGGTGGCAGAGAATGTTTCCCGAAGCAGTTTTCATTCATTCAGTTTTTTTTTTCTTTCCATTGAAGATATCCTTACCAAATGCTACTGTTTTCAACACTTTATACCTTTGCCTTCTTTACAAGTATTCTGTTAATACAACATCCTTGCTATTTTCCATCTTCCCATAATAATTTAATATGTAGTTTAATACTATAGTTTATTACATAAACCCATATTATTTTAGCTTGAAGAGGATAATAAATATGAAAGGTATTTTTGTTGCACACGAAATGTGTATACACTTGTTTGGTTGTTCCACAGATGATGTTTCGTATCAATGAAATAAAAACTGAATATGTAAAGAAGATTGGTATATATGAAAAATACGATGAAAAAAAGATTATCTTACATGGTGTATTTTTCTTTCTTGTTGGTCCCACTGACAGATGAACAATCTCTACATAAATTTATGTATAAGAAACAAAAATAAATGACATTTCATTCCTTATCCCTCTATCAGTATATGATGCAAGTGTAATATGGATAAGAATAAGAATGCCCATTACGTGCCATCTTTTCTTTTGCTTTTTAGTTTTTATCTTTACCAAAAATGAAACATAAAGGTTTTTTTGTTCTGGATTATTGAGTTTGTGCAATTCCTATCAGAATGGACCTAAAAAAAAGTTTGTTCAGTTTTGTTTTTCACTACGACTTTGATTTTCTATACACATAACATATTGTGAGGGTTTTCTTCGTTGAAATAATTTAAGTACCTTTTTCTGTTAAAAATAATGATGCGAGTTATTTATAAAGCAATCAGAGGAAGATCTTATCTTATCTAGTAATGTCTCATCATATGAATATGATGGTGGTGGATAATGTTTAACGTTAACTGCAGCCTCCTTTTTTCCCTTTAGTACTCAACTAAATTTCATTATTAGTATTACTTTAAAAGACATTGTAGTCCCTCCTTTGTTTCTAACACTTTGCTTTATTCACAATCTCTCATTTTTGATTTGGTGCTTTTCTATATTTTTGTCACCTATCTGGTGTTTTTATTTAAATTTTATTATACATTCACCCTTTTAGCCAGGTTTGTACCTAATTTTGTTATTATTACCGAAGATGCTACAATATGCAGGGTATTTCTTGATCAAAAGAAATGGGTGTATACTCATATAAACCTCGGACGAATACAAGTAGTATATTATCTTCTTCTTCTTATCTCTAACTATTACATACTATTCAGAAGATAATAAGTCTCATACGACAATATGAAACATAACCTTCTTAACTCAGATAAAATAAATGTTAGCTTAATGCAATAATTATGATAGATAGAAAGACCTGAAGATTGCTTTGGTCTAAATCAATTAGTTCAGTATTAAAATCTCATTCAAGTAATTTCATATTCACGTTTAGTTGGGGGTATGTAGATTTTTTTTGGAGGGATAATTATGATTTTAACTTTTATTTGTTTATACGCTTCATCGTGTTAATTGCATTAGTCTAGAATATTTTTGCCAGTCACTAGAATATTTGATATTAATCATGTTTGTTACTTTTATGCCACCATATTAAACTACCAAATTTTTTTTTGTTTAGTTCCACAAATGATGATGATTGGTTATGGTGTTGATTTTTTTTTTAAATGAAATAAGATAAATTAGTTGCATCACCATTTTCAAAGTCATTATTTAAATGATGCAAAAAATTTACAGTCACTTATAACTAATGAAAAATATAAAATAAATTATTTTAAATAACTTTTTGTAGTGCCTGTCATATACGAGTAATAAGTTGTTTTTGTAGTGCCTGTCATATACGAGTAATAAGTTGTCATATAGCTAATATATTTCATGATGTGGAATAAAGTTGTCTGTGCATGTGTTTATGGATGTCAAATGCTAAATATTAACCGATGCATTATGCATATATATGTGCTGAATATCTATATATGTTCCATCGGTTGTAATTTAACTCTTAACCATATATTATCAATATAATATACTCATTATTCCTTTTTAATAGCTGTGTGTAGAGTGGCGGGGATATGTTCTCGAATATATTTTATATATCTATATTGGATTTCATAAGTTTATAATCCAAGAAGATAAGACAAAAATACTAGATTAAATTTATTAACATACGAATGCAGGAATATATAAAGGGTATAAACATTTCACATGGAGAGGCTCTAATAAAAATGTTCCACCCAATGAGAAGGTATATTAGCCGCAAGTGGATTTGGATTCCCTCTCACCCCCCCCCCCCTCCCCCCCATTATTGTAGGTATTGATGAAGTTGTAATTAGAGGTTTACGGAGTACTAGTCTAGAACAGTGGGCACATATAGTATTTATAACTGTGATTCTCGAAGTTATCAAACAACGTCATATACAGTTTGACTTGATTCTGTTAGAGACTTTATCCATGGTATGCCGCCCTGAAAAAAATGCATCAATTTCAAAATATTTAGCTAAAAAATTGATGGGCCGACTTTAAAATAATGGATTGAAAAATAATTTTAATCAGATTTTGATATCTAAATAGAATTCTAACCTACAACCAATTAATTTAAAATATTAAAAAAACATTTATTGTAACAAATTCAAATAGTAATTATTAATTTTTAAAAGATAAGTACTTCACATTTCCACTTTTCTAATAATACCATATCATAATGAACTTTTTGATGCAGACAATAAAAAGCTCAAATGAGCCAGACCCAGCCAAGAACTGAACCACAAACAAGACCTATTCCTAGAAAAACAACCATGAAAACTGCCGCAAGTTCTGCCTCTGATGCATGAACTGTTTTGGGAGCCATGATCATGAGGACACTAGTAAGATAACCATTGGTGAGGCCAAGCATGAAGGTCAGAACAATCACAGGCAGTTCTGTTCTAAGCCAATGCGGTCCACGTAGACACGCAGAGAAGAGAGGATAAAAGAGAAGCCTAACGATACAAGCCCAAGTAGCATATTTTATACTCTGCCATAGATAGAGTGCAGTGAGTGACTTGCCAACGAAATCAGAGATGTTGTACACTGTGATGAGCAAAATAGGATACCAACTCTGGAGAAGTTGGGACTTCAAATTCTCAGCTATAAACCCTGGAAATATCGATAAGGTAACGGTATATATTATCAGAATACCCGAGGCTGGCCACTTGATCTTCCTCCCAACCATCCATATTGTTAGATTCGAATATAAAGGTTGTTGAAACTTAAGGTGTTGTTGCATCACTGGTAACTTGTATAGCACGTTACAGCAAAGGAGGCAGGAGAGTAGGATGGTCGAGCTCACTATGAAATAACAATGAGCACTGGTCCGCAGCCCCTGTGGTGTCTGTGGCAGCGAAGCTTTAGTTGTAATCCTGAGGACGGAAATGATAATACCTAGCAAAAAAACAGAGAGAAATTTTTAATAAGATTAACGCCTTATCATAAATTAACCTTCGTTTGTCGATAATATAAATCTAATAATACTTTGGTGAAAAAGTTGAAATTTCAGAAAGTATTTACCTACAATAATTCTCTAGTATATAAAATTACCCCAAAAATGCATACATATATATATATATATATATATATATATAATATGGTGTTCACAATCAAGTGCTTATCTTTTGGATCATGCTTTGAGGTAATTAGTGAATTATGTCAAAATATAATGGGATGAAAAGAGGTTAATTACCTGAAGAGGCAGTCCCCGCAAAACTTGCTTGCATGTACTGTCGAGGAAGCTTTCCGGCTGAACCGATCAAACTTCCTCCAACCAGTCCATCAGCTAAACCACATAGCACGACTGATCCAACCATCAAGAGGTAAGACACATTCTCGTTGTGTACGCCTTTCCAGACCCAATCTATGATTGGGGAAACCATCATGGAGATGATGAACATGGAAAACCCTACGTTCATCCTCAGTCTATAGCTCAATCTTGTGTTCCAAGTCATCATCAAAACCAGAACCAGGACCGAGCAACTCATGTAAGCCACGGTGAAAGTCTTCTCTACATGCTTGTCAGGATACAAGTAGCCAAAGTAGTCAACGGCTGTGATCAAAGCGTTCCATGGTATTAAACTACCAGCACCCAACAAGAAATGGATCACGTAAGCAACTCTGTAAGAGTCTCTTGTCTCATCTTCATTAACAATCACTTTCTCATCCACCATTCTCTCTTCTCACTAAATTTGCTTTAGGTTCTCGAAAACTTTCTGATATTGGTTTCATTATAAAGCAAGGGTGGTGGTCATGATGTGATTAGATTAGATTGTTGTGATGTTTGGTGGTGGGAAGACCAACACGAGTCACATCTTAACATTATTATTCGAGATTATGATTCTTTGATTGCTTTATAGATCACCAGAGCTAGTACAAAGAAACTGTATATGGGTTTTGGTGGGACATAAAACAGATGGGTTAGAATTAAAGTTACTACTATGTGCATGCCATTGGTCGGGACTCGTCTTTTCGATACAATCCATTTACTGCAAAAAAAAACAACACTTAAAATTGGCTACTTTCATTTCTTCTTCTGACCAATGCCTACTTTCAAAATTTCACCACTCCAAACGTAAACCTTACAATTATATAGGGATGTGTTATAGTCCGTGTGTTATTGTTTTTGATTTTAAAATAAAAAAGTTAAAAGTTGTGATGTTCCTTACTGCTGCTTATAGATGTTTCCCAAGGCTTTCGCAATAATTAATGAGTTATTACTTTAGTAGTATTAGTTTCATAAAAGAGAAAAAAAATACTCCCTCCGTTTTTTAATAATTGACGTTTTGGGGGAATTTTTTTGTTCCAAATTATTTGACGTTTTCAATTTTCTATGTAAAATTTATTAGTAATTAATGTTAGATGACCAATGATATTATACTTTTTATTTTATTATTGGTTGAATTGTGATTAGGTAAACAATTAATGATGTTTTTGTTTAGAAAATAATAAAAAAATAAATGTTTCTTAATCTATGTGCATAATACTAGAACTTCAAATATAAAAAAACGGAGGGAGTACTTACTTAGTGAGCACCGATGATATGAGCCAATGAAGAATGAGATTTAGGACACTGAAGTAACGGGAGCACAACTTGTTGTCTGTTTCCGACACAGCCCATACTTATTTTCAGTTCTTTTTAATTACAGTGCCTTCTTCTTCGTGACCTCTTAGTGACTCGAATCAAATTTAATTTATCCTTCCTCTTCTCACGGTTTTCTTTTCTGTTTTTTTTTTGAAAAGGCTTTCTATTTCTGCTTATTTTCACGGTTGTGTTTTTTTAAATTTCTAGTCGTCTGTTAGTTTTTTAATATTCAAAATATACATTCCCATGATCTTGCATTATAGTTGTCTCTTTATACCATCTACGTATTCTAGCATGGTCAATAACTCAATATATAATACAACTCTCATAGATCATACAAAACCATATAAAATGTACTAATGCATCTATATCGAATATATTCAACCAGAAAAATGATTGTTGCATTAAAAACAAAAAATACTCTAATTATTGATCACCCGTAGACATTGTTCAATAAGCCTTTTAGAGCATCATTAACCCTAAAACCTAAATATTTTTTCTGATATAAAAAAAAATGAACTATGCAACGTAAAATCTATAAACAGTGTAAGAAACAAGTAAAAAATGCCTTTTATTTAAGATGTTTTGAAAATTTATTTTTGGTTTTTAGTGGATCCCACCCCTTAAGAACTATAGTAAAAACCTTCATTATTAGTGTTCTTAGTATGCCCAAGAGATGTAATGGTATTATTATGGTACAAAGAAGTACTCGTAATATATAAATATTCGCATATCTATATGCATATAATAAATGATTTGTGGATTTCCACTTCACCGGCTACATGTAGAAAAAATGTGTATATTAAAAGAAAAGGCAGAATAAAATAAAGATCGTTAGGAATTTAGAATGGTGACATCTCGTATAAGCCAAGTTACTATCTTTACCTGCAAGTGGGAAGCATATTGAAGAAAAAAGAAACCGCATTGCAAAACGGATAGCTTCGGATATAAATCAACGTTTCTATTTGTTACGATATACTACAATAAACAACAATCAAAAAATAAAATTGTTTGTAAAAATAACTATCAAAACGAAATTAATTAAGAGAGTTATTACACGATTAAAAATGTTGAATTAGAATCAAATCTATCTAACTTGACATATAATATGTCAAAGGAATCGGGACCCACGCTGAGACAACTGTCTTCCAACATTATCTAACCATTACATCTCCAAAATGGCAGGTTAGTTCACTCATCAAATCTCCCCACTTGTTCCTCAAAATTAAATGTAAAATGTAAGTTATTTATGAATTAAATATTCAAAACAATTTTCTTTTTTTAAAAAAAATAAGAAAAAGTTATTAGATCTTGGTATAATTGATTTTGCAATATTTGTATTTAAAATATAATATTGCAATGGTAGCGTAATAAATAAAAAATCATGAAGAGAGCTACTCATTATCACAACTTCATTGCCTCTCTATATAAACACACAAACTTCACTCTCACAATCCTTCACCACATTTTCATTTTCCTCTTCCACACTCCCCACAAAGTTAACCGGAAGAGGAAAAAAAATAAAAAAATAAAGAAATGATTCTGCACAAAATGGCGTTCTTGGCCGCTATTATATTCTTCTTTGTAAGCAGCAGCATTCACGTTCACAGCCGCGAAACGTTTGCTTGCGATACAAAGGACGCAGCAACAGCGACGCTGAGGTTCTGCCAGCAGTCAGTCCCGATACCGGAGAGAGTAAAGGATTTGATCGGACGTCTGACGTTGGCCGAGAAAGTAAGCTTGTTAGGGAACACTGCGGCGGCGATTCCACGGCTAGGAATCAAAGGGTACGAGTGGTGGTCGGAGGCTTTACACGGCGTTTCAAATGTGGGTCCCGGTACTAAGTTCGGTGGGTCCTTCCCTGCAGCCACCAGTTTCCCTCAAGTCATCACCACCGCTGCTTCCTTCAATGCCTCCTTGTGGGAATCCATCGGACGGGTCAGATCTTTTCTCTCTCTCTCTCTCTCTCTCTCTCTCTTTTATCCATTAACTCTAAACTCCGATCTAGCTATAGCATTAATCACTTCTCTATAGTAGTATTTTCACTGTCAAAAATGACGTCACTAATAGTGTTATTATAGTACAAATCTAACTTATTAATTTCACTAGCGATGCTATAATTTATTCAGTGGGTAGAAATATTCTCTTTTCTAGAAATGTTTCTTATAATTGATTATTTTAATTTATTTTATTGTATATGATGGAGAATAATTAATAGAGTGAATATTTGACGGTTCTCGTGTTTTGATTTGTCTGGTAGTTCATGCAAAAAAACGTAGGAACGAATCTCTTATTAGCCTACGTCATTTATTTAAAGTAATATAAACATATATTTAAAGTAACTTGCTTTAAAATATTATTCTTCTTTTGTTTTTGTTTGTTTTTGTTTGTTTATATGCCTCCAATTTGTAACAAAGATCTGATTCTAATAAAGTTTTATTTTAAACAGTTGGATTGACTTATAACATATCTTGATTACTCGAATAGTAAAATAACAGTACGATATTAAAACATTAAAAAGGCGAGAAAAATACAATCTGAACTTATCGTACACCTTTTGCTAAAAACGATGCATCAAGTTGCACGACATGGTATCAACTTGCAAATGGCGCATTTTATCAGTGGTGATATTAATAAGACTAACTTACGCTATTGAGGGGGGTGTGCAGGTTGTGTCAAATGAGGCCAGGGCCATGTATAACGGTGGAGTTGGTGGGCTTACTTACTGGAGCCCAAACGTTAACATCTTGCGAGACCCACGATGGGGACGTGGACAGGAGACTCCCGGTGAAGACCCTGTCCTAGCTGGTAAATACGCCGCCAGCTACGTCAGAGGTTTACAGGGAAACGACCGTAGCCGGTTGAAAGTCGCTGCCTGTTGCAAACATTTCACGGCGTACGATCTCGACAACTGGAACGGTGTCGATAGATTCCACTTCAACGCTAAGGTTTTGTTTTTTTTTTCATTTTCTCGCTTCAGCTTTTATTTTAATATTAAATTTTCTCACAAGAGAGTGTTGCACACGTGATTGTCAGGTGAGCAAGCAAGACATAGAAGACACGTTCGATGTTCCATTCCGTATGTGTGTGAAGGAAGGAAACGTGGCGAGCATCATGTGTTCGTACAATCAAGTTAACGGCGTTCCGACATGTGCTGATCCTAATCTCTTGAAGAAGACCATACGCAACCAATGGGGTCTCAACGGGTAAGATTTGGCCACGGCAGCTAAAAACACTTCAGTAATATATTTGATACACATCGCTGACCGTGACTTATATTTTGGTAATAGATACATCGTCTCCGATTGTGACTCTGTTGGTGTTCTATACGACACACAACATTACACCGGTACTCCTGAAGAAGCAGCTGCTAAATCCATCAAAGCTGGTATTTAATTACTACTACAATTTTGTTTTATAATCATTATAATTTGATATCTTGACTAATATATCTATGTATAAACAGACAAGTTCAAAGAAAAACATTTAAATGTCTTTCTATTTTCAATAAGTAATCATGTGTATTATTGTAGGCTTGGATTTGGATTGTGGACCGTTTCTAGGAGCTCATACCATCGACGCGGTGAACAAAAACCTGTTGCGTGAGTCAGACATCGACAATGCCGTAATCAACACGCTAACAGTACAAATGAGACTAGGAATGTTCGACGGCGATATAGCAACTCAGCCTTACGGACATCTTGGATCAGCACACGTGTGTACACCGGTTCACAAGGGACTAGCTCTCGAAGCAGCTCATCAAGGAATCGTCCTCCTCAAGAATCTTGGCCCGTCTCTACCTCTCTCACGTCTCCACCACCGTACGGTCGCCGTCATCGGACCGAACTCAGACGCAACAGTCACAATGATTGGTAATTACGCAGGGATTGCTTGTGGATATACCAGTCCGGTTCAGGGAATAGCTGGTTATGCACGAACGGTTCACAATATGGGTTGCGCGGACGTACATTGCATGGACGAGAGATTGTTCGATAGTGCAGCTGAGGCGGCTCGTGGATCTGATGCGACGGTTCTTGTGATGGGTTTGGACCAGTCTATTGAAGCTGAGTTCAAAGACAGAAACAGTTTGCTTTTGCCCGGGAAACAACAAAAGCTTATCTCTAAAGTTGCTCGGGCCTCTAAAGGCCCAGTTATTTTAGTTTTAATGTCTGGTGGGCCTATTGATGTGTCTTTCGCAGAGAAGGATCCGAAGATCTCAGCAATTGTATGGGCCGGGTATCCGGGTCAGGAAGGCGGAACCGCAATCGCTGATATTTTATTCGGCGCAGCTAATCCCGGAGGGAAGCTTCCGATGACGTGGTACCCGCAAGATTATCTGAAAAACTTACCGATGACTGAAATGTCTATGAGAGCAATCCGGTCGAAGCGTATACCGGGTCGAACTTACCGGTTTTACGATGGTTCGGTAGTTTACCCGTTCGGACATGGTTTGAGTTACACTCGCTTCACGCACAGCATAGCTGACGCGCCTAAGGTGATTCCTATAGCCGTTCGTGGTAGAAACAGCACCGTATCAGGGAAGTCGGTACGTGTGACGCACGCAAGGTGTAACCGTCTCTCACTCGGAGTCCACGTTGATATCAAGAACGTTGGGACTCGAGATGGGACTCATACGATGCTTGTGTTCTCGGCCCCGCCAAGTGGAGAATGGGCCCCGAGAAAACAGCTGGTTGCGTTTACGAGAGTACACGTGGCGGCAGGGGAGAACAAGCGTGTGCAGGTGAATATACACGTGTGTAAGTATTTAAGTGTAGTGGACCGGGCAGGGATCCGAAGGATACCGATCGGTGATCATGGGATTCATATTGGAGATGAGAGGCATACCGTCTCACTTCAAGCTTCTACTCTTGGACTCATCAACTCTTAATTCTGTTTGCTATATTCAATAACTCTCAAGAAATTTAATGTTTCTAAAGAAACAAATTGGAATATTGTATCAAATCGATTGATGTGGCTGTAACATTTTTAAGGAAAAAGAAAGTGATTCTTAAGATTCCAGTCAAATATTTGAAACTGAGTTGCAGTTCGATTGTGGTTTATTGGAAGGTAAAAAACAAGAAAATTATTAAAAATAGATGTCGAGTTTTTTTTTTTTTTTTTATAACTATTTAGAAAAATTATTCAATTCTATTTTCATCAAAAAATGTGAAAATATTTTTAAAAATTATTATTTATTGAAAATAAATTTGTAAAACGATATTAAATTTGGTGTAGAATTGGTGTAGAATTGCAGTTTCCAAAAAAAAAACCATATAGGTCGTGGGTAGGATTAATAAGAATGGGCCTTTTATAGGCCCAAAACTTAATGCAAAGTGTCGAGTATCTTTTTCTTAGGATTAATACGAATGGGCCTTTTATAGGCCCAAAACTTAATGGAAAGTGTCGAGTATTTTTTTTTTCTAATGTGAATATAAAAAGCGAAGTCAGTGTTTCCTTTCGTCATCGTCGCCGATTTGGTACGAACCTCCTCCGGTGAGTTACTCAATCCCCACTTTTGAATCTTGAACCGTCCGGTAGCTCTCCGGTTTATCGGAATTGAGAATTTGGATGCTTTCTGAAGTTTTCCCCAAAACAGGGTTTAGGGTTTCGTGAAATTGGGAAAGAAGAAGATGAGTAACACACCAGCAGCGGCAGCTTCGTCGTCGAAATCTAAAGCTACGGGCAATTCTCAAGCGCCGGAAAAACGCAAACCCCTCTTCCAAAAAGAACGTAATGTGATTTTCTTTTTTTGTAAATTTAACAATGGGTGTTTGTGGTAACAATGAGTGTTTATGATGATTTTTGCAGTGCAGCATATGATGTATGGATTTGGTGATGAGCAAAACGTAAGCTTTTTTCTTTTCTACTTCAATTCTTGCAAGTTTTTGATTGATACTTATGCGAATGTTCATGTTTCCCCTCTGTCTTTTAGCCGCTTCCAGAGACTGTGGCCCTTGTAGAAGATATTGTTGTGGAATACGTCACTGATTTGGTATTCAATTTCTCTCATCTTCTTTCTTTTACAACTAGAGAGTAGCTGAGTTTTTTTCTTAATGTTAAGACAGACACATAAGGCTCAAGAGATAGGCACAAAGCGAGGAAGGCTACTAGTTGATGACTTCTTGTATCTAATCCGCAAGGTGTGACTTACTCTAACAAAACCCTGAGGCTGCCTACGGTTGTATGACTGTGTTCTTTCGATGTGGTTTTCATGCAGGATTTGCCAAAACTTAACCGTTGTAGGGAGCTGTTGGCTATGCAAGAAGAGCTGAAACAAGCTCGTAAAGCTTTTGATGTTGATGAAGAGAAGATTACTTCACTCGATTGATTGATTGATCCTTCTTTCTTATCAGTATGCTTCTCTTCTTCTTCTTTCTTTTTTTGTGATAAACCTTCTGAAAGTTAGTCAGTGGTGTACCTGTTGGAATCAATACTGTAACTCAATGTCGCAGAGAGTTATGTGTTTTTTTTTGTGTGTGTTTGTGGGTTTCATTAATTAAAAGGCTAAAACATTCAAGTAACCATTTATTTCACCAAAATTGAAAAGAACAAAAAAGGAGAATTAACAAGGAAGATGTGAAAATTTGAAAACAATTTTGTTAGTCATCACACAACGTCATTGTGTTCTTTGTATTGTAAGTAAGAGATTTGCCTCTGTAACTTCATCTGCTGATAGAAATTAGCAATAAACTCATCTGCTCTCACATCAACCCCTTCCTCATCTTCTTCCTCACCTTGATAATTATCAGCCTCACGATCGCATTTCTCATCGTAATAGCCGTAGGATCTAACATCATTGTCTTGACGGTCCAATTCAAAGTCGTAATCAAAGTCAACGGGAGGAGCAATGCAAGGCAAGAGGAACCTCATGGATGCAGGACGATGCATCTTCACGTTAAAGACCGGGGTCTCGTCGAAAGAGAGCTGTTTCTCACCGAGGTAACGGACACTGTCAACGCTGTTAGAATGATGAGCTAGGGCTTTGAGATGCTTGGAGACTAAGTTACGGAGCTCGAACATGTGCCATTTCTTGAATATCCCACCTTTTCTTCCCCATAGAAGAGCCATTCTTACAAGACTCCAAGCTCTTTGTGTTGCCACTGATCTGCTTTTCTTCTTTGATTCCCCCATGGATTTGGTTTACTACTTCTTTCTTGGTGGATTTTTTTGAGATCTTAGATGGTTTGTTGCTTATGGTTTGTTCAGGTGGCTGTGTTAATGGGAGAAGGTGTGGACACTAAGTGTGTGTATTTATACATGAAACAAGCAGCTTTTAGCAGTTGTCGACGCGGATAGAGAGAGAGATTTACACATAAATATTGAATAAAATAAAGATGTTTATGGACAAAGAAAAGAGCATCAAAACCTAGTTCATAAGAAAGGATTTCAAGTGGGACCTATCAGAGCTGTACGCGGGCAAGATCTGAGCTGTTTAGCCGTTTTGTCTGTTTGTTCAAAACTTCTTGTGGTGTTTTAACAGTTGATTATTACTAGTAATTGATTTTTCTAATTACGTTTCTTCTGAGTGTGATATAGACGCGTATATACATTTAAGGAGGTAACTCGACAAAACTAGAAACATTAGTATTATATGTTATGGATCACGTGCCTTTCTTTCTCAATATTACTCTACTAATTGAGGATTCATCTTCTTACCAGTCAAAGTTACAGTTTTTGTTATTAAAGATAAAAAAGTACTGGGTGATAAACTAAAACAATGAGCGAACCTCGTGACAAAACAAATAAACTAACTAATCGTGGTCGGTCTTTATATAAGGTAGCTAGAGCAGCATTACTGATAGTCTCTTATAGAGTTTTTCACCATAAGCAACTAATAAAAAATGTAAAGTAAAAAAGACAATATAAAAAAAAGTTGAAGAAAAGATAAAAAGATTTTTTTAAAAGGTTTAATTCATTTTAACCATTAAAATTTAAATTATATAACTAAACTATTTTAAAATACTAGTATAATAATAATAATAAAACACTCATTTGTAGAGATTCATTACTATTACTAACGTTACTCTTACCCGCTTGTGTTTACACACAAAGTTGTCAAAATAGCACTAGTATGTGTTATCAGTAATTGTAATAAATACTTAATGATTAATTTCAATCAAATTCAGATGATTGGACTTGATTAATAATTGTACAAGTATAATAGAGATCTATGTACGTACTATAGAACCTTCGTTGTAATCAAACAATAATTGTACAAATAATCAGAGACTTGAACACTAATAATAAGCAAAAGACTTAAAGGAGAAGGTGATTTGGTTTAGTTGCGCTGCCGTTGAATAATGTCTTACGGCTGTCTCTGTTATTTTACTTCCCACGCAACCGTGTCCTCTCATAGATTTTGTTGTGTGTTTTCTTTTTTTAGGAACTTTTCAATTTTCTAGTTTGTTTTCCTCGTTCTCAGCATCTCATTTTTTGAAAAAATCTGACTTCACAATAAAATTGCAACGTTAAAAAAAAATATTCAGTTCGATTTAGTTCAAACAAAACCATATATATAATATGCTCAATACCAAAAATATATATCTAATTGTGCTTTTTATTCAAAACTTTAGCTCATACTCAGTTTTGATTCAGCTCAATTGGGTTTATATGCTCTACAAATTAATATATACGTCAACAATATATAGTTACCTGAATAAAACTATAAATTATAGTATATATCACGTTAGTTTTTTTTCCTTTTGGAAAACTTTCACGTTAGCTAGTCAACAAATTTTAAAAGTCTACATGAACAGCTCTTATTTTCCTTTTACGTTTTTTTTCTTCTGCCGATCACGGTGATTATTATATCTGATCACGGATCACCGTCTCCAACAAAAGTTTTTAAATTTCTTATATCGAAAAAATATTGACTAAAATGTTTTATGGAATAACTTATGAAGCCACACAGATATTTTATGGTCGATGTACAATGCATCTTATAAGTACAATGCTTGAGATGGAACCATGTTTTGAGGTAGATTATTCGTGCAAGTAACTTAATAACTTATGGTCAATCATTTTAAGGACTTTGTATTTAATTTAGTTATAATCGTTTTTGTTCTTCTAACCAAAACTAGTACGTAACCTCGATCATTTTATACGATTTTTAATTACTATAGTTAAGATATAACTTAAATCGAAAGCTAAAACCAATCCCACCTATACAACCCTACATTAATAATTCAAAGATTTGGTTGATATTGTAAAATTTTAATATAGCGAAAAAATAGAAAAAAATGTTTTTTTTTGGTTATGAATGTTAAGCTAATGAAATTTCATGAGTTGCATGCTTCAGTTTAGGACTTAAACAAAACCCTAAGGAATCTTTTATTTCCTTTGATTACGTTGCGAATAACATAATAATTAGCTTTTTCACTTAACTTGTAAAGCTAAGGAAACTCTAAATATACATATTTTAGGAAACATGTATTCAGCTAGCATGTTACCAACCTTTTTTTCTTTTTTAGTTAAATAAACAACCGCAATAATTATAAAAATTAGACTGGTTTTAGGCTGTCTTTTCTTATTCTCTTCGTCCCATAACGACGGCAGAAAAAAACGCGCTGTTTCTAGTAATGAACGTTAAATATCCAGCTTCTTTTTTAACCCCTAAACATTATAAGCTCTTATTACTTAACCTCAACATTTCAATAACTATCGCTTACACCCCCTAAAGACAAAACACACATAAATAGAGACCGTTGGTGACAAATAGTTCCCCCAATCTGAATTTTCTTCAGAAATCAAGAAAACAAAATCTCTCTCCCTTTGGATCCAGAGGGAGAAAGATTTTGATTTTCATTGGTTTCTCGTCATCTTTCTGATATTTTTTGTTGCTATTTTTATTTTTAATTTGGTAGCATGGAAACAAAACATGAGAAAGGTGACCAATTAGAGATAGAGCAAATAAACAAGAGTCCGACCATGAAGACGAAAAAGTTATCACGTGGTATGCACGTCTTCTCCGTCGTCATGTTCATGCTCCGTCGTCGCCGGAGGAGAAAGGCTTTCAACACCAGGTTTTGGCGGCGTGTGGTTGAGTCCGTACGTAAAGTCCATTCCGAGATTACCATAATGCCTACGTCTAACTCTACTAACACAATCCTCCTTCCTCCGGCGACGGAAACTAACCAAGACGGTGGCGATGATGCTGATGGTCATGATGATGATGTTGTTGCTGATGAATCCGGGGATCGTTTAACGAAGGCTATTGAGGTTTTCCCGGCGGCATCTTCATCATCATCATCCGGAATCTCGGGATATGCATCTGCTTTGTCTTTACGTGATTTGGATCATCACTATGATGAGGACGAAGATGATGATGATGATGATGTTGATTGTTATAGCGATGTTGAAGAAGGAGATGAAATGATAGATGAGAAAGCTGAGGAATTCATTGTGAGATTTTATGAGCAAATGAAAATGCAAAATCAGGTTTACACTGAACGTTGCAAAGCCAAAGGTATAATCATCAACTGATTATCTATCGTTTTACGTCCTTATCATGCATGCATGCAGATGACATTATGGAAATGTCTCGCTATTTGATTAATTTGATCACAGACGAAGAATCGATCCGGCGATCTTCAGGTTTTCTTGGTCGATTCTATTTTTTGGTATTATTAACTTTTCTTCATTTTGTTTGTAATTTGTGAGTGCTATTTAATTAATTTATGAAAATAGGAAAAAACAAATATATGTATGTGTTTATGTCTCATTCAATGTATTTTTCTTTTATTTTTTTGTGTGTTTAATTATCTTCACTTATTATTAGTTGGAAACTGGTTATATACAATAACATCACATTTGACTCATTTATTGTATTGAGTTCTTTTCGAAAATTGACGAAATTGATTTTCCCAACCACAAAAATCAATGAACATGGACGAACAAATTAATTAATTACTTACATATATATAACACAACTAATTAGTAATGCTTCGTATCATATTGAACGATGGCAACGTTTACAAATTTGATTCCATTTCATGAAATACTCATAGAAACGACGGTGACCAATGAAGTTTCCATTGCCAAGAGCTGGATACTCGCCGTACGATCAGAAACCCAAGAAGATCCAACGGTAATCATCTCTCTAAACTCCAAGACAAACCCTCAAGATGATGCAGTAACCGCAACTGTTCAGCTATGCATCAAAACCAAATGCCTTATACTCCAACTCCTACATATGAACCAAAACACCAACCTCGAAGAATGTCTTGGTGATCTATTTCGCGATGAGAGATTTGTTATTGTAGGAATCGGTATTGCGGAAACTGCCAAGAAGCTCAACGGTGTAGTCACAGTTGTAGTCACAGTTGTTAAGAAAGTTGATGTTCGTGACTTGGTTAAAGTTAATTATCCTATTAGTTATGGTGCAAGATCAAGGCTTAGCTTGAAGGCAATGGCTTGTGAGTTGTTGGGGTTTGGTTCGTGGAAACCGAAGAGGAAGATCTGTGCGAGAGATTTGGCTAGTAGAGTCCTTGATGAAGAGGTGATTAAGTTTTTGGCTGTTGATGCTTATGTTTCTTATGAAATTGGGATTAAGATGCTTACACAATAAATGATTTTAGAAAATATGGTTTTATTCAATCACATTATTATCGTTCATTGTCTCAATTTAAAGTACTTTAACAAGCTGAGATGATTGTATATACATATATATGGCAAAGGAAGAAAACTTTCAACTTGCTTCTGAAGCAACTGCAAGATGAGATCACTCCACTGGTCATTTTTTAGATTTGCAAGTTTTTTGTTCGATAAAAGGTTGTAATTGTAAAGTTTAATAGTTCAACATTGATTTTGCTTTAGTTTAGTAAATTTGAGTATTTTTTGGCAATTTGCATAAAGTTATGGGTCGTCTCACTTCTAGTGACACCGAGCAGCTTCTATCCTTTTCTAGTCATACGCCACGTCACTACCAACGAAGACAATTCGTTGACACGTGGGTCCTTTCACTTCTATAAGCTCTCTTCCCTTCGTCATCTTAAAATAAAGATATCAAAGTAGAAACCAAGAATCAGTAGTACCACAACTACTACTTGTAAGCGAGAAACGTTGAAAACATCGTGAAGAAGAAGAGGATGATGCAGTCCCGATTATTAGCGTTTGCTTCAGCGGCGTGTTCTCGCGTTCGACTGGTCGCTCAAAGTCGGTTAGCGTTTGGATCAACAACGTCTGGCCGAACTGCTGATCCAGAGCTTCATTCCGGAAACGATGGAGCTGATCCAGCTGTTTTTCCTAGAGACCCCGAAGTATAACTGTTATTTTAAATCTTTAGCTTTTAATTATTGAATGTTAATCTAAACCAAACTAAATTTGTAGTGTTATTACTTAATCCCTGGTTTTAAAATATTCTGGTTTGTACATGCAAACAAATGGACTGTTTTAAATAATTGTTTTGTGATTCAGGGCATGGATGATGTGGCGAACCCTAAGACGGCGGCAGAAGAAATTGTCGACGAAACTCCACGGTCCAGTTTAGAAGAGCAACCGCTTAACCCACCAAAGTCTCCACGCGCCACCGCACATAAGCTAGAGAGCACTCCAGTCGGTCGTCCTTCCGAACCCAACTTCCAACAGAAGAGGAGAAGAAGCACCAAGGCCTCTCCGCCTTCACTCGACTCAGTGAGCTCTGTCAGCTTAGACGACGGAGAAGCGGAGGAGCGGAAGCGGAGAGAAAACGAAACAGAGAGTGACAAAGAGTATTACGCACACCACAAAGCGTCTCCGTTATCCGAGATCGAGTTCGCAGATACTCGGAAGCCGATCACACAAGCCACCGACGGAACAGCGTATGCAGCGGGAAAAGATGTGATCGGATGGTTGCCGGAGCAGCTTGACACGGCGGAGGAGGCTTTGAAGAGAGCTACGATGATATTCAAACGAAACGCAGAACGTGGGGATCCTGAGACGTTTCCTCATTCTAGAATCTTGAGAGAAATGAGAGGCGAATGGTTCTAAACTATAGAGAAAGGCTCAATACATGTTTCAAGTGTCTTTTTTTTTTTGGAACACTAATGTTCAAAGTGTAATAAATCTTTATCAGTTCTCGTGTTCCTCAGAATCTTTTTACCGAACATATAAACACAAACAAAGAGAGGTCTTAAGCAAATGATTACAAACATGAAAACGGTATTAATAAAATCTGATTACAAACATGAATGAAGCAGAGAAAGAAGAATTCTCATGCCTTATGGGAACTGAAACTGAGAAAAGTCCTGTCTCCCAGCAGGAGGGTTGATATAAACCCAAAGCATAGAGACAATGATTGACAGCAAACCTGACCAGACGAACACAATCGTAGGCACTCTCCCTCTTCTTCCCATCAACCCTTTAGCAAACGGATAGAGATGGCAAAGAACCCAAAAGCTGAAGAACACTCCTCCCACTAGCTTACTCCACTGCGGAAACGGACTGTACAGAGTCCTCGCTACCCCTACTGCAATCGCAATCATGTTCACCATCATGATCGTCAGTGGTGGAACCATCAGAAAGCTCCACTTCACAATGTATAGATCTGCAAACTCGTCGTCTCCATCTTCAGGTGTAGATGACTTTGAAGTCAGGGTGAAGGAGATATCAACTCCTGCTATAACCTTGAGAAGACCTTGAAGAACGGCTGCAGGATGTGCGCTTGTTCCACCAATCACCCAAAACTGCTCGTTTCTCCACCACTCATGGAGAGTAACCCCTGACCACTTGATCTCAAGGAGTGATAACATACAGAGAGTGAGAGTTATCGAGAGGAGGAATATGAGGAACGTTATGTCGAGTGACTGGACTATGAACTGTCCCGAGAAGAGTGAAACCGCGGGGAGAATGCAGTAGACGATGAGGAAAAGCGATGTGAATGGATACATTCCCACGTTAAAGTAAGCTACTCTCTGCAAGAACTTCATCCTTCGTGTGGCGAAAATAGCGTTGTTCCTTGAGAAAAAGATCTCTACGGAACCTGTTGCCCATCTCAGGACCTGGTGAAGCCTATCCGTTAGATTGATGGGAGCTGTTCCACGGAAGGCGTCTCGTTTTGTCACGCAGTATATTGATCTCCAGCCTCTGTTGTGCATTCTATACCCCGTCACCACATCTTCCGTTACAGAACCGTAGATCCATCCAACTCTTTTTCCCCACTCTGTTTTATCCTCGTAGAAGCAAGATATCACACTGATAGCTTCAGCTACTGTGGCTGCGTCGAGAGGTTCACGTGGGACAGCAAGTGAACCAGCTGGTCTACTGTTCTTGCCTTTTCCTTGCAGGTCCTGTAAGAGTCTTCCTTGGTATTCAGCAACCGGAATTGAAGCAACGAAAGAGTTTGAGTTACCGAATCTCTTTGGGAGAAGAAGAGACTCAATGTCCCCATCATCATTCTCTGCTTCGTTGTTGTATTCCCCATTCATAGCCAATGAAATCTCATCATCTTTCTTCACCGAAGCTTTTGGTTTCCTTAGAGACAGTTTCACCTTTCTTCTTCCAAGCCAACCATGATGCTCGGTTGCTCTAGGTGGGCTAAACCCATAAAGAGCTGTTCTGCGGAAGATGCAGCCAGTTCCAACGTACATTGGACCTTGAAGTCCATCCAAAGCTCTCATACTAACATCAAAGAAGACAGTGTTGTGGTTTGCATAACGATCATTTGGGTCTATACCTTCAAACCTCTGAGGGAACTGAACGTAGCAGATTCTGTCGCCACCACGATCAAGCATGAAGCACATTCCTTCTCTCAAGGCCATGGAGTTGTAGATGTAGTGGTCACAGTCAAGATTGAGGATGAATGGCCCATTGGACATGATTGCGCTGGTTCTGACTAAAGCATTCATGGCTCCAGCTTTCTTGTTGTGATCATAACCTGGCCGCTTCTCTCTCGACACATAGACTAGCATTGGTAGCCTGATGTCAACTTCTGTTGTATCAATTAAGTTCTCAGAATCTGCTTCAGCTCCATAAACTGGTTCTGCATTTGGAGGAGCCAACATTGCCTGCAAAAACCCCATAAAAAGCATAAGTATTGGACCAAGACTTTATCAAAAACCTTATAAAACAATGAAACCATTCAATTATTAGTAAAAGATCTTGACAGAAAATGCTGTTACCTGGATGATTCCAGCATGATCTCCACGAGAGTTATCAGTTTCTCCAGAGGACCAAGTCCCTGGCCAGTGAGACCCATCAGACATCCAAGTGGCCTTTGGAACTTTAACAGTTTCTTCAGGATTGCCTCCCATCATCATCTCCATCTGTTTCTTCTTAGCCCTTAGCTCTTCATGCACATTATAAGCATCAGACCTCCTCCTTATCGCCTCAGGCAATGAGTTGATCCTCACTTTAAACTCATCATATTCTCTCTTCACTCTCCTCCTTTCCCTGACAAAATCCAGCCTCACTTTGTTCTTGAGGAAGTTGCGCTTCTGGCCAAAGTAAGCCTCAGGGTTCCTTGGCTCTATATTGTGCTTCCTGCAAAACGGCACCCATGTGCTAGCAAAGTTAGCTGTTTGAGCCAAGGCCTCGAATGTTAGCAAAGCTCCTCCATCGTCTGATAAGTAGCAAGCAAGCTTTTCCACAGGGTAATCAACGGCTAAAATGGAGAGGATGGTGTTAGCTGTGACCAGAGGAGGTTCCTTCTCAGGGTCCGCAGTTGAGACAAACACATCTATACCGGGAAGATCAGATCTTCCTTTGGGATTTCTGAGGTTGGGAGATTCAAAACGTTCTTTAAGAACATCTAAATCGGTTAATCTGTTGACAGGACAGAGCTTGGGAAGCTGGTCCAAAAGCCAAGAGAAGGCAAACCAAAGCTCACAGACCGTTGAGCTTCCCCACAACCACATTGCCTCTCGATTTGGGTGGCGAATCCTCCATGTCAGAAACAAACCAAGAGCCACCAAACGCAACACAATGAGTAGTCTGTTTCATCACACACAAGAAACAAAAAAAAAACAGAACATAAGCAAAACTCAAACAATAGTTAAATCTATTCCACCAACATATTATCAAACCAGACAAGATACTAAATTAGAAACAGTTGATACCTGTAAGGACTGATAATTGCAGCAGAGACACTGACTTTCCTTGTAAGAGGTCTCTTGCTTCTCTCACCAAACTCCGGTGGCTGTTCATACCCGTTACCACTATTACCACCCGACCCGATTCCATACCCATCTTTAGGCCAAACCGCGTTTCCATAACCATAAGTTCCTTTAGTCTCGAACAACCACCGCGTGTGATCGAAATCTCCTGTTTGGTTCTTAAACGATTTCACAACCGAAAGCCTCTTGTCAAGCTTCGAATCCGCCATCTGAGGAAGCGGTTTCGCCTCATCTTCATCCTCTTCCTCCTCAGTGTCCTGATCATCATCGTTGATGTCTTTGTAAGGCTCTTTACACCCAGGACACTTTCCACCACCGCTAGTGATACAATCAAAGTAACAATCTCTACAGATTCTGAAACCACACTCGCATCTCCCGTGAACCACCTTCTCATCACAACCTTTCAACCAACAGATCTGACCAGATTTCTTCCCCGAGTCAGCTTTTTCCATAGAGCAATCGATTACATGGCCACGTGTCACCGATTTAAAGCCACCGGTGAATATCGTCCCGGAAAGGAAACTTCTGTTGTGAGAGTTTCCTTTCAGCATCTCGTCTTCTTCTTCAGCAATGTTACTCTCTTGCGAAGCGAAGACGGTCTGGTGATCCGGCGTTGGTGGAATGTGAACGGTGTAGCTCACGACGCAGTCGGAGTTCGTCTCAGCCGTTAGATCTTCCACCGACATCGAACAGTACCTTCCTGCGCCGCTGGATCTCCGGTTTCCGCCGCTGAGGGAGCTGCGGCGCGGTCCTCTTGAGCTTAGAGGAGAGTTTTGGTTGTTGGAGACGGAGGCGCGTGGGACAGGACTCGTGAGACCGAGGCTTCGGTCGCCGGATCCTTTACATGGCGTCACCGTTATAGTCACCGGAGAAGAAGAACAAGCTGGTGATTTCACCATTGTCGGTTCACAATGGATGTGAGTGAACCTCCGAGTTACGAGAAGAAAAAAAAATCAAAGATCCAGATCGAAAAAAAGAGTAGATCTCAAACTAAATGAGAGAGTAAGAAGAAGAAGAAGAAGCTGAAGCTACTTGGAAGCAGAGCATTTTAGTTTCAAAATCTAGAGTGAGAGAGGGCGATATAAAGAAGAAAGAAAGTTGCTATAAACGGTCGAGATATCTGAGCCGTTGATTACTTCACGTCTCCACTGTGAGATCGGACGGTTGCTGCCAATTCTAAACGGTAAGTTTGAAGATCCTGTGGGCCCTCGACTATCTAGAGAAAGTCAATTAAACGGAAGAAATAAAAGAAAAAGTGTTTTATTTCCCACTTTTTATAACGGTCAAATAAATTTATATTGGTGCTGAATTAAAAATAAGTGTATGCTTCCTCATCCCATGTGATTACATAATTTTGAACTCATTGGTGAGGATTGTGTATAGTATGATACTACTCGAGTAGATAATCATTTTTTGAATTACAATGGTAACTTAATGTATAATATAACTCATACTTATCTGCTTGTATATCCTAAAATAGTTAGAATATAGTTCCTTGAGAGAACTAGTTTATGTGATAAATATCAAAACATTTTAATTCATGGCATAGACTAGTATTGGCTAATGTAATGTATATAATTATAATTTATTATGAACATCTTTTGCTATCAGTAAATCACAGAAAGTCACTATAAAAAAAATTTAAAACCAAAAGAAGTTACTGTGAGAACTATGTTAACAATTTTTATTACCAAGACCCAATCTTTAGTTAGAAAACTTGGAACTAGCTCTCGTTACCTTACACCTACTACATAATAGAAACCAGATAGAAATAAACTTGGATAAAGGAAAGCTAAAAGATTACCAATTAGCAAGAAACATCACTATTGGGCATTTATATATAGGCCTTTCTAAAACTAAACCCATTTAAAATCTTTTCAAATCAGGCCTTGTTTGATTTTTTTTGTCAGATCAGGCCTTGTTTGATATATACTTGGGGCACAATGCAATAATATCCTACCATTTTAATAAGACCAGAGAATCTAAAGACAAAAGCACCCCTGGTCTACCACGCGGGCTGAAAAGTCTACAAAAGGGACGGTGTGCTCCACTCCATGTAAGGGTATTTTCGTAGTTTAAAGTTGTCTGTATCCTTGTCAATTAAGTCTAGCTTCATTAAAAAAGGAAAGGTTGGGCATTTTTCTAACTTAATTATATTGGCATTTTCTATCTCACAAGCTTCTAAAGGCTGACATGTGCAAGTAAACCCCACGACGACGAGGTCTACTTTACCTAATCAATTTTCTTTTGTCCGAGACTATTTAAAGGAGCTCGAGGTTTGTGTGGAGATTCAGAATCGAAGAAGATGGATGACGATATGTGGGCTGTTTCCTCTTCTGGTTCTTCGAGAAGCCATCGATCAGCAACCACTGCTAAGTACCAATCTGGTTATTATCCAATTCCCCTCAATTCTCTAACTTTAAGGATCAAGATTCAATTTTTAGGGTTTCGGTATTTCTAATTTCTTTCTTAATTGAAAGTTGTGTACTTTG
Organism: Moricandia moricandioides; assembly: GCA_905132885.1. Taxonomy (NCBI): domain Eukaryota; kingdom Viridiplantae; phylum Streptophyta; class Magnoliopsida; order Brassicales; family Brassicaceae; genus Moricandia; species Moricandia moricandioides. Next base: position 403,257 of record CAJHQQ010000061.1, read on the forward strand.
TTGTTGTTTAGATGAAAAGACTGCTCTTTTCTTCTTAATTTCAGGTTCTTATCTAGACTCGGGAGACTTTGAAGAAGAAGAAGAGGATGATGTTGAACTGGATTACCCATGCCCGTTTTGCTCCGATGATTATGATTTAGTCGAATTGTGTCACCATATCGATGAAGAACATCATCTTGAAGCTACCAATGGGGTATGTGACTGAAGCTTCACATTAAGTAGTTTAGGGTTTGATAAGAGCTCTTTACATGGTTGCTTTAGAGGGTGAGAAACTGGGTTCCTCAGTCTTCTAGTTGATGATTTTGGATTCCTATTGCAACTGTGAATAGCCCTTGATCTTTAATTACTCTTTGAGTTGACATAACTCTCCCTTAGAAGCTTTGATCAGTTCAGCTTGGAACACTTGAGTTGATCGGCTAAGCTTGTGTGATGGAACATTTGAGTTGAAGCTTTGATTGGTTAGAAAGATGAATGCTTAGTTCGATGAATAGTTTCTGGTTCTGTGTACTGTTTTATGGTAACACCTTACATTTTTGTTTTTGGTTGTTTGTGATTTTTAGGTATGTCCAGTTTGTAGCAAAAGAGTGAAGATGCATATGGTGGATCATATAAGCACAAATCATAGAGATGTCATGAAGATATCCTTTTTTTTTCCAAGAATGTCTCTTTAAGCTAATTTGCTAGTCTCTATAGTGTGATTAATGAATGTGATTTCATTTGAGTGTCCTTGACAGAAATTTTACAGCGGGCAGAAGCAGACATACGTGGAAGATCCTTATTCATTGGATAATTATCTTCAAGATGATTTGTCGCCATCTATGAATCATCACCATACTTCTAAAACCGATCAGTTCTTATCTTTCCTCAACAATTCTCCATTGCCAAACCAAACCAAGCCTGTGCAGGAGGCTGATTCAAATGTAAAGGACAAGACTTTGATTGAGAATTCTTCGACAGGAAAAGACAGGAAGCTGTCAGCGCCTTTGTCAGATAGTGAACAACTGGAGAAGGCAAAGAAGTGTGAGTTTGTACAGGGAATATTGTCATCAGCCATGTTCGATGATGGATGTGACTTCTGAGAAATAAAGCAAAATAAAGAAGGCAAAGGCAGGTCATTGGCATTGTTGTAATTTTATTCAGTTTCTATTTATTGTATATGTATCTTTTTTTATCAGACACAAGAGTAGAGTTAGTCTTTTTAATATAAGCCTCATGCGTTAAGTTATCTTTACAAGAATCTTTCACTGTATAACTCTTGTCCTCAGCAAGGCTATAGTGGCTAAAGGTGGAAGTTTAAATTAAACGTTCAGATTAAGTAACAATCATGAGTTAGTAGCACCAAGCCCGTCTAGCTCAGTTGGTAGAGCGCAAGGCTCTTAACCTTGTGGTCGTGGGTTCGAGCCCCACGGTGGGCGTTTCTACTTTTTAGCATGTTGAAAACCAGTTCTCTGCAGTTCTGCTGTTTCAAAACGCGTCTAATGTTTCTTTTGATAAAGGGTTTCTACGCAGTTGTAAACTTACGTTGGCGTTATACATGGCTCTCACTAAAAACGCTTCTCTGTCGTTATATGGCTCTTACTAAAAACATTCACAAATCGAGGACTACTGCAAAACTTTATAAGGTTCTGAATGTTATATTGAGAAGTGCTGCTGTTAAACAACCAACCGATTCAAATTAAATTAAACTTTCAACATAACGCTTTTTAAGTTTAATAGGCTTCAACTTTTTAAACTGATGGAAGAGTGAGTGAATTAGATGTAAGTGAACAACAAAACGCATTAAGAAAACAACAGAAGGTTTTTTTAAAAGTAGGTAAACTGATAAGCTAAAAATCTGAAAGCATGACAATTATGTTTTTCGGAGCAAAGAAAGTATTTCAACAAAACAACTTCATAAAACATTCAAAAAACATTCAAGTCAAGTCAAGTGAACTGGTCTATATAGCTTGATGACTATATCCTCTTCACTTCTTAGACTTCTTCTTTGGTACCACCCTACACAAGCAAAGACCCATCAACTATATTAATACATGTTTTAAACCTTATTTGATACAAAAGGTCAATTTTATATAAGTTGAGACCACACTTACTCTGCGGGTTGAGGAGTAGTAGTAGCAGCAGCAGCAGCGGGTGGTGCAGTTGCAGGCGCAACATCTCCTCCCGGACCCTACAGCAAAAAACAAATCCGCAAATCAGGTGTAAGAACATTGTAATCAAAATGGTGTTATGAGTTTAGTTATTATACCTTAGCAAGACGCTCTTCTCTCCTAGCATGTTTCCTTTCACGGCTAGCCTTGTTCTTAGCCCTCTTGGCTTCAAACTGATCAGACAAAGTCTTCTCTCTGGCCTTCTCGGCCTTGGACTTGTGGATACTCTCCATCAAGACACGCTTGTTCTTGAAGACATTACCCTTAACACGCATGTACATGTCATGGTACATGTGCCTGTCAATCTTCTTCGACTCTCTGTATTTCTTCAGAAGACGTCTGAGAACACGCATCCTCCTCATCCACAGTACCTTTGTTGGCAACCTAGCTTCACGGGTACCCTTCCTCTTACCTGTTTAAACACACAAGAAAAGGACAAAAATTCATCATCATAATAAAAAATGTCATGTTTAAATTCACAGACAAACCAAAGGGGTTTTTACATACCATAACCAGAGTGACGACCCTTCATCTTGGCGATCTTCATACGTCGAGCCCTGGAGCGAGAATGGATCTTGGTTGGCTTCCTGATGATGAAACCATCCTTCACCAGCTTCCTGATGTTTTGGCCTAAGCATTTTCCAAAACCAAGAATCAAAATCAGAACTAGTAATCAGATTTACACATGAACAGACCTTAACCTTCAATACTCAAAATACTAAAACACAACTCTTTAGATTCACGATACAGAAACCATTTCCACCATTAAACCACATCTCTAAAAAGATTAGAATTTGTAATAAAACCAAACAACTGTAATAACTAGGAGCTTTAGATTAGTAGATCAGCAAAAGGAGACAGTCTTATACTACAAAATATAAGTAACTCATGTTTCTACCACTACTATTATCGCATCGCAGACAAAACACATAACAAAAAATGAACAGACGAGAAAAGCAAAACATACGAGAATTGGCCATGGAGATGTCGGAGGATTCATTCGGATCGAGCCAAACTTTGCCCTTCCCGCACTTCATCACGGATGCGGCGAGCCGCTTCTGGAGCTTCAGAGACACCATTTTTTGCTTCTCCCCTTTCCTGGAAGACTGGTGTGGCGGAGAACTGCTTTATGGAAGCATGAAGCAAGAGTTTATATTTATATGAGTTCTCTAGGGTTTCTCCTCTTCGAGACTATCTTTTGGGCTTCAGTTAATAAACCAGGGTTTTCTGAAAAGCCCATTATGAGCCTCATAAACAATACACGCTACGTACTTGCGTTTTACATTTTTTTTTTTTTTTGATATTCCCGTTTATTAAGGTTTGTTTTCGTTGAAATATTCAGTCACACGCACCTTACTCAACAGACACTTTATGAAGAAGCTGTAAAACATTTATTTAGAAAATCATGAAAATATATTCATAAATATGATATTATGCAAATGTTATCTTTTTATAAGGCGACTTCTTATTAAGTTATAACTTTAATCTAATGATAGTTTGGTTGTCTTTAAGTTGTACAAACTTAGAAGAAAAACTATTTGGCTAAATTGTTTCACATGATGAAGTGGTAATAATTTGTATGATCATCTAAAACTGCATAGCTTAAAATACAGACGCAGATTAAATTTAAATTACTAAGAAATTTTTGTTTCTTAACAAGTATCAGACAAATACACCTTTTGTGTTTATTCGTGAAACCAGTCACCACTTTTCTTTGTATATGAAACAAATAGGAACCAAAGTTGCCTTAAATCATTTACAGGTTGCCAAATGAATGTAAGAGCGTGGATATATATATAAAAAAAAATTACTCAGCTTTCCAGTGATATGATTGGTGTAAAACTAAAAGAGCCCAACAAATATAATTTGAGAAGTTCTCGAGATGATTTTTTGAAAAAAAAAAAAAATTCTCGAGATGAAGACATCGATAATCTCAGTTAGTGTGACCTTTTTATTTGCTTGTAGGTTAAGCTAAATTCAAGAAACAATGCGATTCAGGCTAGAAGCTGATGTTTTGTTACTTGTTTCTTTTGATTGATGCTTTTTGAATAGAGTAAGCTTTATTAATATATACACAAATGGATGCATACAATAAACTCACTGACCAAATTTCTAACCAGAATCAACCAGCAGAAGGGTCCATTTGTTATACATTACCCAAAATCAGGAAACAGCAAAAAAAAGAAAAAAAAAACAAGTAAGGAAAAACAACATTATCAAAAGTTAGATATTCCAATGATTAGTTCACTTTGATAAATTTTCCAAACTATTTCACAAACAAAACAGATGTTTGTGGAAACTTTTGATTTTTTTATTATATTATTTATACCAAAAAAAAAAACTTATTTTGGACACAGAGGGAAGCTAAGCTTTCCACCAAAGATAACATTGGCGTGATCACAAAGAGATCCGATCAAGCCTCCTGACGACGAAGGATGTCCTCCTTTGCTGCCCACGAAGTTCAAGTTCACATCAACGACGCTGACTCCTTTGCACGGTACCGATTTGCTGCACATGAACTGAACAAAGTCTTTTGTAATTGTTGTTCCTCTTACGTTCTTGAACAACACATCGCTTATGGCAACTCTTGAATCCTACAAAAGAATATATAGATTTTTGTAAGCTGCTGACTGATTAAGAGCTTAATATCAGTTTTGGTTTTAAAAATTACTCATGTATATATGTATACTTACTCCGCCTCTTGAACCATAGTTTTGGTCAATGATGATTGGGTTTTTGACGCTTTCCATGATGATATCTTCAAAATGAATGCCAACAGCCTTGCTTGGTGACGAACCACCCCAACTCTTGATTCTAAGACCATTGTCGGTGTTTCTCATTGTACAGTTCCTAAAGTGAATGTCGCTAACGTCCTCTTCATTGGGGTATTTACCAAGACTACCGACACTTAGGCCGTGTCCAGGACCACAAATCACGCGTTCCACAGTTACATTGTTGGAACCACGACCGACCGAAACACAATCATCTCCGGTTCCTATAAAACTGTCGACGATCCTAACGTTGTCAGCATTGCTCAAATGGATACCATCGGTGTTGGGACTTTCAGCGGGAGCGATAATCTTAATGTTGTGGATGTTGACATTCAAGGTTTTCACCAAGAACATGTGGAAGGCCTTTGCGTTGACCGAGCTAATGCCGCTGACTTCAAGATTTACTATGTTTCTGAATTTTAGAGACTGCATGCATGTATATATACATGTGATTAGTACACAGTACATTAAAACTTAGATGATATATATGTGTACATTAACTTAATTTTTACCGTTGGGGGAAGATTGCATTTAGCCTTTTTGCCACAACCATCTGCTGCCCATACGGCTTCACCTTTGCCGTGAAATGTGCCGGGTCCGGTGACGAGGAGATTGTCAACACGCTCGAATAAGAACCATTCAGGGGTTGCGAATCCGCTTGTTGTAGCACTGATCGTACCTTGAACATTGATGGTCACTTTGCTCCTGCATGGACCGGCGAAAATAACTGGACCAGCCAAGAAATTTCCTTTAGGGACTAGTAGCGTTGCTGGTACAGGACTTGCACACACTTGGATCCATGTTTTCAAAAACGCCTGCGTATTTGCATGTCTATATTAGAAAAGTTCCAAATTACACAAATACTAATAATTACCAAAAAAGAGATCTTACCTTGAAAGTATTGGTGCGACCATCTCCCACTGCTCCAAACTTAGTTATATCAAAGACGGTAGGGTTGCCGGTAAGTTCACGGCCGCCGCCAAGATATTCACCACTGGCTACGCAAGAACCAAATACTAAGGCCATTATAATTAATGAACCAATGTTAGTGTTATTTGCCTTAGCGGCCAACATTCTTGCGTTAGCCATGGTGATAATTATTTTTTTTTTTTTGTTGGTTTTTTTTGTACTTTTAAATAAGTACACACAAATTTAAAAGTGATTTGATCATAGGAAGATTCATGATGTTATATAGGTTAGTGGGTATTCTATTTTTGGATTCAAGTCTATTTTTAAGATAATGGAAATACCAGTGTGTGGTTTCATCTTCTTTTGCGGATATTTTACCACCTAATGTTAGGTAACAACAATCTACTTTCACGGTAAGTTGTGCATATATGAGAAAAACCTAATCTACTTTTTAGAAATGTTAAATCTGTAATCAACAGAAAAAAATAATATAAGTTGTAACGTTTCAATATGAAATTCGACATTATAAGACTATTAAAAACTTAGACTTTACCACTGAGGCTCCTACGCAAGCTTCCCAAACTACCGCTGCATCAAAACTAAATATGTTGATTAAGTGGTTGGGAATGATCAGCAAAACTCAGTTAATTACCAATCTAAGACTGCAAGCAATTACTAGCATATGATCGGCAATTCACATTAATTGATAGAATCATGTTTTCTAACTCGGTAAATTCATCATTACAATTCGTGAAGTTTTCTATTATCCACCATTATATCATGTTTGCATTATATGGTCTTAGAGCAAAGGCATGGTTGACATTACAAACAAAAAAAAAAATCAGAGGATTATGAATCAACAGATTCATATATCTATTGATTATCAGCGTGACTGCTAAAAATATGAATGTGTTAAAAACTTAAAACTGAGGATTAAACACAGTAACTTGAATGATTATTTACTTTCTGGTGGCATTCATTACACAGTTATAAAGCACGCAAATATCTTAAAGACTCTGGAATAAATAAGTACGTAGTAAAAAAATGCGACTAGATATTAATGTTTTGCAAACCTAGGTCACAGTCTGTCGTTTTCGGACCGTTCTGCCTTGAGATGGTTTTTATTTTAACGTTTCTATCTATCTGACAAAAACTATGATAGTTTAATAAAAGTATTAATTATAATATACGATTACTTGCTGGTGGTTGTGTAATCTATCCAGGACTGACTAATCATAATTATAGAGGCTTATTGTGAAGCTGATCGAATCTGCAACGGTTAGAATCACTAGTTCTTAGTGGGTGTTAACAGATTTAGGAACAACTCGAGACGTTGATCTCTTCATTTGCATCAGACGATTATTAGGCAGACATAAATTATAATTACATCGATCAGACTGGAGACGTTAATGCAAATATCTCGTCGTTCATTATTAGTAACTTGTTTAGAAAAAATAAAAAACAAAGTGACATTAAGTTATTGAATTTATGATGAGCTACATTAAACAAAATGTAAATGACTATATGTAAATGCTTTATACATGTATGTAGAAATGAAAACAATTCAGAACAGCATAACGGCTACTTTAAAATCGCATTGCTCGGGGGAACGAGAGTACGAACTTACTTACTATTAGTAATATAATTCACTCGAACAAATCAGTCATCGAGATGCATGCTCCTACAAATAAATACTCAAGTCATATCTTGTGCTTATATATGTAATGGATTATTATTAGGATGTTGTGAACGGAACACATGCATGGTTTTGCAATCTGCATAAACAGCTAAGCAAGTCTGAATCTGCTGACAAGAGTATCCGATGATTGTTATCTAATCCTGAGACAACCGACGCGTTTTCAAGACTCCCGAACGAGTTGACTTATAATATAATCGCTCTTCATATTATATAATATACATTGGCTATAGATTGATATGAAAGCAAGAACAATAATAAACTTTATGGTAATATATAAAATGGACCCCACCTCATCCCCCTTCATCATCAACACACTCTAGTCTATATAAACCACTAAACCTAAACTCTTTATTCACATTAAACAAAACTAAAAAAAATCTCAGTAAAAACAATGGAATCTCCATTACTCTTTCTCATAACACTATCATGCTTTCTTCAGTCACTCTTTGTTGCTTCTCACAGCATATCAAAGTCTTCAACCATCTGCAAAACGACGCCGGATCCAATATACTGCAAAACTGTTTTCCCACACAGTCAAGGCAACGTTCAACAATACGGCCGTTTCTCAATCCGCAAATCGCTATCGCAGTCGCGAAAGTTCATCCGCACGGTCGATAAATACTTAAAACGCAACGCTCATGTATCTCCACCCGCCGTTACTAGAGCTCTCCAAGACTGCCGTTTCTTAGCCGGTTTAACCATGGATTATCTCTTAACGTCGTTTGTAACTGTTAACGAAACGTCATCCTTCAAAACGTTATCGTTTCCAAAGGCCGACGATGTCCAAACGCTTCTCTCCGCGGCGTTAACTAATGAGCAGACGTGTCTGGAGGGTCTTACCACCGCCGCTTCGTCTACCGCCTCGTGGACGGTACGTAACGGCGTTGCTTTGCCTCTCGTCCATGACGCGAAGCTCTTCAGCGTCTCGCTCGCTCTCTTCACTAAAGGATGGGTCCCGAAGAAGAAGAAACGAGCCGGGTTTGCTTGGGCCCACCCGAGATCCGGAACCTCCACTCACACTAAACCGTTCCGTCTGTTCCGAAACGGAGCTCTGCCGTTAAAAATGACTGAACGAACCAAAGTCGTTTACGAATCTCTCAGCAGGAGAAAACTCACCGACGGTGCCGGTGACGGAGACGACGGAAGCATGGTTTTGATAAGCGACATCGTCACCGTGATTCAAGACGGAACCGGAAACTTTACTAATATCACTGCGGCCGTCGCGGCTGCTCCGAATAACACCGACGGAAGCGGCGGGTTCTTCTTGATCTACGTGACGGCGGGGATATACGAAGAATACGTTTCGATCGCGAAGAACAAAAGGTACGTGATGATGATCGGCGACGGAATAAACCAGACGGTGGTCACGGGGAATAGAAGCGTCGTAGACGGTTGGACAACTTTCAACTCCGCCACCTTTGGTACGTCAGACATCACATGTTATTAGTAATAAATGTCTCGAGATCTTAAAATTATTTTCCCATAATATTTAAATGCATCGAGTACGTCAATAGCTCCCTTTAATTATTGCATTCTCAACTATAGGTCAAAAAAGTTAGATTGAAAGTTGTGAATAAGAGTGTATACTAACATTTTTATTTATTTAGTTAGTGGTGAGATTCATACATTGTACTTTTGGATCGATTGATAATAATGATCTTGCACGTGAATTTTTCAGCTGTGACAGCACCGAACTTCGTTGCGGTGAACATAACTTTCAGGAACACGGCCGGGCCGGAGAAGCACCAGGCGGTTGCGTTACGGAGCGGTGCGGATTTCTCAATCTTATATAGTTGTAGTTTCGAGGCTTATCAGGATACGCTCTACACGCATTCTCTAAGACAGTTTTATAGAGAATGCGATGTCTACGGAACGGTCGATTTTATATTTGGAAACGCAGCTGTTGTGTTTCAGAATTGCAATCTATATCCGAGAAAACCGATGCCGAACCAGTTCAATGCAATCACCGCACAAGGCCGGTCTGATCCGAACCAAAACACGGGTACGTCGATCCAAAACTGTACGATTAAACCAGCGGAAGATCTTGTTTTTAGTAACTATACGGTTAAAACGTATTTGGGTCGACCGTGGAAGAATTATTCACGGACGGTTATTATGGAATCATACATGGATGGTTTTGTCGAACCGGTTGGATGGAGAGAATGGAACGGCGATTTCGCATTGAGTACGTTATACTACGCTGAGTATAACAACACCGGACCTGGTTCAAACACGACAAACCGAGTTACATGGCCCGGTTATCACGTGATTAATTCGACTGATGCAGCTAATTTCACAATCACTGGTTTATTTATCGAAGATGATTGGATTTGGAAGACCGGAGTGCCTTACACCGGTGGTTTGATTTCATAATACATTACATTTTTTTTGTTACTTGCTCTTAGTTATTTCTTTTTTAATTATTTAGTTTGAAGAAAGAAACTGTATTCTTTATGTTGGAACTTTAACAAACCGAAAACCTAGCTCAACGTTAAAGAAATGTAGAGAGAGCCTTAAACTGTAACTGTAAACAAGTTATGCTAAAAAAATAAATTATTTAACATCAAATCTCGACTGTGCATTCTTTCATGGTCCGATCGGAACGTCACTCCACCTATAAATAAAGCACACAGACATCCCAAAACCAACATACAAAGATATCAAAGAACACGATCGACTTACGACAAAACGAGACACGAATCCAAGAGGGGACACGACGTTAATTAAAAACAATGTCCATATTCGCCCTGTCACTCTTCCTTTTTGCCACTTCTTTCTACGTTTCCTGCACAAACCTAACAGCTTACGATGTTGTCCAAAAATACAAGTTACCACGAGGAATATTACCAGAAGGTGTCATCGACTACGACCTGAACCCCAAAACCGGTTTTTTCAAAGTCTATTTCAACAACACGTGTCGGTTCCCCATCGAGATGTACAAGGTCAAGTTCGAACCTATCGTCTCGGGCTTCATAAAAACCGGACGGATCAGTAGGCTGGTGGGAGTAAGCGTCAAAGTGCTTTACTTTTGGCTCCACATAGGGGAGGTGACTAGTGACGGCCAGGAACTCGAACTCTCCGTTGGTGCTGCTTCTGAAGAATTCTCCGAGCGTCATTTCGCGACGAGTCCACAATGTGGTTGTGGGTTTCATTGTCGTGAGCTCACACTTTCCTCTTGAACCTCCAAGTTGTTATGAATAAATTAAATAAATAAACAGTCACTTTACTTATTAGCTTAATAAATTGTAGTATTCATACTAAACTAAAATTTGAGAGGTTTGTGATACTATATATGGGTACTGGTCATACTGAATAAATTGTAGTTTTGATATTGAATAACTATCATATATCATTTCTATTGTTATAAAATATGCGATTACACAATGCCCGAATTATGTTTTGATTAAAACAATTTTTTTTTGTTGTCTTTCAATATATTTGTAGTTAATGACATCGTTTTAATCACTTTGGTGATTATATCAACGTATGGGCGCATTACCTAGACCTAAAAAACCGAATCAAAAACAACCTAAGCATATTCGATCCAAAATTTACATCTAAATGAGTCCAATTTTTTTTCTATTCAAAAGAATTGGAAACGAAAAAAGACCAACCCAAATAAATCTGGATTTGATAAAACCCTTCCTAAATAAAACCAAACCGATAATTTATATCAACCTAAAAACATAAATATCCAAAATTATAATTTTATTTGTTTTTTTTAAAGTATTATTTAGATGTAATGTTTTTTTTTTGTTTATAATTTTCATTATTTTTGATAATTTTTTCAACTAATATGAAACTTAAAAGGGTGGTTAAAAATGTTTAGTTTTAATTATTAATAATTTAATTTTATTATTTTGTAAGTATGGCTGATTTTGATTAAATTTTGATAAGTTTCAACTATTCCAAATCTTAACTATTATAATTTACATATATTTTGGTGACAAATCCGAACCGACTCCAATTTGAAAAAATAATTTAAGATCCAATCGAATTTTCTTAAATATCTAATTCACTAGTTGGATATAAATATCTAGAATCAATAAGGAACCAATCCGGATCCGAAGAATCAGCCAGGCCTAAACTAAAAAAGACACGTCATGTTCTCTCGATCACATGTGTCCAGTTGTTTGGTGACGACGGCGTCGTTTACTGATCTGTTAGATATTTTTCACAATGGGCCAGCTCTTAAACTCTTGTCACGTCTTTCACTTGAGAACCTCTGTTTTCCTTGATTCCCGAGAAACTGACTGAAACCAATATCCAAAGGGGATAAACCTAAATCCCAATCAGTGTGTTTGATCAGATTCTTATTAGAGATTCAGATTGAAAGACCCATGTCTCTGTTCCCGATTTTAACCGCCTCGTTTCTCTTCCTCTTCCTCTTGTGCGTTACTCCGCCGTTCACCACCGCCGCTACAGATGACGATTTGCCGACAGCGTATTCTCTCCTCCAAAGCTACAATTTTCCCGTCGGGGTTCTCCCTAAAGGAGTCTCGTCTTACGATCTGGATAAATCCACAGGGAAATTCCACGCGTATTTCGACAAGTCTTGTAGTTTCGCTCTACAAGGTTCTTACCAATTGGATTACAAATCGACAATCTCCGGCTACATATCGCAGAACAAGATCACGAAGCTGACCGGTGTGAAGGTGAAAGTTCTCTTCTTGTGGCTCAACATCGTCGAGGTTATCAGGAACGGAGACGAGCTCGAGTTCTCCGTCGGGATCACATCGGCGAACTTCGCGATCGAAGAATTTTTCGAGTCGCCCCAGTGTGGATGCGGGTTCGATTGCAATGGATTGAAATCGAAAACGGAGAATTTGGGAAGAAACCCTTTTCTCTCTCACTTGTAATTAATTTATGTGAATGAGGGGACTTTTCTTACAGAACCTGGGAACTCTTTGGAAGCTTTTGTTCTTCTTTCATTCATTATGTACGGTTGGTTGTTTCAACAATTGCTTTGCTTTGTGTCTGTTCTTAAGATCGCTGGATTAATCAACCAAATGTATTGTATTTCCAAGCAATAAAACGATGGATACATTCTGAGATTTGATTTTTTTTTTGTTTCTGGTTGATCATTGGTTTTGGATGTTGCATCCTATTCCTATGAATGTCTATGAGAAATGCTAGATCTTTTACTTGTTTTTGTATTTATTTATGAGCTTCTTTAGTGTTAGATCAGGTGTAGATGTTTAGGATGGACTGCAAGTATAGACCTTGCAAGTATAGACCTTTGGTATGATAGACTTCAAGTGAAAACAACAGTTTGATAGAGTTTCTCTGGTTTAAGATGAATCAATTTGAGTTCTTTTTTCTTCCAGAGATCAGTGGGTTCTTCACCTGTGATACAAATTCATTAGCTCTTGCTAAATGAGTAATGAATGGTTCAAGATTCTTTACCATTGACATGATATCATCTCCTTCATCAAAGACTTTGATATGGATAATCTGGGGAATCTCAGTTGAACCAGAGCTTGGGTTGAAAAACTGATTCTACCTTCTTTTTTTTTAATTCAAGAAGTTAGTAGCCAAAATCTACAATCTCTTTGGACCATAAACAAGAACCGGTTGCTGAGACTCAAACATGGCACTATTACCATTACAGGAGAAGGTTTCACCAGAAGAGGTAGCAGCTCCTGGTGACTAATTCGACTTTTGGGTCTTTATTCAGGTTGAGAACCGGTTTACAGTTTTGATTAACAGTTTGACTTTGACCCATATGCACAAACCCGGTTTGCCATTATTATCTGACCAATCTGTTCCTTTGACTTTTGAAATTGTCATACATTTATCTTTCTCGTATTATTTTTAAAAAAAAGTCTGGATTGTGATGGAAACACAACCTGATATTTTTTTTTCCTTGGTTAGACTAAGAAACGCCACTTGGTTGCGATTGCGAGGTTACAAACTGTCCTTACGTCGTTTTTTTTCTTTCACAAATTGGCCTTTGGGATTTAGTTTGAGCCACTGACTCTCAACCATAAACACGTAAGTTATGTGGTCTTTTTCACACTCGAAAGTAGTTATACGAGGCTCACAAGTTAGAGCTTCTCGTCTTCTTATTTTTCAATTGCATTAAGTTCACTTATTATTCCTATGATCACCATTTCTCCTACAGCAACATGACTTGCCAGGTGGTTGAATCCTCTATCATTTGATTCGTTAATGTTAAAAAAAAAATATCTAAAATATGACATTTTCTTGATATTATTCTATTTGGTTTTAATAACAACAAGACGGTCCTAGCCTGATACGAAGAGAATAACCAGAATCTTTGTTGTTGCAACAAAGAATATTATCGTGGATAGTTAAATCTTGGGCTTCAAGAAATCGTGCTAGCCATATTGTTAGCGATCTTATAAACGAACCATATATCTATATATATATATATATATATATATATATATATATATATATTTCATCATCATCTGTAAGGACTAAGGACCATTTTTTTATTGTTAACTAAATAAGTTACATGTCGAGTATTAGTAAAAAGTAAAAACGATCTAACTACGTTTGTGATTTTCCAATTTTGTTTTTAGAACCACATGGTGACATAAAACATAGTAGAAGGGGAACACCTAGCACCACGTGCAAGCTTGTTAAGAACCACATGGACAAAACATAGTAGAAGGGGAACACCTAGCACCACGTGCAAGCTTGTTTGCTGCTGAACTATGAGAGTTGTTTAAATCTGTTTTCTGCTATTTATTTTCAATAAAAGATAATATCATTCAATTAGGGGTTTTCAGACAAGTTAGTTTCATGTAATGTTTATAGCATAGTAAAAAAAAAAACTTAATAAGATAGAACGCTTTTATTAGGATGTGAATCAAACGATCACTACAAAACTCGCAACAGAATAAGATGGGGTTCACCGCAAAGGATCTTGACCCGTTTTCTTAATTCTCTACCCTTAAAGCATAGCATTAAACAACATCAACATAATTAATATATAAGCGTTTTTTTTTCTTTTTCTAAAAAGTAATTATTGCTTGTTGTTCAAGAGAACAGCTCGTAGCTCCGCCGGATCAATCTCTTCAGAAACGGTTGCGGGTCTGTAGTAACCGGTTTTAGGGTCTGGGATCCACGGGGCCTTCTCGCTTGGCTCTTCCCCAACATTCTTCTTCATCACCGCGGAAGAAGCGGTTCCCCCGCTCGCAACGCTTCCATGCAACGCCGTGTCGGCTGCGGCGGCGAAACCTCGTCTGAAATGAACCGGAAAAAAGACGTTACCATTTAGTTAAGCGACGAAAAGAGCCCATATATATACATAAGTTTTGCACAGACTGTTACCTGAAGATGGCGTTGGAGAACTCTCCGGAGACGAAGACGGAGAGGGTCTTAGCGGTAGAGAGAGAGCGAGCCATTGTGAGGTGAGAAACTTTGATCTTAACAAAAGAAACTTGGTCACCTCTCTCTTCTCTCTCTCTCTGTCTTTGCTTTGAGTTGCAAATTGCTTTGTGGGATGAGAAGAAAGGAAGAGGGGAGGAGGGTTTATATAGAGGCTGGAGAGATGAATGGCTGCGTCAATCTATACCTTTTGTTATTTTCTGTTTCTTTTAATATACAGTAACCAAGGTTTTTAGGGTTTTCAAAATTGTAATTATCCAATTAATCTGTAACTCGTAAGTTAAACTACTAATTTGTTTTTAAACGCTTCTGTTATGTCTTGTTGGAAACGGCATGTTTGTTATAGTATAATTTACAAAAAGTATAGATTCTCAAAAATTAAATGTTTAAAGTAAATTGTAACGTGATATATCAGTTTTTAATTTGTGCACCGTAAAGGATACTGTATAGTATCGTTATAAACATTTAAACAAATATTTGTTTATCTTAATAAAAAATATATTATCCTTATTTTTTATTAAGATAAATAATTTGTTTATATTTTAAGATATTTTTGTCTAAATAGATACGTCAAATCAAAATTTACGTCGGTCCAACCCGGGGGAAGAAAAATATCCGGTTCAAAACGAATGGTTATCAAATGTTATCGCACCACAGAGGTGTAAAATGAAACTTAAAATCATAAGTCATTCTGTTGTTTAAATTCAAACATCAAACAAACCATTCAAAAGAAACACAATTGCAAACAAAAATCTCAGACAAAAGAAATGAAGAAGAGAGTGTGCCTTAATCTTCATCCTCAGCAGCTGCATCGTCTTCGATGTTGAAGTATCTTAGCTCATACAAGTTCCTGTCTTTGTTCGACGCAATCACGCGGAGCCAATCACGGACATTGTACTTCTTCAAATACTTCTTCGTCAGATACTTCAAGTACCTGATTTTTAAAAAAAAATCCAAAATCACATATCAAAAGCAATTCAGATTCCACAACTTAGAGAGGAATTAAATGCTTCAAGGACAAGTTAGGTTTTATGGTATTATTATAACTTTTACTAATGTGACTGACACTGTACACTATATAGGGTTTTATGGAATCAATAATTAACAACTCAGAAAGCTCATAACTCGCGATTTACCGTTTGGAGAAGTTGGAATCGGCGGTGACGGTGATCTTTCCCTTGGTGGTTGTAATGGAAACGGCGTCACCGAGAGCTCCGGGTTTGCCTCCGACTTTGATTCGCTCCTGAAGAAACTTCTCAAGGGTGGCGATCTCCATGATCTTGTCATCGACTGGTTTAGAGCAGTCAATTACGAACGCCACTCCTTTCTTCTTCCCACTCGACTTCACCGCCACTCCTCGAGCCATCTCTCTCTCTCTGATTCTAACTCTAAGCTTAACTGCAGAACAACTGGGTGAAAGGTTTGAGACAGAATATAAACGGCGTCCCTAGGGTTTTCAATAATTAAGACCCAATGGGCTTTAGATTTTAAATAATTAAGACCCAATGGGCTTTTAAGCCCACTTATTCGATTAATATCTTGGGTTAATTCTTTTGGTTTACTAAACATTGGATTACTTTTGTGGTTTACTTTTTTAATGTGAAGCTAATGGTAGACATTGGATTGGAGGCTTAGAGATTTTCCATTTCCTGGTCAAGGCTTTTACAAAGTAGCGTTGTTTGTTCTTGAACTCATTAAAAGAAGCAATGTTCAAGCATTCGAGTATATGATGTCTTTTAGATGGCTGAGTTTAGTTCAAGCAGTCTGAATTTGATTTCAGTTAATCCTCAACAATCTTATTGATGATCACTCATGGTTATTCATTTTGTATATGTCTAATTAGTAGCTACCTTTTCTGTGTATGTTTTTAATTGGTGTTTACTACTTTAACCAAATCAGGAATCCAGCCACACGCTACGTTGCACCACTTTGATATTCCACAGTTCCTAGAAGATGAGTATGGAGGTTGGCTCAGCCGAGAAAGCGTCTATGATTTTTGATTATTCTCCCTTTTCTTATTTGTTAACATCAATCTCACTGATTCTATCAACCAATCACTAGATACTTATGCAAACACTAAAACGAGTTCTTAGTCGACCTAATAAACAAACATTTTAACCAAGAAATCAAAATAAAAGTTGATATTAAATAAACACTTAAATGAGTTCAAATCTCCAAAAAAAAAGAAGTTGATTCAAAATACTAAAAGGACAAGTTCAAAGTGTCAATATAAATCTCCAGTTGCTGTAGTTGTTGTGGAGTCAAGCATGTTGTGTGTCCTCGAAACATCCATAGTGTTCTTCTTTGTTTTCGTTGCTCTGAGAAGGATCATGGAGAATATTCTGTAAATCTTCTTTCTCTTGTTTGACGTCGCCGCCATGTTCTTTTGCTACCATCGTCGACATGTCATTCTGATTAGCGATACTAGCTTCTCCGTGCTCTTGGTTCGGTACGACGGTGTTGTTGTTGTTGTGGTTGTCCACCTGAGACTGAGAGGGACACTGTCCATGGTTGTTGCTGCTCTGAAGAGGAGGAAGAAGTAGAGTGGATGAATCTTCCTGATCTTTCCCTTCGTTTAGAACTTTCAAGATATCATCAACGTCCACCGTTAAATTATCATCTGCGCCATCAAAATCATAATCTTCCCAGGGACAGTGTTCTTGTTCTTGGTTGTCGTTGATCTGCTCCAAAGGAGGAAGGTCAAGAGCCCGTGAATCTTTTTGTCCTTCTTCTTCTTCTTCTTGTTCTTGATTATCAAAGCCAACAGCTTCTTGTTGCTCTTTGTTTGGTAAGAAGACGTTGTCGTTGTGGTTCTCCAGCTGAACCATATCCCACGATGGATACTGATACTGTCCATGGTTGTTGCTGCTCTCAAGAGGAGGAAGATTTCCAAAGATATCATCAATGTCTGACGTTAAATAATCGCCATCAAAAGGATAATCTTCACACGGATGGTTGGCGTCGTTGCTCTGCAAAGGAGCAAGGGGAAGAACCGGTGAATCTTGTTGCTGCTCATGTTGCTCTTGGCTCGGTAAGAAGACGTTGTTGTTGTCGTTGTTCTCAACCACTTTGTTGTTGTCCACCTGAGATGGGACAAGAACATTATCCAACGAGGGACACTGTCCATGGTTGTTGCTTTGAATAGGAGGAAGGAGAGGAGCCGGTGAATCTTGTTGCTCTTGTTGTAATTGTTTCTGTCGATGAATGTGGTCGTATTCGTCTAAAAGTTTCTTGAATCCATCATCAAGCTGAAACGTCTCACAACCATCTTCTCCATCATTATCTTCCATCAGAAACTTTTCTAGGTCGTTAATCTTTCTCTGCAAAGGAGGACGCATTGAATCTTCTTGCTCTAGTTGTTGTTGTTGATTGACGTCGCCACGGTCATTCTCTAGCATCATCCTCATGTCATTCTGATTAGCAAGACCAACAGCTTCTTGTTGCTCTTGGTTCGGTAAGACTACGTTGTTGTTGTCGTTGTTCTCAACCACGTTGTTGTTGTCCACCTGAGATGGGACAAGAACATTATCCAACGAGGGATACTGTCCATGGTTGTTGCTTTGAAGAGGAGGAAGGAGAGGAGCCGGTGAATCTTGTTGCTGCTCATGTTGTTGTTGATTGACGTCGTTGCCTTGCTTAAAAATTTGCATGAGTCCATCATAGCGAGTAGTCATATCATCCTCTGCGCCATGGTAAGCAAACGGACAGTACTGTTCTTGGTTGTCCTTGATCTCCTGCGAAGGAATACGTGAATCTTTTTCCTCTTGCTGTTGCTGCTGTTGTTGTTGATTTATATCTACCATAATCATGCCATTATGATCTACCATAATCATGCCATTATGATTAGCAAGATCAACAGCTTCTTGTTGCTCTTGGTTCGGTAAGACTACGTTGTTGTTGTCAACCAGGTGATGAGCTGGTACAAGAGGTTTGAATCTCTCGGCACTGTGAAGTAGTCTGATATGACACAAGACCAAATCATGGAACTCTTCACCCTTAATGGTGAGGGAATACTCAGCCATGTGCCAGACAGTCTTATCCTTGTCTGACTTTCCATGCACCACGTTCTTGTTGAACACGAGTTCGGTCTTGTAACCCTTCACCTTCTTCTGCTTGTTCTTTATTTCTTGTTTCTTACCTATTGATTTCCACGTGCCGCCTTCGCTGTCTCCGTTTCTTGGTACGATCCGGCTCACTGTCTTTGTACCTCGTATTGTCCTTGGAACAAAATAGAACCATTCGTTTCTAGGATACAGAGGGTTTGTGTCGTGGTCAAGACGCCACGGCGAGTCTCCGTAGACGTTCATAGTTTTGATGAAACCGCTAATGTTCTTCTTCACCTTGTACTTAAGATGAAGCCTCACCAACCCCAAATCCGTTGGATGAAAGCGTGAACCTGCAGGATACGTACGCATAGTAACCATGACAATTATAACAACGAAGAAGAAACTGTTTTTCTCTTCTCGGAATCAATCTTTTGTTTCTATTTTTCTTTTGCTGAGAGTTTGATGAGTTTCAGGGAGAGGGGGAATCTGTATATATAATACATGCACTTTCCATTTTTTATATCGATTAAAAAAAAGGAAATTTTAGTAAATATTATTTGAATTTTTCATCATATCAGATATTGTTATATAGTTTCCAATTCTTACTAAGTATTATTTTTTATGTAGATTTTAGAAATCACTTATCTTATCGTTTATTATTTTTTGAACTGCCCTTATCTTGTTGTTATTGTCTTTACATTTTTTTTGACATATTGTTATCGTTTTTACTAACGTTATTGTTTGTTATATTTTTATTATCTAACATAATTATCTTTTTTTATTTGTCTAACAACCCTTATAATTTTAAAAAATTAATAAAGGAGATTTTATTTCTTTTTCGTTTCTAAGCTTTAATAGAACCAAACTATTTAAGGTTTATGGCGCACAATAGTTGTTAGCTGAAAGCAGAGACGACATAGATAAAAGATTGTTGGACATGGAAAGAGAAAAGATTAGGGCATCATTAGAGCATCATTATCCCTAAGAACTCCATTAGGGGTTCTTAATTTTGTTTTTTTTTTACTAATTTTTTTTTTAAAAAAAGAAAAATAAAATAAAATGAACCAATCGCAGACTGTCACGTGTTAGTAGGGTCCGCGAACAGTGTAAGAAACCATCAAAAACAAGTTCTTATTTAGGGATTTTAGGAGATGGTTCTTGCACTGTTCACGGACTCCACGTGTCAATGGGCCCCGCGAACAGTGCAAGAAACTCATTTAAGAAACTGGAATAAAGATGCTCTTATCCCTAGAACCCCAAAATGAGGTTCTTAATTTTTTTTTCTTTTTTTGATTTAAAAAAAAAAACGAACCAATCGCGGGCCGCCAGTGTTAGTGGAGCCCGCAAACAGTGTAAGAAATTCTTTAAAACCGGTTCTTATTTAGTAGTTTTAAGAAGCGGTTCTTGCACTATTCATGAGTCCCACGTATCAGTGGGACCCGTGAACAGTGCAAGAACCCCTCCAAAGAGCTTGGGATAATCATGCTCTTAACGATGTTTTTTTTTTTGTTTTGTTTGATATTGAAACTATACACTTGCTGTCTTCTTTTGGTTCTTGTAGTCTGAAAAAAGCTCAGATATTATTATTAGTCTCAACATGAACTCTACATATTTAATTGTTCTGTTAGGAGATTTATTTGTTTTCATATTAATTATTGCTGTCTTCTTTTGAAATTCTCGTCAAAATCTTTACACTGTATCGTCAGATTGGGGATCAAATCGCATCAGAAGATGGTATCATCCTTCATCCTATATTATTAAAAGCTTTAGATTAATTGAACCAACCAACGGACCAAACTTCTTGGCGCGCACAATAAACTGCTTTGAAGAAAACAGAAGCAAGGAGATTTTGTACACTGTAGTCTGTAGAGGGGTAAAGATTCAAAGAATAGTATAGTCTAATATTAGTTAAGTTGTGATAATGATAAGGTTCTTTCATATTAGCGTGTTTCACCTATTTTATAACATTGCGTCTGAAGTGACAAAATACACTTTCGTATGAAGAGCCTTTCTAAAATCCAAGATCCTAAAAACCAATCTAGCTTAAGCGACAATTCGATTTTATCTAAAACAATTTTTTAAAATCTGATTTATATCAATATAAGTCAATTTAAACTATTTGATATCAATTAAATCGATTTTAATTAGTCTAAATATATTAATTTAAATAATATTTTTTTGTTTGATATATCTAATTTTCATAATTTATCATAATAATTTTATATTTTTATTTTAAAACTAAAATAATTCATGTGAATGTCATATATATATTTAGGTTTAGTTTAAACTCCGAATAATTCACTTAGTCATTAGTATTCTATAAAGTGATTAGTTATCCGGTAGCCATTTCTTGAATATTGCTAAAAACATATTGTTCCTCCAAGAGACGATTTCTCTCGTCCAATCCATTTTCACCGGATTTGGTTTTACAGTTTTTATACACTTTGCTCCTTGTTTATTTAATTTTAAAATTGAAATTATCCCAATATATTGTATGGTCACTATTGTCTATATAATACGAAAATCTTTTGACTAACTTTTATTTGGTTTTTTCTTTTGAAAACATTAATTCCACTGTTTACTGGGCCTAAAAGTTCACAACTAACAACCACTCCAATTGATTAGTGACTAATGTGCATTTATTTAGATTTTCAATAAGTATATAATTATACTTTCTACACAATAAATCCTCACTAAAACTAGGATACTTTGTTGCAATTCACCAAAATGAAGTTGGCCAAATCATGATACTATGTCTTCACAGTACCTCAAACAGTATAGCTAAGGATTTTGAACCTTTTAAAATGCAAAAGTACATATCCCTCTAATATTTGTTTTAAGCTTATAAGGAATTACATTTCTGATGAATTGTAAATAATGAAAGTCGAAACAAATTAAATAAAATAAGATTTGGTGGCAAAATCTTAATGGGGGCATTAAACTGGAAAGAAACAAAATGGGCGGCTTGACAATGATAAAAGCGAAGATTTGGTGGCAATATGCAAATCAATCTAAACTTATTTGAAATGATATTAATATCCTTATTATTATCAATAAGTGCTAATTTGACCCCACCAAGAAGGCAAGAAGGCAAGAAGAAATTATTTTTAGTAATATTCAATAAAATTTAGGCAAAATGACACCATTGCTTTTTTTAACTTCTAATTAGTATGTTATTAAAAATTAAAAATATTATATAATAATTATTCAACGGATAATTATATATGTCATATTTGACTACACTACTAATCATTATATAAAGTTTATGTTTGATGATACTCTTTCTACTATGTTGAAAATCTTATTTTACTATTTTAAAAATGGTAAAATATAACTATTTGTATATTAAAAATTTAAAACTATTCACTCTGTCTTACTTTAGTTTTTTTACACACACATTAAAAAAATAATTAATTTTACATTATTTTTTTATATAAAACAAACAATTATCTATATACCTAACCATATTTCAACCAATAAAAAAATAAATTACATAATAAAATTAATAAATTTTGCATCAAAAATGATATTATAACAAAAAAAAATTATCTAAAAGGACACTTATTGAATTATATTTGTTTTCTAATTTTTTAGAAACAAAAATTGTGTAATAACTGCAACCAATCGGGTACCTAGCTAAACTAAAAATCCAGACATTCACATCCACGCGGCATTTATAAAGAGATCGAATATTAAATGTGGTCATTGCTAAAATGTATACACTTCTTTACGTAACGAGTCTATCAAAGTGTCAATACATAATTAATGTTAAACAGAATTAAAGGAATTAACTGAAATAGAATTCAACCAATAGTCAAATCTTATTCAATAACACAAATACTATTTACCTTTTAATTTTTTTTGATACTTTCCCAAAAATAACTTTTTTGACTTTTGCTTTTTGTTATACGCCGACATCACCACCTTCTTTCTTTCTTTTTCTTCTTCATCTGTTCATAAATACGTTACGCCTCTGTTTTTTCTTCTTTTATAAAGCCAACACGAGAAACTCGTTTTCTTGATCAGATTTGTTGATGGTCATCTTAAACTTATAACCTCTCTTTTTTTGTGTGTATGTGTGTTTATTAATTTGACCTTTTTACGTTTTGAGAAAATGAAGTTCTGTAAGAAGTATGAGGAGTACATGCAAGAACAAAAGGATAAGAAGAATCTACCTGGTGTTGGATTTAAGAAGCTCAAGAAGATTCTCAAGAGATGCAGAAGAAGAGATCATCTCCCTGCTTCAATCAATCACCAACACGGCAACAACTGTCCTCGTGAATGCACAGGTACTGTTCCTCCCCTGAGAATCAATCATGTCAAGATGAGAATGTTTTTTTTTTTTTTTTTGCAGTTTGTGATGGAACCTTTTTCCCGGAGCTTCAGAAGGAAATGGAAGATGTTGTAGGATGGTTTAACGAGAATGCTCAGAAGCTTCTTGAGTTACATTTAGCCTCACGTTTCAAAAAGTGTCTTACTTGGTTCAAAGGCAAGAATCGCAGCAAAAGGAACCACCACCTTGGTTTGATCCAACAAGGCAGAGACTTGGTTAGCTACGCCCTCATCAACTCCGTAGCCATTAGAAAAATCCTCAAAAAATACGACAAGGTTCATGAGTCTAGCCAAGGACAAGCGTTCAAGACACAGGTCCAGAAAATGCATATCGAAATCCTTCAATCACCATGGCTCTGCGAGCTTATGGCGTTTCACATCAACCTGAAAGAGTCTCAGAAGGACTACTCTGGGGCTGTTTTAGCCCCTCCTGCATTCTTTGATGGTTGCTCTTTGGTGTTTGATGATGGAAAGCCTTTACTTTCCTGCGAGTTCTCTGATTCTGTAAAAGTTGATATCAACTTGACTTGTTCAATATGCTTGGTAAGCAAATGACTTCAAAAGAATCTCAGTGTCAATGAACTATTATAGTTGACTTGGTAGTAATCTGAAACATAGGACAAAGTATCAACCTATAATGATTAAGTCTTAGCTCTCAAAGTGCTATTCCACTCTCCTCTTGCAGATTCCATCTCAAAGACTAGGTCTTTTTTTAGTATTTCAATGAAAGAATCTTGTATAGTTCATCAACTTACTTTTTTATAATTGATGGTACCAAAAACAAACAGGAGACGGTGTTTGATCCGATAGCTCTGACATGTGGTCACATATATTGCTACATGTGTGCTTGTTCTGCTGCATCAGTAAACGTAGTTGATGGCTTGAAAACGGCAGACCCGTCTGAGAAATGCCCGCTTTGCCGTGAGGTTAGAGAAACCCATTCTTCACTGCTTTATTAATCTTGCATCTTAAATTCACCCATTCGGTCACAGGTTTGTGTTTATAAAGGTGCTGTTCACTTGGACGAGCTCAGTATCTTGCTTAAACGAAGGTAAAAAAGAATACACAACCAATCTCCTTTTTTATAGTCTTTGTAACCTGTTTTTTAAGGAGGAGGGCTAAACTACAAGATTTTAAACCTGTAAAATATACATGCAGCTGCCGAGAGTATTGGGAAGAAAGGCGTAAAACAGATAGAGCAGAGAGGTTGCAGCAAGCGAAGGCGTATTGGGATTATCAATGTCGAAGCTTCAGTGGAATATAACTACTTGATTTGTGGCTTCTCAAGATTCTTGGTTTTGATTGATTATAAGCTACTAATAAAACACTCAATACTGATTGTGATCTGCTTTCCTCTGTGAGTGTGATCTGCTTACACAGAGTGACCATTTGTTTGTGAAAGATTGAAAGCTCTTAGGCTTCTATGGTATATTTAAAAGTTTGCATGGTTAACAGCTCTCAAGAAAATAATTTCTGAAAATTTAGATTTTTCCATTTATAGAAACTTGATAAAACATATTGTTGTTGTAAGTTTATAACAAAAACTAGCGCAGAAGGGACAAAGATGTGTCATACATAATCATCATGGAACCAAAACAGGGTTCTTATCCTTGTACATTAGATATCTTGTGCACAGCTTCTGCAGTGTTGCAACAGAATGCTGCATCGAGTTTAGCTTTCTGTCTCGGAACATGGCCTGTTCATACGAATTACAAGTTAGAAAGAATGAGTAGTTAAATGTGGTAGATTAATAGAGACAAGCAAAGAAGAACTAACCTCAATGTCATCACCATGTTTCTCAACCAAACGTCTGATATGAGTACGCTGCATAGTTGTAAGGGGCTGTAAAGGAGCACTCTTTCCATCTTTTCTTTGCTTCCCTAATGCTGTCTTAAGATCTACACATCTCAAATCAAAGCATTTGGTACAATTAGTTACCCCCCAAAAAAAAAGAGAAACTTTCATCAAATATTTAAACAAATAGAGAAGCTAATGAAGCAGATTATTGCTACATGACTGGCTTGTGTAGTTGCTAAAATGATGCAGAATACTCCATAGATTATAATCTACGAAGCAAAAGCGAGACACTTGCATTAAAAAGCTAAGATTTTTACATTCGCATCCCCAAAACTTCCACACACAAAACCCTAATTTCTAAATTGAACACACAAGCTAAGATTTTTCATTGGCATAGACAGTTTCTTGAGTTCTTCCGATAATATAATGAACGTTAGAAGAGAAAGACAAACCGTCTTCCTCGAGTTCGCTGCCGGAATCGATGGACTCGAACTCCTTGGCAATGGGATCATCAGTGGGCGGCTCAGGAGGGGGAGGAACGTTGAGGGAGTCGTCCTGGATCATATGGTCGGTGCGGGAACGGATACCGAGCAAATTAGGGTTAGAGATGACGCCGAAGGATTTGTAGTTCTGGATGACGCTAGCTTGATCGTCCCATTCGGGGACGTCGTCGGCCATGAGAGCGCGGAGCTTGGGAGGGAAGTTGAAAGATGGCTTGAAGATGTTAGGGTTTTTCTTCGGAAGAGCAACGCGTACTTTTGCTCTGGAGTTCTTGTACTTCCTCCTCGACCTCGCCATCTCTCTCTCTCTCTCAGTTTTTTTCTTTTTTTTTTCAGAGGAAAGGAGATGCAAGTTCGGCGGAGAATGGGTTTAACCTCAAGGGTTTTGTCAAGTCTCCGTTAGACGACGTCGTTTTTAACCATTTATCGGCGTTGGGTTTGGTTAATTCGCGGGAATTGAGAAAGCCTTATTTCTAGGCCCATTATCATGATTAAACGCCTTGTTTACAGGTCCATTATCCAAATAAAAAGCCTTCTGTGATAACTAAACCCACATATTAGTATCTGTCTACTTACCAGCTCTAGTTTCTTGGATGACTATAAGTCTATTAAGGTTTAAAACTTACATTATACACCGATTTTGATGTCTCTTGTTCTTTAACAAGCATTTATTGGTCAGTGGATTTTTTCCTTTTCACCTAAAAATGGTAATTCTATACCTACATTCATTTCTTCCATGGAAGATTAACACTTCCAATCAATTAAGATGTTATTATAAAGTAAAATAAAGCTATGTCTGTATACAGTTTTCGATTTAGCATTTTGGTTAGAACTTAGATAATAGGCTATTGAAGATAGACAATATTATAAAGAGCTTCTTCTCATAAACTCTTGAAGTCACTCACTACAAGCAACAAAAATATTGCAATTTCAAGAACAACAACAACGATAATATTGGAAAAAAAAAGACGAGCAAACCATTTTAAACCCGAATCGGGAATTCAACAAATCCAACGAGTAAAAAGGCAGAGGGAAAATAGTTAAAAGCGGTTTTCATAAACGCACAACAACTGCTTGGTTAACATTACCATAAGGTTTCAGGACAGTGCCTTCATTTGTCACTTTTAACAGTCGTTTGCTCTTGGGTTTTCGCCTCCCCTGTTGCAGGAGCAGGAGCTTGAGCTTGAGCTTGAGCTTCCTCCTTTTTCTCTCCAGAATTGGCTTCTTCTCCTGCACATTAAAAATCATTTCGGTTACCAAGAGTTCTAGTTTTAGGGATTACAATATATAACACCCGAAAGAGATATCATATCAACAAAAAAAATGATCTGACGAGAACTAATCAAGAAAAGATTTTGAAAAAGAGGTCACCTTCATCATCACTATCTTCAAATTCTTCCATACCACCCATTCCCCCAAGACCTCCCATTCCTCCGAGCCCTTCAAGCCCGCCCATTCCTCCCATTCCACCAAGCCCCTCGAGACCTCCCATACCGCCCATTCCACCCATACCGCCCATACCTCCCATTCCACCCATACCTCCCATCCCGCCGAAGTTCTACAAGAAGCAAGAGCCATGTAATTCTTTCTCAAAACTTAACGAAACAGAAGATAGTCAACACCGTAAGATAAAAGCAATACCGAGAAATCCATCCCTCCCATGCCACCCATTCCACCCATTCCACCCATATCCATATCTCCAGGACCTATACAAAAACAGAAAGAAGAAACCAAAATTAAATAATGCCTAGAAATTTATTTTAAGTGCAGAGAGTGATGTTGGATAAGCTATGGTCAAGATGGAGCTAACCAGTGGCGGCGGGATCTTCATCCTCATCAACCCACTTGTCCCAGTCAACTTTAACATAGTGAGGAGGTTTCCCTCCACGCAAGAGCTTACTCCACCATTTCGGCTCTGCTTTCTCCACGATGCAGAATATGCTTCTTAATCCAATGTTGATTTTGCTTTCCTTAAAATCGAACAAGAGAAGAAGATTATAGCAAAACAGACGGAATCAAAACAAGGTCTTGTAAGTCTCACCTCTACATTGACCTTATCATTAAGCTCAAGCTTAAGCTCATAAAGCTGGTTCTCTGGTCCTGCTTTGGCAGAGAAACCAAAAACACCCTCCGGGTCAAGCTTAACATTTGCATCCTTAGCATCAGGTAACATCACGGTTAAGTAAACCTTATCCTCTCTCTCTGCCCACTTCACTTCTGGATGGTGACTGTAACAATATTCACATCACCACAATAAGATATAGACTTTTAAGGCTTAAACAAGACTTCATCGAGGCCACAATCATACACAATCAATGCTAAACCTAAGATTATAAACCCTAGCTCCGAATCTAACCCTCGTTCCCATTTTACAGAAACCTAGAAGAAATCGATAATCAAACTGTACCTCATGATTACTGGAAGGAGGAAAGAACTTTTGAGTAAACCCTAGAAGGACGGAACAACAACGATGACGACGCGCAGAGTTTTTTTTATCTTTCGGTTCCGACTACAGATAGACTAGGTTTATAGTACACCGAGTGATTATCGTGTGTGTGCTAGTGTACAGATAATTAGGTCTAAATCATTGAAGAACCAACGGCTGAGAGCTTGACAAATGGTTAGAGATTAACGGTTCAGATTAAGGCCTTGTTTTGGACAGGAAAGCAGTGCGCTTTTACTTTTCCGAACCACGGAACTACTTTTCTGGCCCATATTCAATTATACTTTACCAAACATATAGTTTTGGTATCTTTACATAAATCGAATTGTCCTTTTACAGTTAATAAGTTTTTTTTTAATTAAGAAAGAAAATATTATTCAACTTTATGCGCATGTAACAGTGTTTCTACAAGATATCAAATTTTAATCCAGAGTAAAGCAAAGAGATTGATTCAGAAGAACAACGAACAGCTTTAATGAGAACAAATCATATTCAAGACGAAAGAAGCGGACTCTCTAGAAAGACAACTGTGTCGAGAATGGTGCCTAACGTCTCAACAATGTTTGATGACATGTTGTTCTTCTAGATGCTTCTTCACGTCTTGTCTTCCCAAATTCACAATTGCTTGTCTCTGATGTGATAACTCGTCTTCCTCTTTCTTGTACAGTCTTGTTACATTTGGCTGCCAAGCTCAGCATCTCCTGTTCATTAGTCTTAAGAGTGATTGTCCTCTACACATTCACCGTTTTGAGTTCTTTCTTTATAAAGATAGAGTCATGTTTGTGAGTTCAGACTACGACAAATCAACCAAGATGTCTCCCACCCACACGTTAAATGACAAAACCAAAAACGGCATCTAAGTAATCGAATAACGAGAGTAATGGTACAGCCAAAGTCTCATTCCTGCTTAAATAGTTAAAAAAAAAAACAAATACAATAATATTGAAGTACTGCAATGTATGAAGGATATCGTAGACAAAATAGCAAATTGTCCTTGGTTGTTGTTGTTACTCCACATCTAAGGTCTTGTGGAGTCTTGTTTCTTGATGGATATCGTCCATAGAAGATCTGAATCCGATTCGACTGTGATTTTCTCCCCTTTAACCATATTTGATGTACTTATCAATCCACCAAACCTCATCTCAGTGTCGGCTTTCAGAAGATATAAAACAAATACAAACCACAGTTATATCCATGTGATGCTTTAAGACAATGAATAAAACAAAAGCTAAACCATAGTTAAATCGGTTTGATGTTAACTTACTGAGATCCCATTGAAGCCCTGTGGTTGTGGTTTTGGCAGATGGAGTGCCGATAGGGATGAGTCCACAGTGAGGACCTTGGAGAGAAGGCTGAATATGAATCTCATGTCGATGAGTCTTTGGAAGGAGTTGGATGAGGCAATCATCAGATAAGAGGATTATCCTAGTGTCTGGATATCGATACAACACGTTAAGATTACCGGCTTCATGATCAAATCTTCCCCCGAGTGCCCCTGTAGCAAGAATCTGGAGCTACCAGAAGAAAACAAAACATGAAAATTCTTTTAACATGATTCATAGTAGCTTTTCGGCAATGAGGAAGATTGAAATGATAACTTACTCTGCAACTTTCTAGATTCAAAGTAGAGTCACGGATAAACAAGATGCATTTATCAAGATCAGTGGTATCTTGATCATGAGATTCATCTATAACTTTAGTTCCCTGGAAACAGTCAAAAAGCAGAGAAGCCATGTGGAATTGAATCTCCATAGACACCATACAAAGTGATTCTTATAACAATAATACAGAATGGAAGAAGAAAAAGAAAACACACACGAAAAGCTTACCAAGCTTACATAAAAGTGAAGGACATCAGGGCGAATAGAATCCATATCTCCCTTGATAACGTCTGGCTTATACCTAAAGACATTCCCATACATATTCTCAGAACCACCTCCCCAAGTTTATAAAACAGATCGAGTTTGGCCATATAGACAAGATTTTTCCATTTTTAATAAAAAGAATTTGCTCAAATTTATATATACACTGGTCAGCTCATAAGAAGATATGTTTGAATCCATAAGCTTCAGGGGGACACTACTTTTCTTTCCAATAAACCATCCCCAAAGTTTTTATGTTTTTGATTAGTCTCCATGATTCAAAAATCAGACAAGATAAAGGTGGGGAAACAGACAGAACAGACCTGTTACGAATGATGAGAGCGTCTTCATGAGGGAAGAAGAGAGGTAACTCATCGTAGATGCGATTGGCGCCTCCATCAGCACAGACACGCAGTTTTGCTGTTCTAACATTCGAAACAGATAAACAAACCTAAATAATAAATAACTCAACACAGAGTATCATCTATCTTTGTCCGAAGGTACCATGTTCCCAGAGAAGAGGAGTGAATCGTGGTAGCTTCTGGTTCAGAACAACGATAGCATACGCTGAAGCTTCGTCGGCGGGAATCGATGGGAGGAGAAAGCTTGAAGAGTGAAACATTACTTCCATGGCTGACATCGGCGATGGTGTGAGAGATGATATTTATTATGTATTAAATTCATTTGCTGAATCAAATTAATATAAATACCTAACCGAACCGACCAAAAGGGTTGACTTTTCAAAGATTGATTTGGTTAATAAGGAGGGGCCACGTCTTATTATATTTCCCATGTGACGTCGATTTTACTATTGTTTCATTAGAAAGTGCTTCCTTTTCCTGACCATTGAAAAGGTATCTTTTTCTATACTTCATATTATTTTATTTTCCTTTGTTATTATTATCAAAAAAATAGAGATATTTTCCTTGCAATTGACATCCTTCCAAAAAGAAGCTCAACAGAGACAATGAAATTAAAGCCCTAGTCAATTTGTCCTCACATGAGAACTCAAACATGTTGTATTTTCAGTGAAAACCCATTTAAACAAAGAGAACTAATTAACTTGTTGAAAATATAATTTATTCCTAATAATAGAAAAGATTTGTGTACAGTTGGTTTCATAACCAATCGATTGCATGCAATGCCACTTGAGCCAATAAAAGGATATGCTGTTGCAGCAATCTCATTATCCTGTTGCACAACCAACATAGTGAAATAAAACATCGAAAGAGAACTGGAAATGAATAAATAAAATTACTAGTTAAATACCTAAAACTCTCTCCCTATATACATAGTTCAGAGTACATCATTAAGCATGTAAAATAGATTGTACATTACCATGTTTGAGGCACTGTTTTCCGAGCAAGAAAAGAATTGAGCGAACAAAAACATTTTAGATCATTCAAGAGGACTCTTCTCTCTCTTAAAGGATCACAAAGAGAGTTTTTCTATATATCTGTTTTCTCTTTACATGAAGTAGCTGAGTGACGTCTTCTTCCTTGAACCTCCTTCTCCATATAGCTCGTTCCATTGCTGCAGCTCGTTCATGTTCGATGACTCCGACGACACACTCGCACATACCTACAAAAACACCAAACATCCCCCTATTCAATCCCCAAAACTTTGGCTAACTGTGAATCTATTCTATAACATGTTTCAGTCTCTCAAACCTGTTCATGTGCGGTCTTGAAATCATTCATGTTCAAGGGTCTAATGTCTGTACTATTATATAATTGCGGCATTGGTCGGTTTTCAGCTTGAGCTACACTTCTCTCCTGCGAGTGTCAAACACAGTGTTGAGTTCTGGTTTAAAGAAAACCCACAAATGTAATAAACCACTGTGATGGTGAAAATAAGAGCCAGAACCTTCTTTTCTTTTTCCAGTATCTCTCGGATAGGAAGATGCGCTGCGGTCACGCAAAGATTCTGCAAACCACAAATTGTGTATGTTATGTTTTCTTTTCTTTTTAGAATGTGGTGCTTAAGAAATAGTTCTTTTTTTTTTCTTTTTTAAATCCAGATGGAGGAAATAACAGACCTTTAAGTCACTCCCTGAGTACCCATCTGTCATGTTTGCTATAGCTTCTAAATCTACGTCCTCTGCCATCTCTTCTTTTGCCAAAATTACGCTCAAGATCTTCGATCTGTTTGCTGAATCCGGCAGATTAACCATCAACCTGAAAAGAATATCTACTCTTAAGATATGCTTCGATGATGATATGAAGTAGAGAGAATTATTGACAGTTTATTACCTTCGGGGAAGCCTTCTAATTACAGCTTCGTCAAGGTCGAATGGCCTGTTGGTAGCAGCTAGCACTAAAACTCTTTCTTTATCCTTTGTGCGCAAGCCGTCCCAGTTTATCATGAATTCGTTCTTCATCTTACGCATAGCTTCATGTTCTCCTGGATTCTCCCGTCTTCCCAACATGCTATCAACCTATATAATTTCGTTTCCATTCAAAAGATATTCAGAAGGCATAAGAAACTGTTATGAGATCGTGAAACAAGCTATAGTAAATTTGCAAATATAAAAGGGCATTCAAAGAAGCGTCTTATAACATACCTCGTCAACGAAAATGACGCTTGGAGCTATCTTACTTGCTAAAGAGAAAACAGCTTTTACATACTTCTCTCCCTCACCAAACCACTGCAAACAAAATCAAACGTCAAGTCTAATCTCAAGGAAATATTACTAAATGAGGATGAGGTCACAGTTCTTAGAAATATATACCTTCGAAGTTATGCTTGACATTGAGATATTGATAAAGTTTGCACCAGCCTCAGTTGCAACTGCCTTTGCCAGCATCGTCTTCCCTGTACCAGGCGGTCCAAACAACAGTATACCCTTTGTAGGCTGCATGAAAAAAAAAAAACAGTTATCTTTCAGTTTCTAAAGAAGAGGGAGTGAAACAGACAATTGAAAGTGAAAAGTGACAAGGTACCTTTGTAAGCTGGCCTTTGCCAAACAATTCAGGTCTTTGAAGAGGAAGCATCACCAACTCCTTCAAGGTGTCTTTCACATTTTCCAAAGCCCCAATATCATCAAAAGAAACACCAATATCACTTGGAGGAATGACGTCAGATAGTAACTTTTTCTCGAATTCATTCTCAGTAACAACATCCTGAAACGATATACAATAGTAATTATTAAAAATAAACTTGGTTAGCGTAGGAGGCAATGACGTAAGGATTATGAAGATTACTTTGAGAGATTTCTTTGTGCTCTTGTTTTCGTTTTGAATCCCATGCAACACCTGCAGGCCATATGTGATGCTGCCGGAACACAAGCCAAGAGGTTACTTCCAAGAAAATATCACAAGCGACAATCAGGGTTCTTATTCAAAAAGCTCACTTTTCGGCAGAGATGATAAGCTTGTTCTCTTTGACCGTCGGTTCTGAGCAGCTCATAAGATGGTGACTGAAAGCCCAGCCAACCACTTTCTCCACGCCTATTAATCATAAAGTTCCGGGGTTAGCCAAATAACCATAGACTCAAGTAAGAAAGAGAGAAAAGGCAAGAGGCATGGATCCCACTATCAGTCGGAAGTGAGTGATCTTTGATGCACAAGGTTTCCAGGTCAGGGCAGTCCATACGGTTTTTGTTAAGGACCTGCAAGAATCATTGAAAAGGACAAAAGCAAACACATAAAATAAGAAATAACCAGCGACATTTAGATAGACATGGGATCATTCAAAAACGCTCACCGCACGGATGCTGGTAATATTAGCTTGAGCCTTCAGGATCTCTGTATCACGTTCCAGTTTCTCCTTCCAGCCCAACAGCAAAGCTTCGTCCTATTATATTTTAGAAAAAAAATAAAACAATATAAAAACAAATGATTCCAGTGAAGAAAAAAAAGAGAGGAAAGGATCATACCTCAGGTAACTGGATGGTCACTTTGTTAGGAAATAGCCTAGTGATTTGTTTCACTGATTTAGGCATTTCTTTTATCCTATCATGCAGTCTACCACCAAAGTTATCCTGCAGATGCATGAAAATAACTCTCGACGTCAAAGAGAGATAATTTATATATTTTAGCATATGCAATATCGTCACTTACAAGTTATAACTCACGAGAAAAGTGGATAACATTATAGAAAGAGTGGGGTTATCATACCGGAAATGCAAGATCCAGCAATGTTGTCTGGTTGCTGCCAAACTTTGTGAACAAGAAACCTCCAGGATGGGACTGAAAATTAAATATAAAAAAGGTCAACTAATCATGTTGAGAAGAACATAAGAACGATTAAGACGGCTTAAGCATACAAAAATAGAGTTCAAATAGAATTCCTACTTTTTCCTTTCGGCTGTCCAGTTGGGTTTGCGAGGCTATGACAACAACATTCTCCGGTAATTTCTCAAGCTTGCTCTTCAAAGTTACATACACTTCCGTGTTCCCCGACACAGATTTTTCAATGTCTTTCAAGAACAATATCAATGGCCCTTTTTCACATTCATTAGAAAGCACCTACAGTATCATTTAAAGAGGTCAAATGGTTCCTCCAGCCACAGAGACTAAGTGGCACTCTTCAAATTAAATAGAGAGGTAACATAAAGTGCTGGTAAGAACTACCTCAAAGATTTCATTAATGGCAAGTCTATCGGCACTGTCACTGGAAGAACTATCTAACCGAAGTGAAGTCGCTGCACACAACGAATGTCATTAGTACAACTAACTTTCAACGCAAATGCGTAAATATTAGAAGGAAAATTACCAGTACAAAAGAAACCACGGTCTTTTTCGCATAGACCACCAAGGTCATTGCCATCTACTATCGGTCTATCAAATCTAACCCCGATTTTTGAAGAAACATTGTCTTCAAACGCAAGGAGTACTTTGCCCTGGAAACCTGTTGTCGGTCCCCTAGATGGAATAGCATTAAAAGGAAATAAAACTGTGTTCTGATTACAACTATCAACATCAGATGAAAAGATAAGAGGAGACACAACAAACAATACCTATGTGTGGCATGTAAAGAAGCAATTGGTGAAGTTGCAGGGCCTACAAACTTCACTCGATCACCTAAGAATTACAGAAGTGCTGTTCAATAGAACAGAATGTGGCACACAAACGAAACTGAAAAATAATACATATATAACCATACCAGTTTTAAAGGTGTAACTTTTAGAGGTTGCGGTTGACACTTCTTGCCTCATAACAGCCTGAGTACTCAATGTTGATCCACCTGTTATATCAGCCTCAACACTTGAAGTTGGTTTCTTATGCTGCAAGACAGCAGCATGTGCAGCCTGTACCGCTCGTTTGGCAAGCACAGACAATCTTTCACGCCTAGAACTTTCTTTTGAAGAATCTGCTTCCTTAGCTGTTGGTCCCTGAAGCCACCCATTCAAAGTAAATAATCTATGTTACTAGTACTGTCTAAATCCCAGTACGTTAGGAGTTTCCCCGGACAGGTATATCTTCCGAGGCACAACAAAATTAAAGAGTTGATACGAATATGCAAAAAATCAGACCGCTCAAATGACAAGAAGAATATAAAGGCTAACTGGAAGTTTACCCCAGGTAATAAGAGCGTGTCAACAATCATCAATTTGGCCCCAAAATTTTTTGCAAGCGCTTTCGCTAAGACTTCCTGATATATCTCAGAGCCTTCAAATATACCATATGAAAGTTTTGTTATGAAAATAGATATGAGATACAAAATAATTAAACAGTAATTATCCAGATATTCGTTCATACCAGCTGGTCCAGAGAGCAAGATACGGGGACACACTGTCGACAGCTCTGATGCATACTTTGCAAACTTGCCTTCAGACTTCATATGGACATATGTCGATGTTATCAAAACATCCTTAGTTGTGCCACTGAAAATGCAGAGTTTTGTTTATCAAAATATGGAAGACCAAAATACGTGTTATCATAGTTTGTATAACAGAGACTGGATAAAATAAAAACGCTATAACCACGACCGACCTTAAAAAATATGGGAAGTTCTCAAAAGAAACTCCTATGTCCTGAGGATTGAGTACTCCTGCTCGCAAACAATCCTTATGTGCTTGACGTCTGGTTGATACACAAGCTGATGAACTGTCATACTCTTTCGGCATTTCCTTAGCTTCCCTTCCATCATCCTTCAGTATTTTGGAAATGTTACCCCTTAAATCAAGTAGGCGCAAAATTGGTCTAATTTCATATTCTAGATGAAAGAATACTTACACCTTCTTCAGTTTCTTGAAATGGATCCATTCCATTTCCATCAGCATTCAGGTCATCGTTGGCAGTAAAAGAGGCTGAGGCAACTGATTTATCCATCGAAGCAATAGCAGCATGATCATTGCTACTATCCGCATCATTCATATCAACATCCGGAATGCAATCATCGGAGCTAGAAGGTAGCACAGAAACCTCTGAATTTTGCTGCCTTTTGCCATTTTTAGTAGTAGTTGGTAGAAACGGGAGATTGTGTATCTTTCTTAAAGACGCCAATAAAGAGGATCCGTGAACGGATGAAGAGTCTCCTGCTCTTGTCTCAACATGAAGCCCTTTCAGAGGAGCACTCTGCGCTTCAAAAATGCTCAATGACGAAGCCCTATCTGGTGCAGCTAGATTTTCATCTTTCAGAGGCTGAAAGATCTATACACTATGTCAAGGAAACAAGAAAAATATAGCAAGGAAAGATAATATGATCTGTAAAACACAAAATGCGGATAGCTTTCCGGAAAACTCTTAAAGAGGATACATAAGCATGCTTCCCAGGGGTGCTGAAGATAACCTCATCACCACCCCGCAGATGAACACAAGTACTCTTTTGGTAAATCTTGCCATTGACCTGAACAAGAACTCCATTCCCTATTATCTCCAGCGAGGCAACTGAAGGGCCTCCCTGCTGCTAAAAAAGAACAGAACAATATAAGTAAAAAATTCTTGTGTCCTTTGGGCTAGTAGAAAACTAAACGAAACAGATAACATTTGTACCTCCATCTGCCTCAGTTCACAAAGAACACTGGGCATGGATTGATCTTTGATAGATAAATCACACCCACGCCGCCCAACAGTAAACACAGGGCCTCTCATGACACGATGAGGGTTCTGAAACCGCAAATAAACAAGATAGATCAACTAATGTGCATTGTGAGCTAAACAGTCTAATGGGAAACATGCAAACAAGATATGAAACCAGTGACGCACCTGTGGGTACTGAGAAAGAAGCTTAGCCCAAGGAGCCTTAGTCCGCTTCTTCCCGGATTTGGACTTGTCAGTTTTAGCCACAACTTCACCTGTAAATACCCAATTCCACAAAGAATCAAACATATGAGGAAAAAAGATAAAAACTTTTATGATGAGAAGAGTAACATGCAACATGCAAAACCTGTGGGCGTTGGCGTCACCAAGCCTTCGACTTGTGGATTTATGTCGGTGTCATTACAATTCTCCATCGCCGGTGCGTTAACTGGCCGTTCCGCATCATTAGTCTGCGGATCACAACTTCTCAGCTTCGGCTCTCCAGATTCGGATCCCGGAACCGGAACCGGAATTTGATTTTCAACCGGCACATCACTTGCCGACGAAGACCCTGCCGGTTCCACCGCCGCCGCCTAGGGTTTTGGAGCCAAAAGAAAACTCAAAATCAAAAACAGAATCGAAAAGAAGAATTTGGAAAAGAAGAAAAAAACAAAAAGACGAGAAAGAAGCGAAATCGACGATCGAATCAGGAACCTTGGAGCGTTTGGTAGGCCGTGGCGATGAAGTTTCAGGAGGAGACCGCTTTGAAGCGGAAGAGCTACGCCTTGTCTCCACCATGTCTTCTTTAACGAAACTCTCTTCTTCTTCGCCGCCGCTTGATCCCAAATATAAGAGACGCTTCGAAAGAATTGAGGAGATTTCGTTTGGAATTGATTTTTACTGCAAAAACTTGTTTATCTTTTGTATATATACACATTATTATTAATTAATATTTCCTTTTTCCTCTTATTTCTAAAAAGGAAAGACAGTTGTTACATTATTATTATTTTTTATTTATCATCGTATTAATTGTTTTTTTTTATAAACGACAAAACGTTAATTAAAAACAAAATCAGCTCCACTTGAGATTTTGACCCCAAACAAAAAAAACAGACAAGTAGTTTTGGATATTTGAGGGGAGTAGATTCTCTCTTGCTTATTGTCAAGTAGATATTTATTAAAATATCTAAAGTCCAACAGTCAATATTTGATTTTTGAGACCGATAGAATATTCTGCATGCTTAATGTTAGACCTTGTTCATCCTCATTTTCATACTATTAATCAAGTTGCATTGTCACATAGTTTTACAAGATTTGTTAAAATATTAAAAATCTTAGATGACAAACGAACGGATAAAATACTATTTAGAGTAATCATATATAGATAAATAAGTAAAGGTAAGCGCTTTGGACGTTCTAGTATTTACTCATATCTTCAGTTGTAGTAAAGAGATGTAACCACCAAACTACTTAGCAGTTGAATGTTGTATTAAGCACGTGAGATGATCCAACCTCTATATATAGAGACCGAGTAAGTAAACTAATTACTAGAATGATAGAATCAAAGGGCTATTATAGACAGAAAAAAATGTAATTGGGTAACGACCCATTAATATAGTGTGTTTTCCGGCCCATTAAGTAAACCCGTTTTGAAATCTGATGATCCAGTATGCTTTACAGTTGATTGATGGTCGTAATAAAATACTAACAATCGTCGTAATTTACCCCCAAAATATTCGAATTTAAATTTTTATATATTTTATTAGTGTGAAAAGAAAAGCAACTCAAAGTCAAAGATCTTTTACATGTTTGTTAGTTGTTAGGGTTTAGGTTGAGAGTTGGTGGCTCTACTTAATGTATTTTAATTTACAGCTTAAGCACGTACCTAGAAACCGGTTACTCAATCCGAATGCGGTTCAGAGCCAAACCAAACATTGTTTTGATCAAACATAGGCCAAGTACACATGAAACATTCAAAGCTTATAACACAATTAAACACTTCATGGATCATATAACAACCCAAGATTATTCACATCCACATCCAACTTACACAAGTACTATATAGATTATAAGAAAACATAAAGAAGAGCTTGTTTCTAGACCTAACTCCTGCAACGAGCAATAGCGCTGCAACCACGACTATAAGGATTAGCCTGAGCTCCGTTCTGGCAATTGTAATAAGACGCGCCTCTTCTCGAACAAGGCACACTGTTCCGCTTCAAAGATTGATAGCTTATGTATTTTGTTGTCGCCAATATTCTTCTGTTGATCTCTGAGTCCATCTCCTCTTCCTCTGCCCCAATACATTCTGCTATTGAACCGTGGCAGCCTGAGGAGCCATGGACTCCCCTCGTGCCCCAATCTAGACCGTCAAGGTCGCTGGTGAAGCCAGCTTGGATCACAGGTGAAGAGATGATGAAGAAGAGGCTGAGTATCATTAGGGTTGGAAACAGAGAAAAACACTTGGCCATTTTTCCTTTCTTCTCTCTTTAGGTTTCTATTGTATGCATTGTTGCTTAAGAATTAAGATTATATATACAAATTGGCGAGTGCGTGGACACAAGTTTTGTTTTTGTTAGTGGTTGAACATGTTTTTTTGTTTTTATGTTATTTCTTATCAAAATAAATGATTTTGTTTAAATTGATATATAAATTTAAACATTATATTTGCGTAAATGCCATTTGACAATGAGATTCAAAGAAAGATTAGGCAAATGAATGATTTATAATGGAGATTTGTTGGGAGTGGTTGAATATTTGTTAGAACCGACACGAAATGTACCTAAAGGATTTGATATATTTGAGCGGTCAAGCGTATTTTCATTATCCATTTGAATGTTATATATCAGTATTATCATATTTTCTTAATGATCTGAAAGCACTGAATCTTTAAGCTATGATTCGTTCTCTCTTCCACAACGACTATGAAACGAGTTGGGCTATCGTTATCCCAAGCAGACAAGGACAATAAAACCTAACCCTTCTTTAACTAATCTAAAACAATCGAGAATTATTAGACTACCACTTTCAAACGAATATTGTTTTAATATAATACAATCTTTTTTTAAAATATCGAGTTTTATTTCTCACCGAATCAGAACACGCTTCATACTTAACATCCTTCAAACATCTTTAGATCAACGAATCAGTCTGTTCATCAAGACATAAGTTTCACATAAGAGAAAATTCATGGAAGACCATACAAAATTAACGTCTTTCTGAAAACTACAAAGAAAAAACTGTGTTATCAACCTCATGGAGTCATGGACTTGTGAACACAGCCAAACAACATGCATACAATGTCCCCATGGAGCTTTTGTTCTCCCATGAGCTCTCTCTAGTCTGTTGTAAGATTTTATGAAGATGCATACAATGCATACAATATTTTTTCCTCTTTACAATTTTGGAAAAATTAACTAAAGTGATGATTGTTTACTTAGATTTTGGTTTTCTGGTTTCTAGCTTTTAGTGTCTAGTTTTTGGATTTTAGTTTTTTTGTTTTGTTTTTGATTTCTAATTTTATAGTAGCTTGTAGTTTCTTTAAAAATAACATGAATGGTGATTTTAGATTCTGGTTTTTGGTTTTTGATTTTTTTTTTGTTACAAAAAATTAGTTATATTTTTGTTTTCTCTATAGTTTTGTTTAGTAGTTATTTAATTTTAATTTTTTAAGAACCTGACTTAACTTACATAAAATATTATTTAAATAATTAATTCTATTTTATTGACAAGTTTTTTAAAAAATTTCTTATATATATAGTATTATATTTGTTAGTAAGATAATGAAACTAATTTTTCTAAATAATACAAAAATTTATCAACTGTAACATATTATTTTAATAGTTAACTTTGAATTGTTAAATTTATTTTATTTACAGTTTTAAAATTGTGTATGTGTTATTTTGTAGTTCACTTTACTAGAAAAGAAATATTATGAAGATTAATTTATTATAAAAAATCAATATATTGTTAGGTAGAATATCATTTACACACGCATTGACTTATTAAATTCAATAATAGCTTTAATTAACATAGATATGAAATTTATGTTTATGTATATGTATATACATTTTGACAAAAAACCATGCATACTATTTATTTTAAATCAACCAAATTTAAAATTTATTTTATCTTGGCAGCCTATGAATAGTAGACACACTGCCATTAATAAAACACAGAGTTGAACTTTACTAAACCTTATTTTATAGTAATTAACATTTTTATTTGTTTTCTTATATTAATGGGTAAACCTTAAAAAAAAGGAAAATTTTGTTTGAAAAACCATCGTAAGTAGTGAAAGCCCATGAAAACTTGTTTTTTGGGTTTTGTGTTATAGAACGGTTATTTGAAAAATCTAATTTTCCTATATTTTAACGAATTCATTCTTTGAAATCCTGATTGGATGAAAATATAATTTGTAGAAACAAAAACAAAAAATAATCTAAAAGTTACAAACAATCAACCTCTATTTTTTTTACAGTTCTATTAATTAGGCTACAATTTTGAGAAATGTTAAAGTCTAACTTTAAATATGCTTATTAAATAAAAAAAAGTCATAACTGAAGATTACATGAAAATAAAATGGAAAGCAGAATATGCATGTGAACTATTTTAGGATATACAAACACACAAGTGTGAGTTCCAGCGAGTTCAAAATTATGAAATCAAAATTCATAAAGCTACCATTGTAATTCAAGAAATGATTATCTACTCTATTACCATCGTAATACTATACAAAATCCGAACCAGCGAGTTCAAAATTATGAAATCACATGGGAAGAGAGAAGCATATACTAATGTGATTCGGCTCAAATAGCCCTTGGCATTTTACCTAAACCCGATAACTCAATCCTAAACCAATCCGATTTTTTTTGGTTCAGGTAAGAACCAAATTATTTTTTTTTAATTTTATTGTTTTTTGTTGTAGAAAATATGTGGATCTTAGATCCCATCCGAATCCAAAATCTAATGGAATACCCGAAATATCTAAATTTTCTAGTGTATATTAGGTATATATAGATGTTTCAATATATTTTTGATATTATGTGTATTTTTTAAGTTTTAGATTTGATTTTTTTGAATCTAATTTTGGATTTCAGGTAAAATTAAATTTTCAAAAATATAATTCGGATAATCGATAAAAAATTGGATATGTTCCATGTCTTCGGTTAGATTTTAAATAAAATTTCAAATTTTAGAGTATTTAAATATTTTTTGTGTTTTAGATATTTTTTGGGTTAGACTAGACATGCCACGAACAAAATTTGATCCAGAACGAACCGAAACCGGTCTAATAAATTATAATTACTCTATTAAATCTAACTATCTACAACTTGAATCGATCCGGACCAGATATTACTTGAATCGAATTTGAATCGACAAATTTTAGTAATCTTATTTGATCTAAATATCTAAGACACAAAGGACATGGCCCACTAAACCG
Organism: Moricandia moricandioides; assembly: GCA_905132885.1. NCBI lineage: Eukaryota > Viridiplantae > Streptophyta > Magnoliopsida > Brassicales > Brassicaceae > Moricandia > Moricandia moricandioides. The sequence goes on from CAJHQQ010000061.1 coordinate 445,530, forward strand.
ATGAGAGAAACCTTAATTCCTAGAAGTAAGCTCCAGTATAAATTATTTAACCGTTACAAAAAGAGAAAAGTAAAATATTACTTTTCTTTTCTTCTGTTTATTTGACTTTGTAGATAACCCTGGGCCCACAAGGTCTTTCAAAAATTTACTTTTGCTCCCACAATTGCGACGAGGAGAAAATCAACGGTTTAGATCTCTCGACCGTTTATAAAGCAACGGTTACTTCTATTGATAACAGTCTCTACATTGGTAATTTTTTTGCTTAAGCTTTCAGCTTCCCTATATCCAAGTTTATTTCATTTGGTTTCTGTTCTGTAGTATGTGTGACGTAACGTGAGCTAGTTCCAAGTTTTCTAACTAAAGATTCGGTCTTGGTAATAAAAATGGTTAACATAGTAATCACAATAACTTCTTTTAGTTTTTTTTTAATTTGTTATAGTGAGTTCTGAAATTTACTGATGATAAAAACATGTAGAAGATAACATTAAGATTATATACGTAATACGTTAGCCAGTAGTCTATAGCATGAATTAAAAATCTTTTGACGTTTTATCACATAAAACTATTTTAGGACATACAAATAAGATAAATATAATTTATACTACACATAAAACGATCATTGTATTTCAAGAAATGATAATCTACTCGTAATACTATACACAATCGGAACCAATGAGTTCAAAATTATGAAATCACATGGGATGAGAAAGCATACACTATTATATTTCAGCTCCAATATAAATTTATTTGACCGTTATAAAAAGTGGGAAATAAACCAATTTTTCTTTAATTTTCTTCCGTTTATTTGAGTTTCTAGATAGTTCTGGGCCCACAGCATCTTGAAACTTACCGTTTAGAATTGCCAGCAACCGTCCGATCTCACAGTCGCAACGTGGAGAAAAGCAACGGGTCAGATCTGTCGACCGTTTAAAGCAACTCCGTTCTCCTATATAAACCCCTCTCCCTCACTCTAGATTTTCAAACTAAAATGCTCTAAGTAGCTTCAGCTTCTTCTTATTACTCTCTCATTTTTGTTTGAGATCTACTCTTCTCCCTCTTTGTTTTTTTTATTCTTCTAGTAACTCTGAGGTTCACTCACAGCTATTGTGAAATCACCAGCTTGTTCTTCTTCTCCGGTGACTATAACGGTGACACACCATGTACAGAATCCGGCGACAGAAGCCTCGAGCTGACGAGTCCTGTCCCACGCCCATCCGTCTCCAACAACCAAAACTCTCCTCTGAGCTCCACGTGGCAGCTCCCTTAGCGGCTGAGACGAACTCCGACTGCGTCGTGAGCTACAGCCACATTGTAAGTTAGCTTACACTCGAACTTTTTATATCTTTTTTAATTTAATATATGGTAACTAATAGACTAAAAGACAGTGGCTTATCTTCTGTAGAGTCAACGGAATGGCTCTGAAAGGTGCCGGAGTTATAGACGGCCGGGGACAAAAATGGTGGGATCTTCCCTGCAAACCCCACCGGGTAATTAATTATACTTTTTCAAATATTATACTATACTTATAACAAATTAATACTACGAGCTAGAGAAAATACTAAAGAAAAAAAAAGTCCAAGCAAATATAACCAAGTTACTTTGATTTATTATCTTATTTTCTGATGAATGTAAAACTCTTCAATAGAGAAGTAACGATTTTTTTTTTTTTTATAAATGTACTGTCTGTAAGTCAGCTTACAACCGATTTTATATAATTTATTATTTAATCTGGTAAATAATAATGAATTAAATTAAAAGTTTAGTCAAAAAAATAATAATAATGAATTAAGTTCCATGCAGGCTTTGAGGTACTGTTCTGTCTCACTCAGTGCAGGAAGCTTCGGTCTGACGAGCTCTGTCCCACACGGCGCAGGAAGGTACTGTTGAGCTACAGCCCCATTAAATGTTAGCTTACAACCGAATTTTTATATTATTTATTATTTAATCTGGTAAATAATAGTAATGAATTAAATTGCATGCAGGCTTTGAGGTTTTGACGGTGGAAGGTCTGATGATAAAACAGATTCGACGGATGTCAAGGAGTTCGCGTCGAGTCCCTTCACATCACTGCTCCGCCGTTAAGTCCAAACACTGACGGCATCCACATCGAAAACTCTAACTCCGTTTCCATCTACAACTCCGTCATCTCCCACGGTATTCATTTATTTAATTATTTTTTGGTGACAAGAACTTATTAAATCCATTAAATGACCACTAAAAAGTTCAAAAAACGGTAGCCATAATTTATATTCGTGAAAATTTATTGTGTGTTTCAAATCAAGACATTAAAAATTGGTGGATTAAAGGGTCAAACAGGCTGTGTAATATGTTTATAATTAAACTTGGCAAAAAAAACACCCCTTTAATTTGAATTTAATAACAAACAATCCAACAGCTAACGAAGAAGAAATATAGATATCAACAGAACTAAAGAGAAATGATCAATGTCTGAATAATTAAAGTGATGCTTCCATATTGCAGGAGATGATTGATTGTGTATGGATTGGGTAATGTTCATCAATCTCGATAGAAGAAGTTGGTTAAGAGGGCAGGAGCCAAAAAGGAAGAAGGATTTGATCAATCTCGATAGAAGAAAATGGTACGTGCTGATTATATCTTACCTGATTAGATTAGGCTAGCGTTTGGTCTATAGATAATTCAATATTAATGCCAGCCTTGTCTGAAATCAATTTTGAAGATTTACATGTTTTAGCTTCTTCTCGGTTGGTTTATTCTGTAGTTGTTCAGCTATGATTAGTTACTGGGGACTTTCATTGGTTTAGTTTCTCATGTGTTCATCATTGTAACTTGGTCCTTTTTTGTTTTTGCTTTCAGCTGCGAGGGCAGACAACTTTTACTATCCCTCATAATGGACTCCCGATTGAACAAGTGTCAAGGCCAGCATCCTCACAGAGAACTAGGCGATAGGGTATTTTGATCATAAGGTAAATATAATCACTTAGGAGATGCTACCTTTTGTGTTAATTCTGCTTATGAATATGGGGGATATTATAGCATCAAAAGTTAATGATGATCAAAAGTAGGAGAAGGTGTGTATATATATTAGCAGGAGGGTATTGTCACTTTGGTTGAAATTTCATACTCTCTCTTTTATTTTCAGCTTTGAGATGCCCTATGCATGGTGTGGTGGATGCAGAAAAGACTTACACTTCTTTTGCTTGCTTTAGAACTATGGTTGAGGTTTATATTTGATATTATGATCAGATATGGAGCCTTGCAATGAAAGCACCATGCTGCAAGCAGGAGATCCTCACAACTGCGAGAATGTGATCACTAGTGGTGCCCATAAGAAGGTTGAGGAATATGACGCTGAAACCATGGAGCTCACTGCTGAGGTTCTACCTTTTTCCACAATTTTGCTTTTCATACTTCTTATTAGTTTCTCCTGCTCATTCTTGTTATGTCTATGCAGAGAAGGGTAAGCTTGCAGACCCATTTTTATCGCTTAAGAGCACCAAGAAGTTGATTTGCAGAAGAAGAAAGCAGCAGAACCGCTTTTGGTCCGTCTCCAGCGAGTCTCAGATGCAGATGACTACTCCCTTAACAAAGCTCTACACGTGCACAGATTTGGGTAAGTTACAACTCTCTGCTTGCACTCTGTTTTTGTTGATTCCTCCTTTCTAATTTTTGCTCGGGACACAGGAAACATGTAGCTGAAGAAGAGGCTGCTTCAAGGAAGATATTGCAGCTGCATCGATCAAGACCAAGTTTGATAAGAACCGAAAGGATAAAAGAGCGCTGATCCATGCATCTTCCATCTTTCCCAGCAAGAAAAGATTGGAGCTAGAGGCAAAGAGAAGGAAGATATGCGCAGGGTTAGCATCAAATCTATTGAGGGGAGGATTCAAAAGCTTCATCATCATTGTCTAAAACCCCATCATCAGCAAGCAAGTTCAAGGGTTCAACAGTTTCTGTAAGCATGTAGTTTAGCAACTGTGCTTGAATCGTTGAGATACTAAATAATGTTAACTTATTCTCAGCGATGATCTTTATACGTTTGGAAAACTAAATTTGATCATGTCTTGTGAACTATATTCTAATAAGTCGAGAAAGATTATCGAAAGGTTGGAAGAAAAGGCTTTGGTTTGCATGGAAGAAAAGGTTGTGATCTTTAATTCTTTACAACATGCTTTTCTATCGTTTTGATATTTTTTCTCAGATTTTATTTAAACATGTTTTTAGGAAAAACTTTATATTTGTTTTGTTAACAATCTATCTTTAAAATATGCTTGTTAAATAAAAATCAGTAAGTAGAGTGATTACATGCAAACCAAATATCTCATTAAACGAAAAGCAGAGTGATTACACATATGAAATGAAACAAAGGAAACAGAGTTTCAGAGAAGTGGACAATTAGATCATCGCCACTTTTTATTCAGTCTTTCTGATTAACAGTTTTAATTAAAAATAAATCCCCTTAAAGGAGGATCGTCTGAGCAGAAGGCCTAGAAGTGATGTCAGCAACCCAAGCAGTGACATGTGGACGCTCATCAAAGAGCTTCTTAGTTGGAGTACCGAGCAAGTATTGAATCACAGGGATGTGGTGAAGATCGACCAAAGTGAAGTGATCACAAGCCAAATACTTTGACTCGCCAAGCCTAGCTTCGTAGTTGTCAAGAACTTTGCCTAACTTAACCTCTTCTTCTTCAACAACGGCTTGGTCTGTGGTCAAACCAAAGAAGGTCTTGAAGATTTGCTCCCAACCAAGCTTTGAAGCAACTGAGTCAAACTCATGAGCTTCTATTTCCATCCCCATGGCCAAGATCGCCATGTTCTTGGATCCAGGCGAGAGAAGTTGGTTTCCTTTGTCTGCGTATTCATGAGCTATGTATTGAGTAATTGCTCTTGATTCTGCAAAACAAAAAAAAGATAGATGAACATTAAAGTTTGAAGGCATTTAACCAGAATTGGGTATCCAAACCAAATGGATTTAACCGGTTACTATTTTGCTTCATACTAAACCGGAGATTGAATGACCAAGGCCTTAAAATTTAAGAGCTGTTTACCGAAAAGCTTGAAGTCTCCGTCTTCAAAGGCTGGAACTTTTCCAAAAGGCTGCAAAACAATTTTCAGACCAACATTCACCACCTTTTTAATTGAACAATCTGTTTCTTTAATCTTGAAAATATTTATTACATATACTTACGTTGCGGGAGAGGAAAGGTTCTTTCTTTTGTTCACCATCTTTGAGCTCGATATGAACAAGCTCGAATTCGAGTTCTTTCTCGTGCAGAGCGATGAGAACTCGTCTCGTGGCTGTAGAAGCAGGGTGGCCAAAGACTTTGATTCCTGCCATTGACTGTTTTAAAAAAATATTTTTTTTTTTCGACTACTAGTTTGTAATTAAAATGTGAGAGATCTTTGAGGTTTGATGAAATAAATACACAAACGGTGGAGTGTATTTATACAACTATAACAGAGTTCTTAGTGAATAAACAAAAACCAAACCGGCGCCACCAATCTTGAATACTCTTTGTCAGAGGATTATTTCTAAGTCAAGTTGATTATTGTGAAATAAGCAAGTTTGATTTTCGTTCAAAAAGAATAAGTAAGTTTGATTCATGTATATGATTCTTTGTTTCTATTGGTTCAAGACTTTATAGGATTAAGTTAATGGTTTCTTTTGTCAAAAGAATAAAGTTACTATAAAACATTATAATCAGAGAAATTATCAACCACCGGGTTGATACCGACCACTATAAATACTCTTTTATCTACTCGTCAAAGTTTACCTGTATAGTTGGGTTCACGTGGATTGACAAGTTCCTCTGTCTAACCGAATATTTCATTTGATATACTGAATGATAGGTAAGAATGGTTGGTTACACATTCGATCTATTCACTAAGAGGCTGATAAAATACCCATTAATTCGTTATCCATATTGATTCGAAACAAAAAATTGGATATCCATAATTTTACGAAACAAAATAAATACTAATATAAGTAAAAGATGGAATAAAATTTTAAAACTGAATATCCAATCCGATCTGTTATAAAAAATTAAATTTCTAATATAAATATTATATTTTATGTAAGTTTTATAATGTTTTATTTATTATATTAGTTATCAGAATTTTTTAAAAGTAACTATATTTTTTTTGTACTAAAATATTAGTATTTTATATTATTTTTTTAGATATTTTATTTTTAATATTTTATTTATTTATACTAATCGAAATAGATGCATGTCTAGTTAAAATATATTTTTTTACAGATCGAATCGAATAAATGATTATTCAGACAAAACGGATAAGATCACGAATACCTTCAAAAATTCGGATATTTGATTCGTGCCTACTTTTACTAATCACTATCAAGAATCCAAGATCAGTTTAACATTATTTACTTAAATTAATTTTACCCCTTATTCATAATATTAAACTTCTTATAATCTCATAACATACATTTATAAATATAAAGATACTCAAACGACACACACTTGCATACACGGTTCTTTGCTCTCGGTTAATTCTTCTTCTTATCGTACCAAGTGTTGGGGTCACAAGCTTTCTTCCAAGCTGGTCTAGCCATAATCTTAGCCACCCACCTGTGTACGTTAGGTCGGTTTTCGAACAGTCTCTTTGTAGTTGTGTTCATAAGGTATTCTATATTAGGAAGATGAAAAAGATCAGCTAATGTGAATCTGTCACTAGCCAAGAAGCGCGAATGTTTCAATCGTTCTTCATAGACATCTAAAACCTTCTCTAGCTTCGGCTCGGTTTCATTTACAACTTTGTAGTCCGTTTTTTGACCTGTCATAGGCTTGATTGCTTGCTCGAAAGTGAGTATCGTTGCGGGTGGATCGAACTGAAAAGATTCGATATACATCCACATTGTTTCTGTTCCTATTTTCTTGTAATTTTTGTGATTCAGGAGTTTTGTGCCTCTTGATCTATGAGCACTCTCGATGTATAGTGATATGGCTCGAGATTCTGAGGAAAATAAATGTCTATCAAAATAACTAAAATCGGAAAAATGTTTATCATCAAATCAGTTAGTTTTAATCAAACTTTTAGAACTTACCAGTCAACTTAAGATGTCCGTCTAGTAAAACTGGGACTTGACCAAATGGCTGCATATAAACAGATGGTTAAACATAAAACCTAAGATGTGCCATAACTTTAATCACAAGTAACTGATCTCTAGGGCAGAAAACCATGTTAATTATGTATATACATATCAATGATTCCGTTATTAATAAAGACGACCATGACAAGGTCTTTTAGATCAAAGCCATAATTTAGACCTAAACAAATCTTAAACCACAAGTAATCAAACAAGAGGTAAAACTTACATTAATAGAGAGAAAACTTGGCTTCTTCTGCTCACCGGTTCTCAAGTTGACGGTGATGCGATCGTAAGAGACATCTTTCTCATATAAAACAGCCAAGACGCGCCAAGTGCTGGCGGAGTAAGGAAAACCATAAATCTTGTACCCTACAATTTTATATTATCTCATCATATACAATTACGAAGAAGAAGAGTAAAATTAAAACCCATAATGTTATTCCTTTGAGGGAATTTACTTTGAAACATCAAACATAATTATAAATCACATTCAACTTATATTTTGCTATGTTTTTTTTTGCAACACTTATATTTTGCTTAAAAAATCAGAAATATAGGCGTTATTATGCTTACGTTCTTTGTGAGCTAATGCGAATGGTTCATTAGAAATGGCCATCATCATCATGAGAGAAAACGTTACCAACAATCTAGAGAAACTCATTTCGCTACCCTCTCTCTCTGAACTCAAATTCTTTTTATGCTTTTGTTGAGATATATTTAGTGTATATATTCTTTAATCATAGAGAAACATAAGTATATATACGCAGTTAAATAAAATAGGCCACAACCATAATTACTACTTTTCCAATTTAGTTTGGTCAGTTAGACAAGTGTTTAATAAAATCCTCAACAATTAATGATCACTAGATTTTGACCCGAACTTGAAAGCGCGGAATTTGTTTCGTGTGATAATAATACACCAAAATCATAAATATTTGTATGTATTTTACAGGAAATTAGCTTTTGAGATGTGTAATATTGTTTCGAGAAACAAAAGTATATATGTGGAGTTAAATAAAATGGGCCACAACCATATTAATTACCTTTCCAATTTAGTTTGGTCAATTAGACAAGTGTTTAATAAAATTTTCAACAATTAATGATCACTAGATTTGACCAGCACTTGAAAGCGCGGGATTTATTTCGTGTGATAATAATACATCAAAATCATGAATGTTTGTATCTATTTTACTGGAGATCAAGTTTCGAGATGTGTAATATTTTTTCAAGGTACATATTTGTGAAAATTTGAAATTATTTTTAACATGCTAACAACATATCTATCTAATTTAATAGTAGCGATTTTTATCGACATACTAAAACACCGAGGTAAATTATGAATGTCCATGCCTTTGGTATTTTAAATGATGCATAAAATATATCGTACATATTTAGTAGTATATATGTTATTGTTAAGTTTAATTCAAGAATGTATATCAATTATATTCATGATTACGTAGAATAATAATATGTGAATATAGGAAGTAGTGTGAAATAAAATAATAATAGGTTTTTGTAATTAAAATTTTTGTGATATTTTATTTCTATATTATTAAATAATTACATAATTATTATATGATCTAAGAAAAATTAAACACCCATTGATAATGTATGTTGCAATTTTGTTTAGAGAATATTCTTTATTTTGTTTAGATACAAAGCATATATTTATTTCCTTTGTCATCTATAGATATCATATTTAATGTTGTTATGTCTTTATTTTTTTATGTGACACACACATACAAATAAATATATTAAAAAAAAACACAAATAAATGTTAATTTGTAAGTTTTTGAGACTTTTATTGTACTACAAATTTATTTGCAGCTATATACGTTTAGAAACAGAGCTATCTCTTATTCATTGGATTTAACAATTCGATGGTTATATATATTCAAACATCTTTTATTTAAAAGAGATTAGATTAGGTGATTTAATCATATTATTTTCTGTTCAATAAGTTAATCTTTCTGAAATATTAAATCAAAAGTGGGCCAAAACAATCATATTTTTAGACCCATTAGTTTGTTAAAGACTATTTTTGTGTGACATAAATAAATTAATAATATATTTAATAATTAATAGACACTGACAATTTTGTAAATACTTTCAAAGATTAAGGCGATATAAAAAAAAACTATTGTTTTAATTATATTGATGTTGAATAATGAAAGTTGATAACATATATTATTTAATGATGAAAACATTTAACATATTAAATATGAATGAAGTAGAAACCACTAGTGTCACAAGTACCATTCTATTTTATATATATATTTCATATTATTATAGTTATTTAAAATCAATGATTTGATTATAGACTAAATAATTTATTTTATATTTTTTATTTATTTTGTATACTCTATATTAAAGATCATGTTTATTTAATTTAAACATAAAATTAAATATTAATAAATAAATAGTGAATTTTATTAATTAATTATTAATAAGGTAGTAAATTTTATTAAATAAAACTATTATAGTATGTAAAACATAAATGTGTATTGAATTATTTAGCTTTAAATAAATAATATGAAATGTTAAATTATGAAAGATAAGATGTTCATTTTTGAAATCAATGTTGATTAGTCTTTGTTAGATTTTTTACATGCAATTGTAATTTTTTTCCTTCACAGTTTTTTCTTATTATTGATTTATCCTTAATTTACCTTATTACTTTTGGTCTAAATAAAACCAAAGAAAAGAAAGTATATTTCGATGGCTAATATCAAAAAAAATATCGAGAGATGGCTAATAAAATTTGCATATACAGTATTGAAATATTTAACCAAATGTCTGAGTATAATATATATTCTTACCAAACAAAAATATGTGAGAGAAGGTATATAAAAGCTAAGATTGGTACATAACTTTGAAATAATGCAATCTGATAGAAAAATTATCAATGAGATTGCAACAACAAAATACATGAATGAATTATTATTATTATTATAATTATTATTGTTATTATTTCCATGTACTTATATGCATCAAATATACACATAAACCAGTTACAGAGCATATATATACTCTTACCAAACAAAAAATGTCAAAGAAGGTATATAAAATCTAAGATTGATACTTAACTTTGAAATAGTGCAATCTGATAGAAAAATTACCAATGTTTGCAACAAAAAATCATGATTAAATGAATGATTAATCATTATTATTATTTTTATTTTCCGTTTATTCATATGTATCCGATATACACACATAAACCGAATACAGAGGATCTTACAAGAGCCCACCGCACAGACAAACAACACAAGCTACAAACAAAGACTCAAACATAACACACATTCTCACACTAGTTTTAATTTGACGACCATGTGGTAGAAATTACTAGAAATTTTGGTCTAACCTTATTTACTGAAAGAAGTTTTGCCCTTTATTTAGTTTCAAAAAAAAACAAAGTTTTGCCCTTTATTGATAACATCAAACTTAAAGATAACAACATACAACACAAGCTTATAATATTAAAATAAACACACAAACGACACACACACACTTGCTCACAAGAGTTCTTCGCTCTCATTAATTCTTCTACTTGTACCAAGCTTTGACGTCACAAGCTTTCTTCCAAGCCGGTCTAGCCGTAATCTTAGTCACCCATCTGTGCACACTAGGCCGGTTTTTGAACAATCTATTTGTAGGTGTGTCCATGAGGTATTGTACATTAGGAAGATGATAAAGATCAGCTAAAGTGAAGCTGTTACTAGCCAAGAAGCTCGAGCTTTTAAGTCTTTCTTCGTAGATATCTAGAACCTTCTCTAGCTTCGGCTCGGTTTCATTTACGACCTTATAGTCCGTCTTTAGACCCTTCGTAGGCTTGATGGATTGCTCCCAAACGAGTATTGAAGCAGGTGGATCGAACTCAAAAGATTCGATATATATCCACATTGTTTCTGTTCCCATTTTCTTGTAACTTGTGAGATTTATAAGTTGTGTGCCTCTTGATCTATGAACAGTCGCGATGTATTGTGATATGGCTCTAGATTCTGAGTAAAATAAATGTCTATCAAAATACATAATATCGAAAAATGTGAGTATAGTTGTAATCAAACTATTAAAACTTACCAGTCAACTTAAGATGCCCGTCTAGTAAAACTGGGACTTGACCAAATGGCTGCATATAAACAGATTGTTAAACTTAAAACTTAACATGTAGAATAACTTTAATCACACGTAACTGATCTCTAGCGCAAAAACCCTAGTTAAAACAATTTAATTATGCATATAGAAATCGAGTAGTCCTTGCTAAGATGATTTATAAAGTCCACCAAAAAGATGAATAAGTAAAAAGGGATTGGCGATCAGTATTTTAAACCAAAACCACAATTTAGACCTAAACATATCTTGAACCACAAGTGATCTAATGAGAGGTAAAACTTACATTCAGAGAGAGAAAACTTGGCTTCTTTTGGTCACCTGCTTTCAAGTCGACGGTGATGGGGTCGTAAGAGAGGCCTTTCTCGTGGAGAACAGCCAGGACGCGCCTAGTGTTGGGTGAGTAAGGATAGCCATAAATCTTGTACCCTGCAACTTTACATTATCTCATCATATATTAGGTAGAAGAACAAGGGAACCAACAAAACCCATAATATTATTCAATTATATTTCATTACTTCGAAACAAACAAAAATATAAATCACATTCAACTAACATTTTGATAAAAATAAGAATTCTAGGTGTTATTATGATTACCATCTTTGTGAGCTAATTCTTCACACCATTTAGAGCATTGGTGACGACTCTCGAACGTCTGGTTACAATA